>SPJY01006159.1:343380-465678 GCA_005191435.1 Raddia distichophylla
GCCGTCCGACAGAAGGTTGGGGCCAAATTTGTGCTTCGTCGGACGTCGTCCGGTAGTTTACCGGACGCGTCCGACAGGGCGCTGCCGCGCGTGAACAGGGCGCCCGCCAGGTGTTCGGTCTCTGGTTTAGCCGTCATCGGACGCGTCCGGTAAACTATCGGACGCGTCCGACAGTGAGGGTGGCCCGTCGTCGGACGCTTACCAGACGCCGTCCGAAGATCCTCGCGCTCAAATTTCTTCTTCACCGGACACCGTCCGGTCCTGATCGGACGCCGTCCGACAGGGACTGTGCGTTTGGGACTTAGCCAAATTTCGAGCTCACCCATTGGGAACCCTCGCTGTCGGACCCCGTCCGAAGACAGTCGGACGCCGTCCGACAGAGACGGTGTATTGGGGACTTAGCCAGATTTTGGCTTGGGTTCACCGGACGCCGTCCGACGGCTATCGGACGCAGTCCGGTGGGGCTGAATTTTTCCCACTCGAGTTTTTGGCTATACCGACTTCGCCCGACGTCACACCTAGGGTTGTTGGCCTATCTTGTCGACTTGTGGAATCGGCGGGAGGTTTCGCGCCTAAAAAAAATATCTGGCTTTGAACTTGGCGGCTACGAAAACCCTGGACAGCTGTACTCCCCCGAACTCTCTCGAACCCTGGACACCTGGCATCTCTAGAACCTGCTCGAACTCACTCAGATGAACTGGAACTTGTGCTCAGTGGGACCTACAACCAGAGAGATGATCTTGCAGACATCAATGGACCGAATGGGCCAGAAGCAGACACGCACACAAGGAAAATAGAAGAACTAGCAAATAACATCCTTAGCCTTGATGCGATCCGTCGAGGCCCAGTTGACATCAATTACCAAAACATTAAACCCAAGGGAGGCTTGATCTTACACATGGTTAACTGCCGCTGAAGGCTGTCCATTGTTGTTTAACGACCTACGTGCCGACATGTGATGCTTTGACTCCTCATGTAATTTTTGTCACTAGCTGCTAGATGTAGTAGGGCAGTGCAATTTCATGGTGGACTCAACCCTAGGTGGCCTGGAGGACAAGGATGGTCGTGGAGATAAAAATCGCCGCGTCATGGGCCATACTAGTTCACATTTTAATTTGATTATCTGTGTTGATTGGCTATTCTTTCATGTCATATGTGGTGAATATGTTAATCTGATTGAATAGTCTCCCTTAGAAAAAATTAAGAGAAGGAGCCCTTTTGTCAATAGCTGCACCTATTGTCTTGTAGGATGGCGGGTTAGGTCTTGACATTTCAAGAACGTTGTCTTCTTCCTTGTACAATGGGGTGGGTGTAGCCTAACCCATGCATCCACACGCATAGTATTGGTTTGCTTAACGAAGATCCAAATAGGATTTGGGACTTCGGGGCGTCAGGGTTGGGAGCCGGGGCATACGATGCCATCCCAACAAGCAAGAATCACATACGATGTGATTGGTAATGTGTTACCTACCTATGTCGCAGGTTCAAGTGGTATTGACAAATCATTACCCGAACCGCGGTGACCATGGATCTTGTCTCATGGAAATCACCAGAGGGAAAGTGATCTTAGTGGGAGTACCTTTTATTAAATTTTGTTTAATAGAAGATTAACATGAACATAGTGCTAAGACTTTGCTTATTTATTTCTGTTGTAGATGCCGCCTGTTGTTGCAAACAATGGTTTTAATTTGCGATTCATTCTAGAGAGAGAGAATCTCCCCGGAACGAATTTTATTGATTGGTATCAAAACTTGAGAATTGTTCTCAAGCAAGAGAAAAAGGAGTATGTTCAAGAGGATCCCTCCTGAAGAACACGACGATAATGCTACTGCCGCTGATCGCAGAGCTTATGATAAGCACTGCAATGATTCTCTTGATGTTAGCTGTCTCATGCTTGCTACTATGAACTCTGAGCTTCAGAATCAATATGAGGAAGCGGATGCTTACGATATGATAGAGGGTCTCCATAGCATGTTTGAGAACCAAGCAAGAGCTGAGAGATATTCAATCTCGAAAGCTTTGTTTGCGTGCAAGCTGGCTGAAGGTAATCCTGTGAGCCCTCATGTGATCAAGATGATTGGTTACATTGAGAACTTAGAGAAACTGGGTTTTCCTCTAAGCGAAGAGCTCGCAACTGATGTGATTCTCCAATCGCTTCCTACAAGCTTTGAGCCGTTCATCATAAACTTTCATATGAATGGCATGGAGAAGAGTATGACTGAATTGCATGGATGCTAAAGACAGCCGAGGAGAGCACTAAGAAAAGCAATAAACATGTTATGGTTGTTCAAAAGGAAGGGGGTAAGAAGAGGAAGCGTGGGGGCAAGGGTAAGGGTGAGGATACGATCCAAGATCCCAAACCTAAATCTGATGGTAAGACCAAAAGAAATGGCCCTACTTCTTCTAACAAATGCCACTACTCAAAGCAAATGGGCATTGGAAGAGGAACTGTCCAAAGTTCCTGAAAGATAAGAAGAATGGAAAGGTTCCACCTTCTAATTCAGGTATTAATGTTTTAGAAGTTAATCTTGCAACTTGTCCTACTGAATCTTGGGTATTTGATACCGGTGCAATGATTCACACTTGCAAATCATTGCAGGGGCTAAAAAGGACTAGAGATTGCAAGAAAGGTGAGTTGGAGATTCGTGTCGGCAATGGAGCAAAGGTTGCTGCGAAGGCCGTCAACGTCTATCCCTTGTCGTTACCTTCTGGTTTAGTCATGGAATTAAATAATTGTTATTACATTCCTGCCTTGAGTAAGAACATTATCTCTTCTTCATGTTTGGAAGGAGATGGTTATGACTTTGTAATAAAGAACAAATGTTGTTCAATTTATTCCAACGGTTTGCTCTATGGTAACTGTCCATTGGTCAATGGGCTGTACGTGCTAGATCTTGGTAATGCTTCTATTAGTAATGTTAATACAAAAAGACTCAAAACAAATTATTTAGATTCCACTTATTTATGATATTGTCTCTTGGGTCACATAAACAAAAGATGCATGGAGAAACTCCATAGAGATAGTCTTCTCGATTCATTTGATTTTGAATCTTTTGAAACATGCGAACCTTGTTTACTTGGCGAGATGACAAAGGCACCTTTCACTGGTTCAAGTGAGAGGATGTGTGAGTTGTTGGCACTCGTGCATACTGATGTATGTGGACCAATGAGCTCCACGACTAGAGGTGGTTATCAATACTTCATTACTTTCACCGATGACTTTAGTAGATATGGCTATATCTATCTAATGAGGCAAAAGTCTGAATCTTTTGAAAAGTTCAAAGAATTTCATAATGAAGTACAAAATCATTTGGGCAAGAAAATTAAATTTCTACGGTCTGACCGTGGAGGTGAGTATTTGAGCCAAGGGTTTAATGATCATCTAAAGAGTTGTGAAATTGCTCCGCAATTGACTCCGGCTGATACGCCTCAATGGAATGGGGTATCCGAACAGAGGAACCAAACTTTGTTGGACATGGTACGATCTATGATGAGTCAAGCTGATCTGCCATTGTCATTTTGGAGGCATGCTCTAGAAACAGCTGCGTTCACGTTGAACAGGGTTCCATCTAAATCCGTTGATAAGACACCATATGAGATATGGAAAGGGAAACGTCCCAATTTATCTTTTCTTATAATTTAGGGCTGTGAGGCTTATGTAAAACATATGACGTCTGATAAGCTCCACGCCAAATCGGACAAGTGCTTCTTTGTGGGGTACCCTAGGGAGACCGAAGGGTATTATTTTTATAACCAGGAAGAAGGCAAAGTGTTTGTCGCTCGAACTGGTGTCTTTTTGGAGAAAGAGTTTTCCAAAAGAACTAGTGGGAGCAAGGTGCAACTCGAAGAGATTCGGGGAAACATATGAAATTGTTTCAGCTCCAGCTAGCACTCGGCAGGATGAGCAAGGAGTTGTTGAACCTGTTGAGGAGATACCAACCCCACGGAGGTCCACGCGGGCAAGCCGCACTCCCGAGAGGTTTATGTTCCTCACGATGGAGCAACGCGATGTGTTATTACTAGAAAATGACGAGCCCAAAGACTATGAGGAAGCGATGGTGGGCCCGGACTCTGAGAAATGGCTAGAAGCCATGAGATCCGAGATAAAGTCCATGTATGATAATCAAGTTTGGAACTTGGTTGATCATCCTGATGGTGTAAAAACCATAGAGTGCAAATGAATCTTTAAGAAAAAGATAGACGCCGATGGAAATGTTCATATTTTTAAGGTACGATTGGTGGCGAAAGGGTACAAGTAGATTCATGGTGTTGACTATGATGAAACTTATTCGCCTGTCGCCATGGTCAAGTCTATCTGGATCATGCTAGCAATGTCGCATATCATGACTATGAGATTCGGCAAATAGATGTCAAAACGGCTTTCCTGAATGGAACCTAAGCGAGGACGTGTACATGGTACAGCCTGAAGGTTTTATAGATCCGACTGATGCTGGCAAGGTATGCAAACTTAGGAAGAACATATATGGACTGAAGCAAGCATCTCGGAGTTGAAACCTTCGTTTTGATGAAGTAGTCAAAGAGTTTGGCTTCATCAAGAATGAAGAAGAGCCTTGTATTTACAAGAAGGCTAGTGGGAGCGTACTAGTATTTCTGGTCTTGTATGTAGATGACATACTGTTGATCGAAAATGATATTCCAATATTAGATGATGTACAAGTCTATCTGAGAAAGAGTTTCTCGATGAAAAACTTGGAAGATGCAGATTATATCTTGGACGTAAAGATCTATAGAGATAGATCAAAAAGGTTAATTGGATTAAGCTAGAGTACGTACATTGACAAGGTGCTGAAACGGTTCAGCCTGCAAGATTTCAAGAAGGTTTTTTGACACTGTCACATGGTGTAAGTCTCAGCAAGACTCAGTGTGCTTCGACACCTGATGAGCAAGAGAAAATGAGTTGGATTCCGTACGCTTCGGCTATTGGATCCATCATGTACGCTATGCTATGTACGCGCCCAGATGTGCCATATGCTCTAAGTGTCACGAGCAGATACCTACCGAATCCTAGTGATGGTCACTGGATGGCTGGAAAGAACATCCTTAAATACTTGCGAAGGACTAAGGATATGTTCTTGGTCTTTGGAGGAGAGGAGGAGCTCGTCGTAAAAGGTTGCGCTGACGCCAGCTTCCAAACCGACAGAGACGATTCAAGATCGCAGTCCGGGTTTGTATTCTGCCTCAATGGTGGGGCAGTGAGATGGAAGAATTCCAAGCAAGAAACAGTAGCAGATTCCATGACGGAGGCTGAGTACATTGCAGCTTCTGAAGCAGCAAAAGAGGCAGTTTGGATCAGAAAATTTGTTTCTGAGTTGGGCGCAGTCACTAGTGCATCCTGTCCAGTGGACCTCTATTGTGACAATAGTGGTGCCATTGCACAAGCCAAGAAGCCTAGGTCTCACCAAAAATCAAAGCATATACTCAGGCGATACCACCTGATCCGGGAGATCATCGAGACAGGTGATGTGAAAGTTTGCAAAGTGCACACAGATCTAAACATGGCTGATCCGTTGACCAAGCCCCTTCCACAACCGATGCATGAGGCGCACACAAGAGCAATGGGTATTCGATACTTGTATGATTAACTCTAGTGCAAGTGGGAGATTGAAAGGGATATGCCCTAGATCAATCATAGTGATGATTGTACCACGTCTTTGTTCATGTACATATGGTAGCGTTGTTTATCGGTTCCCTGAATAAACGTCATGACTTTGTCCGTTGGGTACAACTTGATTGTGAAACACATTGTTATATGACTTTATTCTAAACAGGTCCCTGATCCATATAATTACGAGGAGCGGTTATTATTTGATCAGCATATGTATTGGTTGATGGTAATGTTTCACATACCATAGATATAGAGATATCAAACCAATCGGATGGACGCATGTTAGGGAACATGGGTAGTCGGACAGACCTACTCCGAGACGCTGTGAGTTGTTATCTCTTATAGCACCATCAGCGTATAGTCTCGAGTGGTATACCTATATGGTCCTTAGACCTGAGATTGGCATGGATGCGTAGCATGTTGACTCGTATACTTTAGTATCATCAAACGCTACACCATAACAGGGTAGTTATAAGATGCCTACTGGGTATGCTACGATACATAGCCAGGGGTGTGATAATCAAGATGGAATTTGCCCCACCTAGATAACAGGAGAGATACCTCTAGCCCCTCGTGTGGATGGATAAGGAAAGCGCACGGCCGTGCTAATATGACTAAGGGGTTAGTCATGGATTGTATCCATTCCACTGCCGAGTGAATTGGTCAAGCTATCAACAAGGGTGGCGCGCATCTCGCCTTGAGCTTGACTGGTATCGGGTGACAAAGGGATCGTTATGTGAGTGTATCAAGGTTCAGCCGAATAACAATTCTGTGCATTCGGGGGTCAATAGGTACTGCTAGGTGCCAGTTTTGATCGGTGGATTGGAAACGAGCTTCCAGATCCACGGCCGACTTGCACTGAACCTAATGGGTCACACACTTAATGGGTTGGAACTGTTTAATGGGTTTGTGCGCGGATATGATCTATGTTGGAGATAGAAACCCTAGCGGGCCGAAGCCCACTAGCGTGACTATATAAGGAGAGGCACAGGGGCGGCGTTGAGATGAGTTGAGCCTTCACCACGCCTAGCCATCGCGCGCCCCTCTTGCTCTCCAGAAACCCTAGCCGTACGGCGAGGTGATAGCACACCCCGTGAGGCATTCCTACTCGGTCCGTGTGGATACCGCTAGAGGCGTTGCCGTTCGCGGAGGCGCTGTTCGGCTGGATTGTCGGTGAACACAGGTGAGTAGTCGGCGAGCAGTCGGGAACCACTCGGCGACCACTCAGCGAACATCGGCGAGCACTCAGGAATCAGTCGGCGAGTATAGGCGAGCACTCGGCGGTGATCTGGGCGAGTACGTCTAGTTCCCCTACGCGTAAGGAACTGCTTCCGCTGCATCTGCGCGTCAAGGGTAACGATCTGTGATCCTCTACTTGCTTGTGCTCCTGGGTGATTCGTGGTAGAAAATTTGATTTTGTGCTCGCATAGCCTACCCGTTACCCAGTAATGGTCACCCACTCCTTCAGTAGATCAGCCGCAGGAATGTCCATGCCAGAAGACATCGTCGAAGGTGGTTGCACAAGGTTTGAGAGTTGAGGCAGCAAAGAAGGAGAAACCTGGAGATGGAGCGCGAGATCTAAGTTGTGGTGACGGCGTGGCTCAAGCAATGGGGACGAGCGGCGGCGGTGCGGGAGCAGGAGCACCGCAGTTCAGAACCTTAACGGCAGAGAAGGCAATGAGGCTTGGAACATACGGAGCCGCGGAGCAAACATAAAGGCAAAACTTTCGGAGTTCGTTTTGGGCCTAGGATTCAAAAAACATGGGACCAAACTTCCCTATTTGAGTGGGACAGTTCCAACTTTTGCGTATAGTTTGGGCTTGGGCCTAGAATTCAGAAGATGGGCGTAGTAACCACTCGGGAACAGAGACCACTCGGCGAGTTGTGCACGGTGTGTGCTTCGGACAAACTGTCGGTGAAAATCGAGTCAGTTAGATCGGAAATCACTCAGCTATAATCAGCATACATCCTGCAATAAGTTCCCGGTCGGCCGCTTCGATACAAAGGTTTGGGACGCATTGATCAGGTTGGTTAAAAGCTTCTATTCATTAGGGCATCTTCTCAAAAGCTGATTACAAAAGGACCAACGACGACATAATGAGCTAAGGCTTGGCACTAGAGCAAAACAAAGTAATAAGACCTATAAGCCAACGCTACTAAAATGTCATCGCCGGTACCACCCTCCTAGGTGCTGCCGGCGAAAGTGGTGTCGTCGTTGAAGCTGTCCTCCTTAGCAGCATCGGAGACACCATCCGAGAGCTTGACCCCCTCTTCGGGCTTGGCGGCAGCCTTTTTGGCCACCAGATCCACCATGTACTCCTCCATGGCGGTGTCGAAGTACACCAACCGCTCTGCTTTGGTGGGAGGGACTGGGGCGGGAAGAGGCTCTTCCTCGTCTCCAAAGTTGAAAACGAGGGTCTCCTCGATGCCAGCAGGAATTATCGCCTGTACCCACAACGTCTCCAACGCCTCCGGTATCACCTCCATGACATCTGAGGCATGGGGGAGATGACAGGCGGGGGATCGCTGTGGTCGGCCAGCGAGGCTGGGGCAGATGAGGGTATCAAGTGCGACGGGGAAGCCATGGTGAAAAGAGGACTAGAAGGAAAAACTATGAAAACTTAATCTAAAGTTGGTTGAGGAAGCACGGTAAAAAGCCCCCAGGCTTTTATAGGCCAAGGGAGGCGAAGCGTCGCTTTGGGATTTTGTTTCGGTTTTCTCTTGTCGAGACATTTTGAAGTCATGTCGAATTTGATATTGATGAGATGCATTGATGACGAGCACGATCGACGAAGAGGCGTAAGACCGGTCAAGGCACAAACAAAGAGGCAAAGCCTTTCGCAATGCGCAGTAACAATGTCTAGCTTCTAAAAAGAGTAACACGCCATAAGTGGGCTGCCAGCTGTAAAACGCAATAAATGGGAACAGTTATTACTCAATTAAAGCTTTAGCCTGAGGTACAGTACACTTAAGTAAGCCGCCAGCTGTAAATCACGACAAATGAGTATAGGTACCACTCAGCTTAACCTATCTTGGGTTAAAGTATGCCTTGCCGAAGGCCGACTGCCAGGCTCCTGGATACTTGCTCAAGCTAACCAGAAACTAGTTCATGAGTTGGGATTAGGGTTTTGAGGGTACCCTCTGACAAGAGCCGCCAGCTGTACACTGTGACAAACGGGTACAAATACCCCTCGTCGAAACATAAACTAAGATAGGATACACCCCATGATGGGCCGACAGCTGATCACCGTGTCAAACGGGACTAGGGTACCTACTTAATCAAAAGATGATAAAAGCTTATGATATGATCCATAATTGAGCCGACTGCTAGTTACTACATAAGTTAGAACCAGATATCATGAGCTGATTCTGGATTAGGATTTTGAGGGCATGCCTTAAAAAGGGCCGCATGCTATATACCATGACAGTCAAGTGCGGGAGCCACTCGGCTAAACCCAATCTAAACGACGAGCACCCTATAAAGGGGCCGACTGACCGAAACTCTAAAAACAGGACTAGGTATCACTCAGGAAATTCTGACGTGTGAAATTCTGTTGAGTCCCTCACAGTCTCTTTGCATGCAACGGAGCACTTGGCATGAAGAGGAAATTAGTCAGGAAGCGATGTCAAGAACAGGAGGCACTCGACATAAAGCGTGACTTAGTTGGAGTGCAACCAGAAAAGACTACAACTCGACTATAAAGAATTTGTGGACTAATCTGGGATATATGGACCCTGGGTATCCGCAGAGGGCCATCAAGATCACCTAACAGGGGTGGGCCAGCCGGCCATACATTAACACGCATAACCTAGGTCATGTCCAGGACAGATATTGAAGCCTATCGTGAATAGAGAAGGCGTGATTGTAATCCCAGATAACTACGCGTCCGAGAACGAAGGATTGAAATAGGAATTCTACCTTGTGACCTACCAGGACTCTACCTTGTGACCTTGCCCCCCCCCCCTCATATAAGGCGGGCAGGGGACCCTGGTTCGAGATCATCATCGACATTGTCATCTGCATCTATACACACCACGCAATACGCAAGATCATAATCACAGAACATAGGACTAGGGTATTACCTCCTCCGCGAGGGCTTGAACCTGTATAATGCCTTGTCCCGTGTTACCATCGAGTTTGAGATCCAGCACATAAACCCCATATAAATCATTGCCAACGACACCCCCCGGTAAAGCAAATGTCGAGAAAGCTCTATAGGTGGAAGTATGGAATCGACGTCGACTATGCATCATCCTAGTTATTCCGGTTGAAAGGCAAGTATATGTTCAAGACATGTTTTTTTATGCTATATGACTATCTGGTTTGATTGCTTTGTGATTGTTCTTATCGTATGGTGGGTTTATGTTGTTTTGATGTGATTTGAATATTTTTTCTATTTTTAGCTAATTGATGAAGGTATATGATAATTGAATGACATAGCAGACATTATTGCATAATGGCATTGTTGAATTGCATCATATAACAGCACCTACCTCAAGTAGGCTTCCCACTAAAGTGGGAGGGAAAGTCCTACTTAGGTAGGCACTCCACGGGAATGGAGTAAATGGACTCGCCTAAATCAGGACGGGCAAGTGTTGGTGATTATTCCTATTAAAATTAATCTGCAAGCGCACAGATATCGTGGTATCTTTCACCCAGAAGTATTCCAAATGTATCGATTTTCAACGAAGAACGAGAAGTGTCTAGCTTAGAATCTAGCTTAACGAGACGGATAAGGTGGTAATGATGGAAATGGGATAAGATAATTCAGGTCAAGAGGTTCTACAGATTAGGTCTCACTTAGCTAAAGGTACAAACTCACCCCACCACGAAAGAACTATAAATCGAAGCTCGATCGATTCACTACCACACACTATTAGTTAAGAACACCTGATGATTATGATCACCCCTGATTGGACGCGATTGGGCTGAGACTAACGCAGCAACTTCACAAAAGCTGATACCACTCGGATAACAGGGTTGTCACCACCCACTACATACCGCAACACCGTTAAATTAGAGGTCTACCAGAAAATAACTAGTCTATACAACACGTCTACACCTAGCATACTATTGTTGTGTTCATTTGGTTTTTCTACGGTTTTTCAAAACTTCTCATTGATATGCATTCATCCATCCATCGGGCTATAAGGTGGGAACATAGGACTTTAAACTAAAACCATTAGAATACCAGTCACCCAAGCCACCAGAATGGTGAGGTAGATATTGACCGGGCTTTAGCGGGCAACTATATATAGCCCGCTGGGCACATCCCTTAGCTGGCCGGGCTAGAAAGCACCCCACCGAGCTAGCCCGAGTGATCCTTTACTCGCACCTAGTCTCCCCGACCAGACTTGGACAACCAGGACCCGTAGCTACTGGCCTAGCAGGCAAGCGAGCACGCCGACCGAGCTTCACCAAGCTCGGGGGAAGATTAACCAAGCCCGGAAGAGCCCGAGCTTAATTAATTAGGAAGACTATCTCTCCCTATTAGAGGCAGCCCGAGTGAACTAAATCCCTATTATTCCTTTATTCTTTCTATCCCGGACAAAGACCCGGTGACTTCGCTCTCATTGGATGGAATGGGCGGTGCATCCGACAGTTTTCCCACGCGGCGCAGAGAAGCCGTGGAAACACACCAGGTGGCGCGCGCCTGCGCAGAACGAAGCCAAGTGGCAGATCCGTTTGGACAGCAGCAGCGTCCCTCTTTTTCTCACCTAATTTTGCACCCGTAAGCTCTCATTTACATGTGGGATCAGGCCCCACTTGTCACCCACACATAGCAACTATATTTAAGGCCCCAACCAGCCCTCTTCCACCTTTCCACACCCTCATTTCTGCCTCCCCTTCCGACTGCTCGAGCTGAGCAAGAAAAGCAGCAGTTCATCCATCGCTCCACCCTCAAATCCACTTAGATACTTGGAGAGAGCTTGTGAATGTCGAGACCCAAGCTCTCCAGCACCTGAGCTCCCCACACCTTCGACAGCATTCGCATGCACGAAGGATTTGGTGAGTTCCCTATCATTTTCGTCCTCCCATTGCTCTGAACTTGCAGCAGCAAGGTCTCATTCAGATTCTTTCTCTTGCTGCCATTTCTTGCATTCCCAAGCCTAGAGGATTGTATTAGGAGCTTCCTCAACACCTGAAGGCGTCGAGGGACGACACGGGAGGGACGGAAGAGGCAGCAGCAAGGTCAGAGCTCGTACAACAGCAAGCCAGGAAGGAGAAGGTCGCAACCAGGCTTCTACCTTTCTGATCTGCTCGTTCTTGGAGCGTCCCTCCATAAGCAAGGCATCCCTTGCTAGGTAAGAACCTTAGAAAATATCTTCTCCATTCCTTGCATCATCTAGGCCACGTTCACAAGTTCATCTTTGAGCTAAACCGAGCCTGAGTACAGCAGTCTCAAACCTATTCAGTTTTAGTCTGTATCCAGAAACAGCCGCTCAGTAAATAATTTCTATAAAATCAACCGTATCCCGGATCGAGAAGTGTTCTACATGAAAGTTGTTGGCCAGGACATTCTCTACAACTTTCAGTTGACCCCGAGCTTGGCTGAGCTTGTCTTCTGCCTCAAAAATAGCCCGCACTGAGAGACATACCTGCTGAGTGACTTACCCGAGCTAAACCTATTAGAGTTCGACCAAGACCTTGCCTTAGCGAGCTAAGATAAGCCACATCCGACCTATGCTTTGCATGCAACGGAGCACTCAGCGTGAAGAGGAAATTAGTCTGGAAGCGATGTCAAGAACAGGAGGCACTCGACATAAAGCGTGACTCGATTGGAGTGCAACAAGAAAAGGCTACAACTCGACTGTAAAGAATTATTTGTGGACTACTGTGGGATATATGGACCCTGGGTATCCGCAGAGGGCCGTCAGGATCACCTAACAGGGGGTGGGCCAGCCGGCCATACATTAACACGCATAACCCAGGTCATGTCTTGCCCTGCACGGGAAGACAGGACAGATATTGAAACCTATCACAAATAGGGAAGGCGTGATTGTAATCCCGGATAACTACGCATCCGGGAACAAAAGATAGAAATAGGAATTCTACCTTGTGACCTATCAGGACTCTACCTTGTGACCTTGCCCCCCCCCCCCCCCCAACTATATAAGGCGGACAGGGGACCCTGGTTCGAGATCATCATCGACATTGTCATCTACATCTATACACACCACGCAATACGCAAGATCATAATCACAGAACACAGGACTAGGGTATTACCTCCTCCGTGAGGGCTTGAACCTGTATAATGCCTTGTCTTGTGTTACCATCGAGTTTGAGATCCAGCACATAAACCCCATATAAATCATTACCAAAAGACATGTTTTTTTTATGCTATATGACTATCTGGTTTGATTGCTTTGTGATTGTTCTTATCGTATGGTGGGTTTATGTTGTTTTGATGTGATTTGAATATTTTTTTTCCATTTTTAGCTAATTGATGAAGGTATATGATAAATGAATGACATAGGAGACATTATTGCATAATAACATTGTTGAATTGCAATATAACAGCACCTACCTCAAGTAGGCTTCCCACTGAAGTGGGAGGGAAAGTCCTACTTAGGTAGGCACTCCACGGGAATGGAGTAAATGGACTCGCCTAAATCAGGACGGGCAAGTGTTGGCGATTATTCCTATTAAAATTAATCTGCAAGCGCACAGATATCGTGGTAGCTTTCACCTAGAAGTATTCCAAATGTATTGATTTTCAACGAAGAACAAGAAGTGTCTAGCATAGAATCTAGCTTAACCGGACGGATAAGGGAAGTGGGATAAGATAATTCGGGTCAAGAGGTTCTACAGATTAGGTCTCACTTAGCTAAAGGTACAAACTCACCCCACCACGAAAGAACTCTAAATCGAAGCTTGATCGATTCACTATCACACGCTATTAGTTAAGAACACCGGATGATTATGATCACCCCTGATTGGGCTGAGACTAACGCAGCAAACTTCACAAAAGCTGATACCACTCGGATAACAGGGTTGTCACCACCCACTACATACCGTAACACCGTTAAATTAGAGGTCTACCAGAAACTAACTAGTCTATACACCACGTCTACACCTAGCAGCACTACGTACCAAGTCATCACTTAATATGCACTTAAGCAAGATAACACAATTTATCTAGCACAAGCCAAATACCAGCAGAGTAACTTAAGTATGAAATAACTTTGCTTCACAACGTAAAGGATGGGCTAAGTGCTACCGAACAGTAGAGCGAAGCTGAACTTCATAGAAAGCTGATACGCCGACTTCTCCCCAGCACTAAGCTCTCCTCTACCTCCCTATTCTACTTTCTATTTGGGAAGTGTAGTGCCACTTTCTTCTTCTTTGTCACACTTCTTTGTGCTTTCCAAAAGAAGAGGAGGGCTTTATTTATAGTGCACCGGAGCTCATGAGGCATTGCCACGTATAGGGACACATGACATCTTCTCACCAGTGAAAGAAGAACCCGAGGGAGCATCCAAGGGGTTCGGCCGACACACTCTAAGCGCATCTCGGCCTCCCGTTTCATTGTGATGGTCTTTGGTCGTCCAGGATGCTTTCCCCAAGGCGGTTATGGCAATTGGAGACGGTAAAACCAACTTTAGTTGATGACATGTGTGTGCCATTTGATCCCCCTAGTGTTAACTGGCCTTCAGATCAAACTGACGATTGTGAACGGTAGGGATGACCTCCTGGTGTGCTTCTTGAGTTACTGAAGAAAGCATAGCTGATTTTGAGCCGATAGTAGGTCGGTCGGCCGACCGGCTCTTTTCTCTGGTTCAGCACCGATTTTCCCCAAATTGTTCTTGAAGACACAAACTAACCAAAACTTGTAGAACTTTGTTAATGTGCATAATTTATATCCATTTTTTGATTTTTCGTGGATATGTTGATGGTCAAAAGTACATAAAAAGTTCGAAATAATGACCGTCGACACCCCCACGCTTAGAATTTTGCTCGTCCTAGAGTAAAGGGTGAAGGTATGACAATGGGAATTAAGTAAGTTTAGGACTAAAACCTCTGCAGAAATTTAATTGTAAGCACAATAATTATTCTAAGGTACTGCTCAAATTGTGGGGTCTATGATTGGCTACCAACTTCATAATAGTTGACAAATGGAACAGTTTACTCATGATAAGACTTTTCTCAATCGTTTAGTATAACTCGGAGTTTTATCTTTTTGCAAAGAATTCTTGGCTCATTCCTTAAGTGATACTCTCAAATCACTCAAAAGTGTTTTATCGTCAACGAGGCCAAGACTTAGCCCTTCCCAACCTTCTAAAGTTTATGTGGAGCTCAGGATAGGATGATAAAGTATTCATGTTGCATACTTTTGTCAAGTTAAAACCAGATCCTAACTAAGATCATGTCAATTTAATTTTCAATCATTTAAGAATTAATATCCCAGGACGAGGGAGAGAAAGAAGCCACACCAAAGGAATAAGAAGAACACAAGTGCAAGGATGTATGTGTTGGTGATTGGTAAACGGCCCATCCTAGGACGGGCCTCGGGCCGATTCCGTACCGGCCCATCGCGCAGGCAGAGGGTTCAGGAGGCCGTTCCCAGCCGTACTGACGGAAGCGCTTAACCCGCCAGCGGCTGCCCCGGGCTTGACCAAGTCAAACCCTGCGGCACCATGTGCCTCCCGGGCTATCCTTAGCCCGGGAGAAGGTCCCTCAGGTAATCCGCTTACCCGCGGGCAAGTGGCGACAACATGCAGGCACCCCGTCTTGTCGTTTGCCCTCTTTGGCAGGCAGCAGATGGTTGTTACGCTACGCGACGCCCCCAACGGGTGGCGCGGGGCTGGCTCGGTCCAGTCAAGGCTATATTGGGGATAAAGGGAAAGTGCTTTCTCCGTAAAGAAGTTTTCTCCCCTGAATCGGCATGTTAAGACAAACACGTGTCCAGTACTAACCTGACCAGCTCCTCCCTGCAGGCTCGAGACCCGACAGGACTCCAAAATGAGACAAGAGCCTCGCCACTTAAGCAAAGATCGGCGCGGGGCCCACGGCATCAACCTCGGGCGGCCCGCCGCGCCTATAAAAGGAGGATTCCTAGACATTCGAGCGACCCCCGGGATCCGATTCCATCTGACCCAAGCCCAAGCAACACCTGCATCCGAAGCTTCCTTAGCGAGTAGTTTTAGTCGTTAGTCACCACCACTGTAAGCTCGGGATCGGTGCCTCCAAGCCCGGTCTCGGCACCTCTGTACTGCTTTCCACCATATAATCAACAAGACTGGAGTAGAGCTATTACCCGGCAGTGGGGGCTCGAACCAGGGTAAACTTCCTGTGTCTTCACGGTTTGTATTGTTTTCTTTCTTCCTACTGTACGAAGGATCTGTACCCGGATCATCAAGTCGCACTAGGTCCTTGCCCCGTTGCCCGGGAAGTCAGCGTGGCCTTAGCCCCCGTAGGCTTGGCCGCCGCCCCGAGCTGCTGAGAAGGGTGGTCGTTGGGCCTCACACCAACTACAAACTCGTCTGCCGGTCCGTGGACCCGCTGCTCTACAGGAGCGTGATTCCCAGACACCGACAGTATGGTACTAAAGTGTCCAACACATCGGGATCTTGTGTTTTAAGAATGATGGTCTTTAAGGCTCCAACTTTTAAAAACATTGAGTCCCTTTTTTGGAGAAAATAATGAGGCTTAAATCTCTGTTTTTTTTCATAGGGGACTAATAATGAGTTGTCTCCTCTCTTCTTTTTTTTTATGAAATAATTTTCATGCCTCTCATCAAACTAGGGACTTTGAATGAAACGTGAAGTGGAGGATTTATGTTGAAACACCATTATATAGGTAGGTATGATAGAACTAGAAGGGTTTCTGGTGTTTTAGGGTGGAATGTCTGGCGGCAGTGGACGCTTAAATCCAATGCAGAATCCAGCGTTACCAGGTACAATTAGGCCAGAAAACAAGAGGTACGCAAAGGAGAATGATTGGAATATATGACATTATCTAAAAAGGATTTAAGTTTTAACCTAACTCAATACAATCATGAATGCATATATGCGGGCTCAAATCTTACTTAAATTTTTGGCTTTGGTAGGAAATAAGATCGCTCAAGGAATTTACGAGCCAAGGTTTTCTCTATCAACTTGGTACCTACAATTGTTCTGCTCGATTTTGGAGCGTCCCATTTTTTTATAGGGAAGCATTTTGTGGAATTGGATGGTTGTGGTATATGGGATCTATGAAATCCCTTGATCAATCACCAAGAACAAGCAGTTAACCGGCGCCACCATTGGTGACACCCGACCCAACATGGCCGACGCACAACACGCCGCCTGCATGCCACATGTGGTTGAGGCGCGCCCCCTTGCGGCCTCCCCGAGTGGATAAGAAGCATAGCAAGATGCCATCCTGCCGGTGTAAGCCAAAGTGAGGCTTAGTGTAACCAGTGCCAGCAAGAAGCCCGAAGGTACATCAAAACCAAAGTGTGGTACTATAGCCATTGCGGCCATGGGAGAACTTACGACGGACTCACTTGCTACATCGAACATCGACTTCGCTCCTCGGCGTGCCACCATCGTCCATTCGTGGGATGGCACAATAGGTACAACCAGTCTCAGTCTCCCACTAGAATGTGTGGCAACCACCTTGCCTGTGGTGATGGAAGTTGCCTTATATAGCAACGTTGCGCACGGGGAAAATGAGTGAGATGATGATAACTACCTTTCTAACACGTTAGTTATGCATAATATTTAATGTATGAAGTGCAATTGTAGCAAAAATATGCACCAGATAGTAACACCATGGGCGATGTATGTGAAGGAACCCTGCTGGTTCCGTTTGTCATTGAATGTACCCTCTCCTACGGGCAACGCTTACCGGTTCCGTTCATCACTGTGCATGGCAACGAATTTCCTACTACTATGCAATGGATCAGCGCTAGTGACAGATTTGTAATCAACGCAATCCAATATTTCGATTTTTCCTTCAGTTTGGTGATTGGTCTCTCTATTCTCTTAACCACGATTTGAGTGTGTTGTAGAAACAGGTGATTTATGAGATAAAGTGAATGCTTTATTGATTCAGCACGTGTGATTACAATGGGCAAATCCTCATCAATAAATATTACAAACCCAAGAACTCGCTTGTCTCGGCGCCACGTGGCCCTCTCTGCGCGCTGCGCTCGCTCGCCACTCGCGCAACGCTCACCTCGCGCGGTAACGAGCAACGTTTCACCGCCACGTGGCCCTTCCCGCGCTCTCGCTCGCTCGCCTCACGTCTGTTTCCTCGCCACGTAGGCCTCCCCAGGCTCGCGTCGCTCCCAGCTCGCTCGCTGTGCCGCGCGCCACGCGACCGCGCGCGCAGCTGGCTCGATGCGCCGCGGGCGCGCAACGCGGCTAGTTACATAAAGAATGAGACACCTCTCTACCATACAGGACTGTCACCCTTAGAGCATGTACTGCAGGGCCGCTGTCATCTACATGCACGCCACCGCGCCAAAAAAATTCAAACGCGGCCAGACTGCAGCGGCCATGCACACAGGAAGTGCTGGTGATACAGGCTGCTTGATGCAGGCCCTTTTGTTCATGCTCTTAACTAGTAACTGTCATTAGCATTATTAGCATTTAATTACAAATTTGTTTACTTAATAATATTACTTAACAGATCCATGCCAGCATAGCCATGCCACCCATCACACCCGAGCTGGCAAGCAACACTTGGTACCCTGCATGCAGAAGTAAATAATCAGTATACAGCACAAGCAAATCAGACGCAAGAATAAAATGAAAACTTGTAATGCTGACCAGGGCTGGGATCTCAGACCACATCCAAGCAAATAGCAGGATGACTTCCAACAAGCCTGTAACACCAACATCACCGTCATAAATACTTCTCTTATAAGTTATAAGTAATAGTCAACAGAAACAGCAGCCAATTCTAATATCCAGCGATTCTGGCAATTTCACATAGCTACATATCACAGCAAGTCCATACAAGCATTACACTGGTGAGTCGGCCAGAAAAGAAAATGACTCGGAAACATCAACAGATCAACTTGATGGCACTGCAAAGACCAAAACCAGTACACAGATCAACCATAAAAGTTCCAAAAAAACATGACAAATTCAGGAGAATGTCACAACTGAAAAACAGTGTATAGCATTTCCAACCATATACACAAGGCAATTCAATGGACTGCAACCATCAGGTAACACGACAGCTGAATCAAATAATCAACTTTCTCTAGATGCGGACTTTGTATACAGGGAAGGAGCTTGTCATATGTTACAAAAGCCCTGCCTACGTTAGCATACTGATCCTACAGGACATAGCAAGCATGCATGCATGTTTGCAGCTAGCAATGATGCTTGAAACCTAACCTGCTCTAGAGCCAGAGAGATTTTCTTTGTTCTCCTGGCATGTTTCAAAATGGAAGTCTCCATGTATAAGTTTATGGAATGGAAAGACTGATGGATCCTGCAGTAGTACACTTTAGCAAGTCTTGCAATGCCAGACAAAAACTGTACAGCAGACAGCCCTGTTATGCTTGGTCGATATGTATGGGCATGTCCTACACAATTCTTGAGGGCTTGAAGCGGAGCCTTCTTTGTTCTGCAGTTCAACAGATCAAGAGCAACAGCCCATCCAACATGATGGCATCTGATTAACTAGTCATTGGCAGTTAATAGTTGCGGCCCGCTATGCAGAGCCCTACTCATTCCATGACGAATCCTCAATGTCCAGCCAGTAGCAGTGCCTTCCCATGAAGAGGGCCCCATCCAGGTAGCAAGGAATCTAATGGTGCCCCACCCAGGTAGCAAGGAATCTAATGCACAAGAAAGTGCTCGTCTTCTGAATAGGTAACACCTCGCTCCATCCAAGTTCATCTGAAGGCTGCTCATCATTGGTATGCAAAGCTGCAAGTAGCAATGCATTCTCCTTACACTTCTCTCCTTGAACCATTGGATGAATTCAGCCTCCTGGGCATTCCAAACTGCACATTATCCCTAGACCTATCACCAGGACGCCCCAGATCATCTAAATTCCGGTAACTACCATTTCTTGTAACAGAGTTGGAACGCTCATCCTCATCAACCCTCATGCCAACCCTGGGTTCCGGATGCATGTCCAAATGCCTTGGTCTTGGTCCACCATTCCTCATGTTCCTTATGTTGTTTGAAGAATTCCTACCTGGAGTGTAAGAAGAAATCTTCATGGCTAGAAAGTCCTTGGGAATGCTATCCAAGTCCATGAAACATTTCCTAGCTTTTGCATCTGTTATCAGCGCTGCCCAGTCCTCTGACTGCATAAGAGCATTGGCATTACCAACAACCTGGAGAACAAAGACGATTAGTACCCAAGCATACATCTAGGAGGTCTCGAAAATAACATTACGAAATGATTTTGAGGTAAATCTTGAAAGAGGACAGGGGCATACCCATAGAGCTCTTCTAGCTCGGGTGAGAGCAACATTCATACGGCGTATGTCTGCAACAAAACCCACTCCATGGTTTGAGGCACGGACACACGACATGATAATCACATCACGCTCCTGGCCTTGAAAAGCATCAACTGTATTGATGTAGATATCCTTCCCTTCCTCAGTATTCATAACCTCCTCAAATTCCCGCTGGAGACATTTCAATTGCAACTTATATGGAGTGATTATACCAACAGATGCTTTCTTGCCACCATTAGCTCTCAAGAACTTCTGAAGATGCTCATATAAACGCAATACAAACTGTGCTTCATGAACATTCTGGTATGAAGATGACCCACCTCTATGAGACTCACGACCATGTGAGATGTCATAGAAAATGTAAGGTGCCATTAATGCATCTCTATAATATGCCTCGTCATGCAATTTGACTACACTTTCACTATCTGTAAGGCGGCCTTGATAGAAATATCTCGATGGAAATTCACGGATTTGGGGATGCATTCTATATTGCACTGATAATAAAATGGTAGGACAACCGGCTTGCTGAAACCTCTCAAAAAGACTCCTGCTGTATAGTAAAGTTCCAGCTGCTTTGCTAATAACTGTGGCAGGGAGCTGTTGCGGATCACCAACCAAGACACATCTAGCTGCACCAAGTGAAAGTGGAGGGAGGACTGCTACTTCACTGGCCTGAGCAGCTTCATCAATTACCACCATATCAAAGCCATGGCTAAGGCGAGAAAATAACTTGCGGCCGCTGCTAGACACTGTAGTAAAAACAATCTCTGCTTCATTGGCAAAACTGGCTTCCAGGCTAGTCCTAGCGTCTTCCAGATTGAAGTTGCTGCCAACACGAAACCTGCTTTCTAATATAAGCAGGCGTGACATCTCTACCAGTACTTTATCTCTGCTTTCGACTGAAGCAGCAAGTTTCTGAAGCAGAATATCACGGTTACGATCCCTTTGTGCAAGCAAATCAGGATCTACCCCAACTGAACCCTGGGATCTACCAGCCGCTGCAATAATATTAAGTTCCCTCTGCAGAATCGCTATCTCCTGTGATAACTGATGCTCACGAGATTTTAGCTGATGTAGCCACCCAATTACTTCATCTCGGCCCTTCATTAAAAGCTGATCTGTCCTTCGCTCAACTGAAACAGCTTGGGCAGCACGGGACTGTGAATCAACTCCAACACGGGCAACATCAGGGCGATAGACCTTCATCTCACCATCTATGAAACCACGATCAAGAACACGAGCAAGCAGCTCATCAGTTGCGGCGTTTGATGGAGCACACACAAGCATGCGAGGCTTGGGGCAAAGTTTGGGGAGCGTGCGAAACAGGTTCTGATCCATGCTTTGCAAAACTTCATCAATTGACCCAGCAACGACAGCCTCCGAGCTGCTGCTAACACAACCACTTACTTGCTTGTAACTTTCAGGAGCAAGTTTTTTAAGCAGAGCAGCATAGTAATGTTGATACTGAACAAGATGGATAACATTTAGCATTCCCCACACGGTATGTGTTTTTCCTGTCCCTGGTGGGCCTTGTACTAATGTGAAAGGCCATGGTTCCTGTTTCTTAACCACTCCATTGTTAGTACCAGCAGCTGTATGCATTGCAGCCCACTGAATTGCTGATAGCTGAGGTCCATTGAATGTATGATGGAGATGATCAGCAAAATTTGGCGTGAAACAATCAGGCATAGCAGGTGGCTGCTCTTCATACTTGGGGAAGTGCTCCAGACTTGGCTGAAGAATGGCATTTTGCATCTGATGGAAAGATATTTATCAAAAAAAAAATGAAAAACATCAGCCAATAAAGCTAGACAACATAAGTACAATACACATTACCTGCAAGTTGAGACGGCGGAATGCATGCAAGGCAACATATTCTCTCTGTGTTGTTGCAAGAGAACCAAGGCCAGTAAGATACCAGGTACTCCGCGGTTGGAGTTTCCTCACAACATTTGTCTCACTACTGCAAATACAACAAACAAAAAGTATAAATAATGCAGAATGGTCGGCAATATTATTCACAAATCATAAATCATACATCAAGAGACACTAGCAAATAACACAAGCTAAACCCAGAAACTAAATCTCAGAAACAGTAAACCCATGTGCATGAGATAAAGGCCTTATAACAGGATCTATTAGGATAAAAGATACTAGTGAGCTACTCATCTCATTGGTTTCTAGAGGTGCCAGCCATGGCTACCACGGCGTAAGATGGGATGGGACACCCAACCACACCTTTCAAGCATCCCAGGTGGCGAAGCAACAAGATACACCATGCCTTTTTATGGAAACTAATTGTACAAAGGTAGCCAGTTATTTCCTGTCACTATCTTATCCTGGGAAATTCCACACCGAGCCCATGTCTCTCATCACCCCTCACCCCTAATTCTCTTCCACTTCCTACTCCCACCCAGCTGCTGCCAAAAGTTCAGTACTCCCAATGGCAGCAGGCAGATTAGCAGATGGGAAGAAGAGAAAGGGAGCAGCTAGGGCCCCAGGAGGGACCAAGAGGAGAGGAGGGCAGGGCAGACCAAGAGGAGAGGAGGACAGGGCAGCAACCTGCAATAGCAATCATCACCTGATCTGAGTTCACACATAGGAGGCGGTAAAGGCAGCAAGCAAGCTCCACCCACATGTAGGAGGCAGCGACGGCAGCAAGCAGCGCCACCTGAGCTCCACTTGCGTAGGAGTAGGGATGAAACAGATCGGAAACCACTCATATTATATTATAGTTTTATCGGATACGGATTCGGACACAGATAATACTTAATATCAGTTACAGTTACAAATACGGATTGGACACAGATACTCTCGAATAATATGCGACAGCATATACTAGAGAAATAAGCATATAAAAACACATTTAGTTATTTGTTTTCGCATCAACTTCATGTCTCATAGTCATGGTATTGCTGCTATGTAAGTATTGTACCCAATAAAGCAAAAAAAAAACTATATACATTTAGTTGTTATAAGCGTTAGTCATTCATCATATACATTTGCAGTTAAGATAATATCCATCAGATATTTGGATAATATCCATCGGATATTATTTGTATCCGTATTGTATCCACCTAGGCGGACTTGGATTCCATAACATTATCCAAATCACTATCCAAATTGGTTCGGATGGTATCCGTACCATTTTCATCCCTACGTAGGAGGGAGCAGTGGTTAAGGCTCCGCTGACCCCAAGGCAAATCTGGCCTGCCATTAGCTGCCCTAAGCTCTCCCTCTCTAGCTCTCCCAGGCGAAGGCGACACGAAGCCCATGGCATCAACCTTAGACCACCAGTGACAAAATAACACTTCGGCAACACCTTAATAACCATGATTTCAGTGTTAAGCAAATTAGAAATAAAAAAGGTACAGAAAATAGAAGAGCAATTGGTTTTGCATGCATATCCAACAATTCAATGTCACGGACAGAAACACAAACAGTCAAGCAAAATGCAGACTGACATGTTAGACAAGATACTGATGCTTTATCAACCAAAAAAGGAAAAAGTCTACACCCGCTCAACTACTATAATCGGTGCACTATGAACACTGAGCTCCTGGAACCCTATATATGGTTTCAGCACCACGCACATGAGCTTCAGCATGCTGGAGTGCCTTCACGGCCGTCGCCACCATGGTTGCGAGCTCGTCCCAATGGCAAGCTAATTTTTATAGCGGTACGAGGAGCTCATCAACTCATGGATCTGGTCTGTGCCTCAAATTGCTCAATTCCAGCTCGCCAGGGATTTGGTCCAACCAGGTGATGGTAAATCACAGAGAAAATAAACAGGGGAAGAGAGAGGAGAGGAAGAAGACAAAAGAAATTGACAAAGAGAACGACGCATGGGACCGATGTGTTAAAAATCTTTTTTTATAAAACAAACTAGGCCCATGTGGCAATATCACTCCATGTCAGCAGTCCCTATTGCATAACCTCCCGCAAAACCACATGCGGGGGGGTATTTGTACCACTTCACATAATTCTAGGGCTGGAATTCCTGGTTTCTCAGGTCAGGGGGTGGGGTTAAATGCACCAACTATCATAGTTGAAGGGGTTAAGTAGACTTTTTTCACCAAGAAATAACAGTTTGTGATAAGTCATCATAGTTGGGGTAAAGTAGACTTTTTCCACCAAAAAATAACAGTTTGCGATAAGTAACCCTATATAATGTGCAGTGGAAGACTGGAAGCGAGGTATGTCTAACATGCTTACAAAAAGTTCAGCATGCAAGTAACCCTGTCATATGCTAATTAAAAAGATGATCTTAAAGAAAATACAATGCATCATTGATACTTGCAAATATCAAGGCCACAAAGTGGACAGAGAGAACATACGATGCAAATAATAGAGATAAGAATATTAGCAACAAGATTTCAATACGAAACATGTTCGTATGCTTAACAAACACTAGCTCAAACACAAAAAGGCATTGTGGTTTTATCAAAGGATTCAGCGTAGGACATCTAAAAAATAGTGCTATCGTGAACAATGGAGTACCTGCTAGAATCAAATGAATCCCCAACATAGAAATGGATAATCGCTCCGATGGGATCTCGTGTGTCAATAGGTGTATGTCGCCTAACCGTACCCACAAGCCGTCCACTATCAGACTCAGTGTCTTCATTTGCACCAATGGCCCTCCTATTAGATCGACTTGATTGAGCAGCTAAAAAACAAAAGAAACAGGCACAAAAAAATGCAACTGTCAAAGCATTTCCATCTGACAGAGAAAATCAGCATGCTTAACAGATAATATAATAAAAGAAGAGAAATTCAGTATTCTACCTGAACCAGGCCGAGGAAATGACAAAATTGCGACTTCGCCTTCTTTGAAAGTCCATTTATATTCATGGGTTGGTAGCACAACAACATCATACCAACCTGAACACATCAACCACAACTCACTCAGGTGATTGCAATTTAAAAAGAAAAGACAACAGTTTTTACCAAAAAATGCCATTAATCGAATATGTGGGGAATACCGCAGCATACCTCTTTCACGTCTTTCCACAGTTTTCACACGCACCATTACATGTGCATCCCTTGATACAGCCTCAAGACTCTCTTCGTAGGAGCTATATAGCTGAGCTCGGCATTCCTCAAAAAGTAGCGGCTCAAAAACTCTAATGTACCCCTCAACGGATTCAAATCTTCCAGGAACACACTGGAGTTCTGCCTCCTCTGTCCATATAAGAAGTATAAAACTTGACTTGTCAAACTCAGCACACAGATACAAATAGTGGCTTTTCAATTTTAGCTGATAGAAGCAAACATGGAAGTTGCAAACCCTAGGTACAAGGGATTTATTAAGTAAAAAAAGTAAAGCGACAAAATCAAACAAGGAAAAATATGCAGAGCTCTACTTTGAAAAAGAACTAAAATAATCTTAAGTACATAACAGAAGCAATAAACAGTAACATACAGTTTACCACAGGAAAATAGAGCGCGCCAACAGGACAAAGGATATAACAGTGAACCTTCTGCTGATAGCAATCACTAAAAGCATTCATAAGAAATAAGCACAAATAAGCGAATTCCACTAACTTGGTAAACAAATAAATGCAATGCATTTCCTCAAATATATAGATTTTCAGAATACGCAATGGTGTTAGTTAAACCAAAAAGATCCAAAACAAGTATGCGTGATGCAGAACTAACCTGGATTGTGCCAGAACTTGTCACTTGTCACCTCCCGGATAAGCCGTTCAACAGATGAGTCTTGATATTGTGTGTTATTTGCTGAAGCTTGCTTTTTGGAAACAAGAGACCTTTTGTTGGCTGCTTTTTGATCTGCATTATTCTGTCCTGTAACAACTGCTCTCTGGGAAGAGACTGGCCGGCCCTTGAACTGCTTGGAATCCACAGATTGCTTCAAAGAAGACTGTCTTAGCACAGATTGGTGATACCCATCTGAAGGGGCCTCTTCAGCACTCGTTTTCTTTGGCCGGCACAGAGATCCCAACTCAATATCACCATTGGATTCAGCATTTTGGTCGCTTGGCTCTGCAGAATTACTACGTTCTGAACTCATCATTTCAGGTAGCCTCTGATCCCTCATAACTGGCTGGCTTAGTTTTTCAGCAGCTCTCTCACCAACACCACCAGTACCACGAGAAGCTTCTTTTACAGTACGTGTAACAATTGGTGCTGGAAAGGATGACTGTCTCCTGGGAGTTGATGTCTTCATTGTGCCAGCTTGTTTTGCATCCTCAACGTTAATAAACACAGTTTGTCTGGCACGCTTTTTACCTAGCATTGCCTCTTTGTGTTCATCAAACTTAGGTCTCTTTGCAGGGTTGTTGGCAAACCTCAATGCATATGTGGCTTCTACTCCTCTAAAATCTTTTGACCTGTTGCACGAGTCCAAATCATCAAGTTGATTTCCTTTGCCTTCTAAATTTTTCATGCTCTCTACTCCTGTGGGACCAAGAACCACAGGATATTTAGAGGCATCAGCCATTTCAGTGTCACTAGGCTCAGTGATAATATCATCCTTAATCCCATCACTAGATTTAACAAAAGTAGGTTCACTCTCTTGGGACTCTTTTTTCACTTGAGCGTTTGCAGGACCAGACAACTCTTCTTTGTCGCTGACACTACTACCTGCGGTGTCAGAAGCACCATCTGCATCAGACCACTCACCCTCTTCTCTTTCAGCTGCTTGTGAAACCTGATTGGAGGGCTCAGCCTGTTGAGAAACATTATCAGATGTATGATTGGTCATCAGAGTTGGAGACGCTACACTAGCATTAAAATTCTCTTGTGTCCTGATCAGTTTCTTTGTATTTTGAGATTCTTTGCTCCTCACAAAAGGTTGAAAACCTGAACCAGAGGATGCATGCTTAAAGGCATGGTTGTTCGATATCCCTTGTGACTGTGATGTTTCCCCTGAAGGAAATATATTTGAGGGATGTGCACTGGGAACAGGTAGGGACTTCTGAGGTTGTGACACAAGGACCGCAGCTTCTTCTTCTTCAGCTTCGGTTGGGAGCTCATTAAGGTCGAATAACATCCTTCCACGAGACCCCATACCACAAGTAAATGCATACAGCAGACCTATTATAGACCTTATGCAGGGAAAGATATCTGCAACACCAACCAGCACAATGTATCAGTAATATACAACAAGAACAGGATGTTCAGGGGGTTCTTGGATGCTTTGGTCCGCTAGTGAGATGGCCTGCCCACAAGAGGCCAGGAGAACTGAACTAGGAAGTGAACAATTACAGAGTCCTCATTGCATGGTACTGCAGGAAATTAACATTTTAATCAGGTGGGGCGACCTGAATGTCATTCTTCGCTGAAATCCTTTCATGTTCCGACCCAGCCCACTTCTTCTTCCTCTTGTGGTCCACTTCCTACCAATCTCAAGAATTTGGATTCTAGCGACACAGGATCTCAGCATCCAGGCAGACCCTTTTACATACAAAATAAATAAGTACGTAGGAACACAGAATGAAACAAAAGAACAGTGCATAGGCCTATGGTGTACATGGAAATGCTAATAGAAGTAATAAAGAGGGATTATCCTAGATTTGGTGTCGTTTCAAGAATGAAGACATACAGCAAAGCAATGTTATAAAAATTACAAAACAGTAATATCATGCAGACCATAATGTTTCAACAAAAAAAGGCGCTTACAACATTCTATTTTAAATAAACTGGTGTCGGTTGGACTTTGAACAAAAACAGATGCATATCAAACAGAGACTGCATAAACAGCAGCGAAAGAGGGAGCATAGCTCTTAGAATCTAGAAATTGTTCACTCACCAGAATAAATCCAGTGACTAATTTGGTAATGATAATCTAAAATCATAATCCACAAAGTAATAGCATATCAAAAGGGCTTAGAACAGAAGATGGACCATACGAGATTATGCTACAAATTAATAAATACACCATGGGTACAACCGACAGTTAATCGCTATATACAACTTCCGCAAAGCCGCCAACAATTATTAACGGTTGTTCTGAATTGCAAGAGAGTCTATAAACGACAGATGACCTACTATTTATGTAAACTTGACCGAAACAACAGCTATTCGCAGTCACAGACATGACACAGCTGCTCCAACTCAAAAGCTTTCTACAAGAAACAGACATAAGTCCAAATTCAGGCATAACAAAGAAGCAGCGAAATGCTTCTTGTATTGACCAAAGGGGATGAACTATGCCTTAATTTTAAGTTGGAATTAAAAGCTGCACATAGCAGTTGGGTACCTACAAGGGACGAATAAGCCCAAGGCAGCGCGGCGGGGCCCGGGGTTCCGTTCCATCGAGCCGCGCCGCGTGCGTTAGAGGTCCTAGGGTTCCAATCAGCGCTGGAGGGAGGAGTCGGGTCGGGATGCGGGGATCTCCGTACCAGGCGATCGGCGGCGGCGGCCAGATCCGTTGACTAGGGTTCCCGTCCGTCTCTGGCGCAGCCTCCTCTTGACTAGGGTTCCCGTCCCTGGCAGTGGCACAGCCTCCTCTGGGCGATGCCGATGCGTCCGTCCGTCTGCGTGCGGCGTGCGGCGTGCGCGTGTTTTCTTTTGCTTCTTTTTTTTTTCCCCAGGTTCTTTTGGTTGCGTTCCTGGGGGGAAGAAGAGAGGGAGGGGGAGAGGAGGTGCAGGGACAAGTGAGCGCTCCGCTCCGCTCTTCTCTTCTCCCTCTTGGAGTTGCGGGCAAGAGGCCAGGAGCCGGGGCTTTATTTATAGAGCCATCCGGGGGCGGGGCGAGGGGGGTTGGCTTGCGCGTGCTACGCGCACTCGCCGGGCGCCACCGCTTTCGCCGCACTTCGCTGGTAGGTGGGGTCATCCAGCGCTGGGGCCCAGCTGTCGGTCGATCCAGTGCTTGTGCTTCGGTTAATCACGTTGCAAGTCTAATCTTGTTTAGGAGCTAATTATGTTATTAGCCACTCGTATTAAATTCAAATTCCTCCCTGCATGTAAGGTAACTAGGGCGGCATGCGCGCCCAGGCACGCCGTAGGCAATGAGACTAAAATGTTCAGCTAAAAAACTCACATACAAGCAGAGATAACCTGAGTAAAAACAACAGCATATTACATGATAGTGAAATATGGGAAACTTTTAGCACTTTGGTGAAACTAATGTTAAACATGAATCACCTTTTCCAAATTGATTTAAGTGAATTCATAGTCGGGTGGACGTTAATGTAATAACATATGAATTGTTGCAACTACTTAATTGGGTAGAGAGAACAAAACCGATAATAGAGGAAGTCAGGAATAGAGGCTTGACCATGTTTGTGCCATTGATTAGCCGATATCAATGAAGTGTATTCTACCTTAGGTCTCTTGATATAAGCAGTAGGCGACTAAGTGAAGCTGCAAAACGGGCAGACTTCAAAATTGGGAGCAATGATCCCTCTTGACCGTGCTTGTGCCACTTGTTGGCTGATATGGATGAAGTTAGCTTCTTTTTAGAGTAGCATGGGATGGGAAGGGATAACAAGAAGAGGTGAAGTTAGTCGAAATAATAAAATGATAACCATTTTTTACAACAGCATGCAAAAAAACTATTGGAAATGCCTCAACCATAAAAGCATGCACTGAAATTAATGAAGATATATGAACTTTTGTACCTGAAACAATCAATTGTAGCCCCTTTGGGATGTAAAATATATTTCTTCTCACCATCCCCATAGTGTATGAGACAAATGTATTCATTTCGATTAGGGTCGTATTCTATGGTTATGATTCTAGCAGATATGTTTTTTGATTCCATCGAAAATCTATTTTACGGTATAGATGCTCATAACCTCTCCATGTATGCCTTGCGGTAATGATTCGTTTGGAATTACGATCTTTACCACAACGGTGCTTAGTTTCTTTTCCATGAAATTTTGGCCTATTTTCTATTTGTCATTAAAAAATCTGCCTATTTTCATTTTTTATTTTTTTCGTATTGTAAAAAAATGGGGAAAAATCTCTACAATGTTGCGAAACGTGGCTTGGCAATTATGGGAAAAATTTCTAACTTTTTTTTCTCACGTAAAAAATTCTGGGGAAAAAGGCTTGGCAATTGAGGAGTGAAAATTCTAGGAAAAAGGGCTTGGCAATTGAGGGGTGTGGGATTCGAGAGCAGGACCTTCTGCTGCTTCCATCCGCATGCCACCAACTGACCTGCGTGGTACATGTGCTGTGCTGTGCTGTGGACAAAAACGGTAGGAAAGTGAGGTAGAGGTGGGAAGGGAAAAAGCCCCGGAACAAATGGCGAGCGGGTGAGACCTGGGATTCGAACCGTGCTCTGCGGAGCGAAACCTGGCACCGGAGACCAAGTGTGCACCATTTTTTGGCGAACGAAACCATTTTATATATATAAATCATGAACGGACGGCCGAATCCAGCCAGCGCTCATGATCGAACGGCCATCGCTAAACGGACAACCACAAGGCGAGGGACACGCGTCAGCACTGCGTTGAATTGCTAGTGCAATGTATAATACATAGATAGATTAGACACGGATTGGCATTACTTCTGCTTAATGTTTTCTCGGCTGCAAAGCAAAGGGAAGGAGGGGAATTTCACGACTAAGGCCATGTTTGTTTCAGATTAAATTAAATTAAATGTAAATTTTTCATTTTTGTATAATCCAAATGACGTAATAGTTTTTCTTAGAGTTCGTAAAATATTTTTTTTCATATTTTTTTGAAATTTTTAAAATGTCTTTCAAGTGGGTCACAACTTTGCTACAGGAAAACACAACTCAACTTTAATCTGAAACAAACAAGGCCTAAGAGCCTGAAAAGTCAAATCCCCATATTCTTGTCAAACCCGAAACCCTAAATTGATACTCCAATTTGATTCGGTGTGGGGACCCCGGGAGATCCCCGAAAATACAATTGTGCAAGATTTCAGTTGCATTTGGAAATAGCACAAACAACCAAACTTTATTACATATCTAGAGTTATTTTACAAGATTGCTTACAATTTTAAGTACACCTTCAAAATTTATACTTCAAGACCACAGGCATGGCTCGAGTGTAGAATAACTAAAAATCTACACCAAATTCTTCTAGGTCTTCAAATGAAAATCTTCTGCTGAAAAAAAAGGACCTACCCAAAAGAAAGGTAGCCCAAAAAGAACGGGTAAGCACTTACGTCCTAACAGGTTTCCATACGCAAACCTATTAACTATATGCAAGGTTTAAACAGAAAATGACAGGGAGATTTAAATATAGACTTAATGCTGACTCTAGACTTTCAAAGCTGACTCTAGACTAGACCAACAACAACCTTACGACCACACCTCTAACTGATTTATGTCAATATTTAGAATAGGCATCACCCCTGCGATACAAACTCATATCATAGAAGTATGGTCCATCGATGATTTGTTTTTAACGACTCTACAAAATCTGCCCAGCTTTACCCATAAAATGATCAGTAATATGGTTTGGACGGAAATTTGTTTCTTTTCTATCATGACATAATTCAATTATGAGCAATGAACAAACCAACCACCGGCCCCAAACAAGTGTCCTCTAGCCCGCTACTAGAGCGACCCACCAAGCGTCTCACAGTCCCATTATTTGTTCACACTAAACTTCCAACAATCTCCAACAACACTCCAACCTTAACTCTTCAACAACTCAAAAACTCAACCTTTTACCAACTCAACCAAAAGTTAGATTAAAAATGCAACAATCATGATCCTATATGCTTATATGAGACCTTGCCATTATTATGGCTAAATTATAATCCTAGGGTTTTCCTATGACTTAATAGGGAAGCTACACTCTAAATGGGATTATGACTATATACAAACAAAAATACTTTTAAATCATTTGGAAAAAAATTAATTAACTAGAAAATAAATGCATAATATAATATTAGGGAACAGGAAACCTGCCGGGTTTGGCTAAATCTTCAATATCTGCACTACTGCCCTGATAATCCTGCTCGGCTGATCCGGGGGCAATGATTTCTTTTTTACACGTTGGAGAAAAGGAAAAAGAAGGGGAATTTAATAAAAAAGGAAAGAAAGGAGAATGAATGAATAAAATTTATTTTCTTAAAAGATATTTTTGGAAAAAGAATTAGGATTGACTAAGATGGTGATGCTTTGCATGACTTAAAAATCTGGAAAAATTTTCTTATATAAAAGAAAATGGGGATGGGGATTTTGGCATTATTTTGTATAGAATAAAAATGGAGGGGTGACTTTGACATTATTTTGGTAGATCTCCGGATAGCAATTTATGCATGTGTACATGGGATAAGTGTGGATCAATAAATTTCCAGAGATCTGAGTCGACGCCAACAGATTTATCGAAGTTTCGAGATGGAAATTATTGAAGATAAAAGATGAAAATTTTGAAAATATATTTTTGGAATAAATATTAGGATGAAATAATTTTATTTAGAATTTTTTAGATTTTTGGAAAATGGAAATAAATTTTAAAAGCATTTTCCTATAGAAAGAGAAGGAAAACATTTTATTTTTGAATTTTTAAACTGTGAATAAGACATTTTATATTTTTATAAAATACTAGATTGAATTTTAGATTTTTGAGAATTTTGGCAGAATTTTTGGAGGGTATTTGTTATTTAAATAAAATTGGGAGGCTATATCTAGGATTTAAATATAAAAGGGAAAACAGAAAGAGGCTAACTGGGCTGGAGCAGGCCCGCCCATGTGCAAGCAGAGTGGTGTGAGCAGCAAACTGCGCAGGCGCTGATAGGCAGGGCCCACATGGCAGTGAGGGAGAGAGGAGGAACAGAGGGGGCGCGACGGAGAGGGGGCTCACTGGCGGCGAGGCTTGGCCGGAGACGGCGAAGTGGTGGCCGGCAAAGGCAATTGGAGGCGAGGGGTAGCTTTCTAAGGTGGCGGCGAAGCTTGAGGTGGCCAGAAACGGTGGCGCAGCGAGCACAACACGGTGGCGGTGGAGGAGGTCGTCGGTAACGAAGCTCCGGTGATCGCCGGGGAAGAAGAGGTGGTGGAGAAGAGGTGGCTTGAGTCGGGGAGGCGCCGGGGGGTCTATTTATATATAGGCGCAAGGATACGGCAGCGGCGGGTGTCAAATTCCTTGGGTGACGGCGAACTCTGGCGAAGAATCGATGGCGGTCCAAGGCAACCCGTGGGTGAAGATGTGCCGAAAAAGGTTTGTGGTGACGTGGCGATGCTATATATGGGGTGATGTGGCAGTGGAAGGTCGAAATCGACGGCGGCGAGCAAATCCGGCGAGCGGCACGGCGGAGACGACAGCGCTATGGATTTTGTGGTGGCGGCGCTAGCGGAGGAAGGAGGAAATAGTGTGCGCCGTTGGATCTGGGGCGGAAACGATGGGCGCCGTCTGATTGGGATTAACCGAAGCGGTACGGTGCCTGATGACGTGGCTGATTTTGAGACGTTGGATCAAGCCTGGAAGATCACAGCCGTCCGTTGCCACTTATTGCACCGGAGGGGTGGAGAAGGCGACACGCCGAAGGCGTAATCCAAAAAAGGAAAGCGTATTTTCGGAATTTCCAAAAAGGGAAAGTGGTTTATCTGAATTTCCAGAAAAAGATTTAGGCTATGGAAATTCATAGAAAATTGTAGGGAGGTCAGAAAAATATGAATCTGGTTTCTAAAAATTCAAAAAAATGAGAGGAAGATAATGGTGGTATAAAATTTGATATTTTATGGGATTAATATTCTTGAATAGATAAAATAAGAGATTTCTTTAATGGTATAAAATAGGAATTGCTTCGAAAAATTCCCAGAAAATTGCGGGAGGTTTCTAGGGGTTCAAAAATGATTTTTGTGAAAAATTTTGTGCTAAAATTGGGTATATTTTTTGGTATGTCACATTCGGTTAAATATGCAATATTTTCAAATTCGACATAAAGAGAAGGGTTGAGATCAATTATTATTAGAACCCTAACTCAGCAGATCCAAAGAAATCCCCAAATCTTTTCCCAACTTCAAAAACTCTAAATCAGGAGCATGAAACGAAACCAGGAGTCCCAAATCACCTCAATATGAAGGGTCCTTTTACTAACCTGGGCATTAGCGTCATCGGCGTGCTCTCATCTGTCTTGCCATCCACCGTTGCATCATACTTTGCAACGGCCGCTCCGTTTGCGTCCACTGCTTCGGCGCACGTTTAGTCGTCACGCCACGTTGGCGTTGGCGTCGACGCCTCTCTCCCTAGCCGGGGGCGGGGCGGCGCTGGGCGGAGCGGGGCGGCGCGGCGCGCGGTGGCGTGGGGCAAGGCGGCGCGGGGCAAGGCGGCGCATGGTGGCGTGGGGCGGGGCGGCGCGCAGCGCGGGGAGGAGCTGGGCCGGGCAGCGCGGGCGGCGCGGCGCACGGCACACGGAGGCGTGGGGCTGGGCGGCGCGGCGCACAGGGAGGTGCGGGGCGGAGGTGGCGGCTGAGTGGCGGCGCGGGGTGGGAACCCTAAGGCTTTGGTGTTTTTTTTGGGATGGATAAGGTGCTGGGTAGTAAGTAACATCTATGTATTTATATCAGCCTATTTACATCAGCCGAGCTGATGTCAATAGTCCATTTACATCAGCTTGGCTGATGTAAATAGTACGAGAAAATTTTTAAAACCTACCGCGGGCCTGCTTGGTGTATTTACACCAGCCTGGCTGATGTAAATAAACTTATTTACATCAGCTATGTATTTACATCAGCATGGCTGACGTAAATAGCCTTATTTACATTAGCCTGAAGAAACTGATGTAAATAGACTTGTATTTACATCCGCTCTATGTAAGCTGATGTAAATATTTTTGGCTGATGAAAACAATCTGGATTCTTGTAGTAGGCATAACTGCCCGATCTATTCATGGGTCAGCATATTAGTGGCCGTTGATCGCACGGCGCCATGCGCCATGGATTGGGCCGATGTCGCTTGGGCTGATCACACGCGCGCCGGTCGTCCCAGCCACATGGCATTGCGGCGCTGCGTGCTCTGTGCCAGGCTTTCAGGCTAGGCCAATTTTGTTAAATAATTAGTGCAAATTAATGATGATTATCTCCTGGGGAATTTCTGTTTAGTATTTTGCTTATGTTTATTTTCACTATTCAAAACAATGTTTTGCTGAAAATAATTATCTTCAAATTTTTCAGTGCTCATTTATGCCATAGCTAAGAATTTTTGCAGTGTCTTGGCTATTTATTGATCATGCATTATATTATTATGCCCATGAGTTTATCTATCTTCCTGAGTTATTATTAATAATGCTAAATGGTAGATTTTGGCGAAAAATTATGTTTTTATCTCTGGTTAAGATGGAAGCAAAAGAATTTTTAATTCAACGTATAGTTGATGACTTATGATTATACTTCTGGCCAAAGTTGATGTATGATCACATGTCATTTTAGATATACTGTTCTTTTCGTTTTCTACCCAAATGTGATACGAATTTGAGAAATATCGTATGTTTTTAATTGGACCAAAGTAGGTTAATTTAATGCTCGCCTAGCTAATTTTTTCCATTATTTCAACATATAACGATTTTAGTGTGGATGCATCCATTAATTAAGAGTATTAGACAACTTAGTGGGAAGAACTTCCCTTTCTTGGAAGGAGAAGACTACGGTTGCCATTAGGGTTCTAGACCTGGGTTATGTTTTAGGGTATATCCCCTTGTGGCGCCTACTAGCAAAATTATGCCCAGTAAAGGACAATTTATGTCACTAGCTTAGATAAATGGGAGCATTTTAACCGCTTATTATTGCACGTCATGAAAAGCTCAATCTTAGAACATATAACGGGAGCAATCCCTGTTTTTGAAATGCCAAGAACTACTTAGCTAAGATGGAGGAGCAATTCAAATGCTCATCAAATATCTATGCTAGTACTCTCATTCAAAGGCTTTTAATTAAGTACAATGGTTTTGGTAGCATTCAAAAGCACATCATGATGCTGATAGATATGTTTTCTAAGCTTAATACTTTATAGATATCTATTTCTGGTAAGTTCTTAGTCCACTTTATCATGACCTCACTGCCTTATGAGTATACTCATTTTAAGATCAATTATTATGCTCCGAAGAATAAGTGGACTTTGAGCGACCTTACTGCTATGTGTGTTCAAGAGGAAGAAAGAATGAGAGCCGAAAGTAAAGATGATGTTAACTTTATTGGCTCTAGTAAAAGGAATGCCAATAATGAGAACAAATTAAAGAAGAAGTCTAAAAGCTATTCTAAGGAGAATAAGAAGGCCTCAAATTAGCCTTCATTATCAAACGGTGTGATGAGGACATCGCCATCATGGATACACCCATGAAACCAATGACCAAATACTCCCGTCCTGTCCAGTGACCCTCGAACAACATGCCAGTACCAGTTACACGAGCTCGTGCGCGATAATTAAATCAACAGATGAAATTGTTCCTCGGGTTGTTTCATTCTAACATAGAGGATAGATCGCTGCATGATGATGAGCTCGTGCTTAGGAACCATGGCATGGAGCAGCGCGAGCTTCTACCGAGCTTCAACAAGTAGCGCCGATCTACACCGAGCTATACAGATATGTATCAATCAACGTTGAGCTATTCTATGTTTCATCGAGCTACCCCAACCTATGACAAGCATGGTCGAGCGATTGAAGTGCAAATGAACTGCCAAAATTTCGTACAAACAAGTCAACAAGCAAGCTGGGAACACAAGAGGGCTAGGTGTGAACGCAAAGAGGTTCAGCTCGGGCTCCAATGACCAGTCTGAATTCAAACAGGCTTAGAGAATGCAAATGGACTTTCTTTGGGGCATGTGAGCACTCATTGGAAATATAACTTCACCATATTCAAACGGATCTAACCTCACCTTCAAATTCTGCTCTAGTCAATCACAGCAAGCCAAAACGATCAGCTATGTCAACCCCTTCAGGTGCTACGCCACCATTAATGTTGGGTTGAGTTCGCATGTAATAGAAGTAATGTGAGGCCACCTCCTAGCAGCCGTCTCGTGGCTATATATGGTGAACACGATCCCACTCTTTTGTTTAGGTTTTGTTTAGATTAGTTGACCCCATGTGTGGAACTTTATCATTTGTTCTCCTGTCTCAGTTAGAACAGTTGTAAACACATAACCTTAGTTTAAGTGTGTGCTTTACCATTGTTCTTGCGAGTTTTTCAATTGCTTGTAAGGATAGACCTTCATGGTTAGGTCATCTGGGCTTTGGCACGGTTGATAATGTTTAGGAGTGTGGTTTAGCATTTGCGAGCGCTTATCCTTGTGTGGTTCGTAGCCATATTGTCAAATACATCTTTTGCCTAAATCAAAGTTATCCCCTCACTAGAAGATCAGGCAAACCCATGAGTGCATCATTTGGTATCAGAGCTTCCAGTTGCTTGGTGAGATCTTGTATCTTTGTTAGTGTTTGTTCTTCCTATATTCTAGAAAATTTGCCCCATAAAAAGATTGTTTACCCACTGTCCAAGCCCCTTTTGTGCCTTTTCGATTTGTCACTTCGGTTTACTAATTTGAGTTTGTATTCGTTCTTGTGTTGTCTTGTTGTTATTCATCTTCTTTTTCATCTCACCATATCAAAATCCATCCATAACACCCAAAAGCAAAAGGACCAATATCGGCAAGAAATTTTTCATTTCTACAGTCTCCACTAAAAATGTCATATATCCCAATTCCCTTGTCCTTTTTTAGTGAAACCAAAAGGAGCAGATCCATGACTTGTTGTTCTATCTTGATGCCAAGTTTTACATCGGCGGCAACGTGGAGGGCGAGCCAGAGAGAGGGAAGACTCTATGCTAGTGTGGAGTGGTGGAGGCGGAGGGGTAGCGCCAGGGCGGTGGAGGTGAGGGGTGGTGCCGACGGGGTGGAGGCGGAGGACGGGGGGCAGTGGCTGTGGGATGTGAAGTTTGGGGGTAGGATTTTTTATCAGTTAATGATTTAGAGTAACCCATGGATATCCATGGGTATGAAATCGAACCTGTACCCGAACCCATCGGGTTGGATACCCAAGGGTTTTCCTACCATCCCTATAGTTGAGGCGCTTCCATTGGAGAGACTTTCTGCGCACTCCTGATACTCCAGTCCAAATTCCACACATTCCGATATAAAATACATACAATAGATAGAGACATGAGAATCTTGAAATTCCACACACTCCTGATTCCCACATACCGGATAATCCAGTCCAAACTTCAGATACTTAGGAAAAAACAAATTATATATGGGGAGCAACTCTGAGAATATGGTCCGCCTAAAACCGGATACTGCGGTCCGAACTTCGGACAATCCGAGGAAAATCATATTCACTTTCAATCTCCCCCTTCTGAGATTGATGACAACCAAATAAAGCTTATTGAATTTAGCAAAATTCAACAAATTTTAAACTAGAAGGATTTACATCTAAATGTGTGCATTTAGATAGGTTTAACTTGAGGATCAAGTGCACTTTAAAAGAATAAAACTGTAAGAGCTCCTCTAGATCTTGAAATCAACGAATAAGAAATTTTAAACATATGGCATGACATGGGGTACTCAAATCATAAGATATATCAAATGATCTAACATTAAAGCACAACCAACCAAGCATGCCAAAGTTTACATCACAACCACAATTAAAGTTGGTTATTACAGGCTAGAGCTAAATAGGCTTACCAACGGACGTAATCAAAGTAGCGTAGTTTGACCAACAATAGTCACATTGTCTGGTCGATCCTTACCAATAGCATTGCATTGAACGGTCTGGGCCACCCGCCCGGAGTGTTTGACTCCGTAAATCGAATCGTCAATCGCCACCATACTCCACTTTGTGCCGAACTAGGCATTTTCTTCGACACACTCGTGTATACATAATCCTTGTGGCTCCTCCAAGATCATTCACATCGTTGAACCTTTCCTCTAATACCACTTGTTGGATAATCAGATGTGACGTGATCTAAAAACGAATGACATCGGAGGCACGATAGTTGGTAACACAGTTTGACTCTCAGCCTACATCTGCAGAGCATTGACTATGGGCGCTCCTTCCCAATAATGCAGCATATCGGCCACGTGAATCATGGCCACAAGCCGGCCGTGACCACGTGCGTTTTACACCACTACTTGGTTGTTATAGGTAACATCAGGGTGACCCCTATTTGTATAGGAACCAGGGTACGAGTCCAAAGCTAACAGGGCCCTATCGTGCCTATTACAACATAGAATCTATGTAACCTATTGTACACATATTCGACACCAACTCTAACAGCTATATCTATCAACAACATCCTTTTTTGGTTTTAAAATAAAAACACTTGTATTGACATTTTTCCTTCTTGAGGCTATGCAGAACAAACAAGATGATCAAGTATTCAAGTGTTAATATTATTTTTCTTTCACAAGGGTGCTACCTTGGTCTAGTGGTAGAGGCTACAGTGGCAGCGCTACCCAACAGAGTTCAACCCTTAGGTTTGGCTCTGTGTGTCGCATTTTTCTAGGATTTTCCTAGAGTCGTGGGGGTATGCACCAGCGTGTGCCTTGTTGCCTAATTGTTGTCTCTTAGGGCAGTCGCGCTTTCTAGCGTGTGTTTAGGCGCACGCGTGTGCGTTCATGTTAGTTTAGGTGTTATGAGTTAGGGAGTGAGTTGTGTGCGCCTTCTTTGTACACTAAAAAAAATACAATGGAATCAATGCCAAGACTTGAAGTGTTCACCGGTGACCGGTCCATCCGTTCCGGGAGTCTCTCCTATTGTCCTTGACATGGAGGTGTGGGACGTCGACCTTCGGCAACTGCCCATCTTCACCCGTGCGGTTAACGAGGCTTGGGTAGAAACGTCAACAAAAAGGTCGCACCAGCATTGCTATTGCTAGAGACACTGAAGAGTTTGAGGATGCCGACATGAAGCTTGACAACAAGGCACTGCCATGAAGCCTATGTAACCGTCCACAACAAGGCACTACCATCGAGCCTATTTAACTATCAACAACTCTATGGCATGGTTGTCCTAAAAAATTGATTATCTTTCATGTTTACTATGGCTTTAGGAGAAAATGGTGTCGGACTCACGAAGCATTCCAATAACTAGACCGAAACATCGTGCCACACCCGATAAGAAAAACACAAGGGCAGCAGACCTCTACAGTCCATGACTTAGTGGGAGCTTTTAAAACTAAAATTGGGATGTATGAGTGGTTAGTAATGTCGTTTGGTTTAACTAATACAGATGGTACATTCATTCGATTAATGAATCATGTTTTGAGAGCATACATTAGATTGTTCCTGTTTATTTTGATGGCATCTTTATCTATAGGTAGAACATTGATGAACATATTAAACACCTTAAGTTGATTTTGGACGTGCTTAGAATAGAAAAGTTGTTTGCTAACATTGAAAAGTGCAACGTTTTGTACCGATAAAGTGGTGTTCTTAGGCTATGTTGTTTCTAGTCAAGGAATTGGAGTAAATGAATCAAAAGTTGACCTACAACTGTGAATGTTAGCCAAGTTAGAAGTTTTCATGGGTTAGCAGGATTCCATAGACGCCCTGTGAAATACTTTAAGACCATCGCTAATCCATTGAGTGAACTTACTAAGAAAGATGTTTTCTTTGAGTAGAAAGAACCACAAGAGGAATCTTTTGCTGAACTAAAGAAAACACTTGATTGATGCACCATTGCTTGCTTTACCTAATTTCAGTAAAACCTTTTTAAAATTGAGCGTGATGTTAGTGGAATAGGTATTGGTAGTGTGCTTTTGCAAGAAGGAAATCCCGTTACTTTAGTGAGAAACTTGGAGGAGCACAATTGAACTATTTCCTTTATGATAAGAAATTGTATGCTTTAGTTCGTGTGCTTGAGACATAGCAAACATTATCTGTGGACTAACAAATTTGTTATTCATTCTAATCATGAAGCTTTGAAATATTTGAAAGGTCAAGCTAAGATGAACCAAGACGCACACAAGGTAAAGCTGAGCCAAAGTGACCGTCATTGGCAATGACTGAGACATTGGTCTAGTTGCGCGTGTGTGTGGCCTACGGTTTTCAAACCCTAGCCATCGACCATTACTGATAGCTGGGCCGGGCCATTGTTGTCGCTTTGCTGCCTACACGGGCGCAGGTGTGTGGGTTGTCGGCATGTGGGGTGCGGACGAGTCGCCAATGCCACCGAATGTGGGCGCGTATGATTCGTCGCCGACAGCATGGCTTTGGCGTGAGACCGCTGCCATCAGGCGTGCGCGCAGGCAGTGCGCGTGGGGGCAATGGCAATCGGATGCTGCTAATGCCGGGCACCGGGTGCGGATGGGCATACGTTGTTGCCTATGCTAGGGCACGGGCAAGCGAACGTTGTCGCCTCTACTAGGGCGCGGGCGTGCGTGCAAGCGCCGCTGGCGTGGGCGAATGTGGGCGCACATAGGTGCAAAAACATCCTTTTTCGGACGCTGTCCGATGGCTCGCTGGACATGGTTCGGTGGCTCATCGGACACAACCCGGTACCCACGGATGCAGTCCGATCATGCTCAAAAGTGGCGCTGAAAGAATCTCCAGATGCTACCCGGTTGTTCGTCGGACATAGTCCGGTCCCCATCGGACGCTGTCCGATCGTACTCAAAAGTTGTGTCAAAACAATCACCAGACTCTGTCTGGTGACTCGTCGGACACAGTTTGTTCCCCATCGGAAACCGTCCGATGCCACCGAACACAGTCCAATGGAAAGTCCAGAACGGTCCCAGATGAGCGGGCGTGTGGGGACGGGTGCTGTTACCGCATGGGAGCGGGCGGGCGTTGCCACTGCCACGGCAACGTGCCCCACCACCGATGCCACCGCCGTCATCGCTGTCATGGGCACGACACCGCCGCTGCCAGGTCGTGGGTGTGCGGGTGCGGACGTGGGCGGGCGCCGCCATCATGTGTCGCCGAGCACAGGTATGCGTACCCGCGAATGCGCTGGTGCAGGCGCCGCCGCCGCCGCATGGGCACGGCAGTGCACCGCCGCCACCAATTTGCCACCTTTAGGGCTGGCATTCGACGATCATCAATATAACTAATAAAACTATGCATGCAAAATAGTAGATAAAAAATAATATATCTGTTTGCGAAAAATAACATATCATGGATGAAAATTTGAGAGCAACTCGTGCTTATAACGTGTTATAATTTGGTAGACGTACACACACAAGCACAATCACAATAAACAGGGGACACGAGATGTAGAGAGAAAAGTTCAGCACAATGATCTTTATTAATTCTTCTCTCATTGTCGACGTTTGTTAAACCGGGGAGTATCATCGGCAATGATTTATATGGGGTTATGCGCTGGATCGCAAACTCGATGGTAACACAAGAAAATGGATTATAAATGTTCAGGACCTCGCGGAGGAGGTAATACCCTAGTTATTTGTTTTGGGATTATGATCTCGTGTATTGCAATGTATGCTGAGATGTGGGATGTCTCCTTGGATGGATCTGTGTTTGATGTGCCAACCCAGGGCCTGCCTTATATAGTGGGGGGACAGGGTTAAAAGGTAGAGTCCTGGTTGGTTACAAGGTAAGATTCCTATTTCTATCATTCCTTGCAGGATACGTAGTAATCAGGGATTACAATCATATCTTTCTTATTTGGGATAGACTTCTATCTTTATCTTCTACTTGCTGCACAAGGTTGGCTAGCAGGCTTCGTGACCCCTGTGCACGTGTAGCCGGCTTGGCCCTCCCCCTGTTGGGTAGTCCTCGTAGCCCGCCTTGGAGATACCCGGGGTCCATGTATTCCACAGTAGCGCTCGAGTCCTTTACAATCGAGTTGCTGCTTTTCTGGTCGCACTCCAACCGAGTTATGCTTCACGCCGAGTGCTTCCAGTTCTTGACATCGCTTCCCGACCGGTTTCTTCTTCACGCCGAATACTCCATTGCACGCAAGGAGACTGTGAAGGACTCAATACAGCTCCACGTGTCGGGATTTCCGAGTGGCATCCAGCCCGATTTGTCGGAATACTGGCAATCAGCCCATCATAGGGCGTACCCTTGTTTGATGAAGTTTGGCCGAGTAATACAACCCGACTGTCGCAGTGTACAGCTGGCAGCTCTCTTTAGAGCATATTCTCAAAACCCTTAATACAGGATCAACTCATGGTATCTAGCTCCGACTTATGCAATAACCAGTGGTCGGCCTAACACGGGGCATACCACATGAAGAAATTTATTGTTTTGGTAGGTACCCAAGTTCCGCTTGATGCGGTGACCGGCAGTTGGGCCATCATGGGGCGTACCATATCCCAAACTAGTTTTGGCCGAGAGATACCTGTACATGTCTGTCGCGGTGTACAGTAGGCGGCCCTTTTAGAGCGTACGAAGGGCATAGGCTTGTAGCTAAGCCGTAATTGGCACTCGTGGCATTGGGTGGCTCTTGGCCAAAGGTGTAGGCTTGTAGCCGTGCCGTAGTTTAGATTGGGTTTAGCCAAGCAATAATTGTACCCGTTTTGTCACATTGTATAACTATCGACTATCTTAGAGCATATCTTTGAAACCCTAATTCGAAATCAACTTGTGGTACCCATTCTGACTAGCGTGGTAATCAACTCTTGGCTCAACATTGGGCGTATCACAAGAAGTTTTAATCTTGTTGGCTTAGTAGGAACCCAAGTCCTGTTTAGTACAGTGATTGGCAATCGACCATCATGGGGCGTACCGTATCTCAAGCCGGGTACCCAAATCCCGCCTAATATGGTGATTTGCCTGTCGACCCATCATGGGGTATACAACATCCTAGATTAGGTTTGCGCTCATGGCGCAGGGTGGCTTGTGGCCAAGGGCTTCAGCTTGTAGATGAGCCGTGGTTGGCGCACATGGCGTGGGGCTGATCGTGGCCAAGGGCGTAGGTAGTGCTCGTGACGCAGGCCCTTCTTCGCTTGTTGACAAAGTCGTAGAAGGGACTTGATGAAGGAGAATTTCATGAACATCTGAGGCTTGGTGAAGGCGGTATAACAGCCTCCAATACTTGTCATGAAAGTGCTAGGAGAAGGATTCCCATCGGACGCGAGCTGAAGCCCCCTGTAACATGTCCATGTAGGATTTAGGTAGTATTATGAAAGCAATTAGTTGGATGTAAAATCCAACTGCTTTTTAGATAATTTTTATACTTTTGCTTCTTTTCCTTTTTGATATTTAATTCCTCCAAGTAATCTTCCTTTTGTTATGCACTCTGCCCAACTAGTCTAGCCCCGGGCGTTGGGAATTTACTCATGGCTCAATTTTCACGCACGCGTATCTAGTGCCTAGAGTTCGCCGTTTGTGTGTCAGAGCTTCACTACTCAGAATAGTACTCGGATTCCTTTGCAATCATTAAGAGAAAGCAACAAAAGTGTATGCAAGTGCACCTATTAGGTGTAGCGTACGATTTACTACTTAGTTGAAAACAAACTAAGTAGCAAGTTAAGAAACAACTCAAATTTATATAAAAAGATAGAGATGATGAAAACTTAGGTTATAAGCTCCTAGCCTAGGCATAGAAGTGTAGCCGAGACGTAGTCTTGAGCGCTCGGGACGCTGGCAAAGGCACGTGGCCGAGCCGGAGACTTGGGCACTCAGGGTGCTGGCGTAGGCACGTGGCCGAGCCGTAGGCTTGGGTGCTCGGGGCGCAGTCATAGGTTGTGGCCGAGCCGGAGACTTAGATGCTCAGGGCGTTGGCGTAGGCACGTGGCCGAGTCGGAGACTTGGTCTATTGGGGGCGCTTGCATAGACACGTGGCCGAGCCGTAGGCTTGGGCGCTTGGGGCGTAGGCATAGTTGTGTGGCCGAGCTGGAGACTTGGACGCTCGGGACGCTGGTGTAGGCACATGGCCGAGATGGAGACTTGGGCGCTCAGGGCGCTGGCGTAGACACGTTGCTGAGCTGTAGAATTGAGCGCTTGAGGCGCAGGCGTAGGTGCGTGGCCAAGCCGGAGACTTGGGCGCTCGGGGTGGTGGTGTAGGCATGTGGCCGAGCCGTAGACATAGGCGCTCATGAGGCGGGCGTAGGTGCCTGGTCGAGCCGGAGACTTGGGCGCTCGGGGCGCCGGCATAGGCGTGTCGCCAAGTCGTAGACTTGGACGCCCAGGGTGCCGACTTAGACGTGTCGCCGGGTTGTACATTTCGATGCTCGGGGTGTAGGGGTGTTGCGGAGCCGAACAATTGGATGCTCATGTCGGAGGCGTAGGCGTGTCATGTAGCCGTAGACTTGGGCACTTGGGGCGCCGGTTTAGGCTTGTCACCGAGCTGTAGACCTGGACGCCCGGGGCGTCGACGTAGGCGTCTCGCTGAGCCCTAGAATTGGACGCCCTAGGCGCCGGCGTAAGTGTGTCGCGGAGCCATAGAGTTGGACGCTCGTGACGGAGGCGTAGGCGTGTTGCGTAGCCGTAGCCTTGGACGCGCGTGGCGCGGGCGTAGACGTGTCGCGTAGCCGTAGACTTGGACGCTCGTGGCACGGGCGTGGCACGGGCGTAGGTGTGTCGCGTAGCCGTAGACTTGGGCGCTCGGGGCGCTGGCGTAGGCGTGTTGCCGAGCCGTAGAGTTGGGCGCTCAGGGTGCGGACGTAGGCGTGTCGACGTGCCGTAGACTTGGACGCTTGTAGCGCCGGTGTGTAGCCGAGACGTAGACTTGGGCGCTCGGGGCACCGGCGTAGGCCTGTAGTCGAGCCGTAGACTTGGGAGCTCGGGGCGTCGGCGTAGTCCTATCGCCGAGCCGTAGACTTAGACTCTTGGGGCGCCGGCGTAGGCGTGTCGCGGAGCCATAGACTTGGACTGTTGAGACGGAGGCGTAGGCATGTCACTTAGTCGTAGACTTGGGCGCTCCGGACGTAGGTGTCGATGTGTTGCTGAGCTGCAAACTTGGGTGCTCGGGGCGCGGACGTAGGCGTGCAACCGAACCGTAGACTTGGTCGCTCGGGGCGCAAGCATAGGTGTGGAACCAAGCCATAGACTTGGGTGCTCGTGGCGTGGGCGTAGGCGTGTCGCCGAGCCGTGGACTTGGGCGCTCGGGGTGCTGGCTTAGGCGTGTCGCCGTGCCATAGACTTGGACGCTCGTGGCCCCGGCGTGTAGCTGAAATGTAGACTTCGGTGCTCGGGGCGCCGATGTAGGCCTATAGTTGAGCTATAGACTTGGGCGCATGGGGCGCCGACGTAGACGTGTTGCCGAGCCATGGACTTGGGCGCTCGGAGCGCCGACACAGGTGTGTCGCCGAGCCATAGACTTGGGCGCTCGTGGCGCTGGCATAGGCGTGTCACCGAGCCGTAGACTTGGGTGCTTGGGGCGCTGGCATAGGTGTGTTGCCGAGCCTTAGACTTGGACGCTCATGGCGCTGGCGTAGGCGTATCGCCAAGCCGTAGACTTGCGTACTCGGGGCGCCGACATAGGTGTCTCGCTGAGCCGTAGAATTGGTCGCTCGGGACACTAGCGTAGACATGTCGACGAGCCGTGGACTTGGGCGGTCGGGGCGTCGGTGTATACGTGTCGCCGATCTGTAGACTTGGGCACCCATGGCGCAGTCGTAGGAAATGAATCAAAATTCTACCGCAGAAACCTAAGGCATCCAATTTTCACGTAATCATACAGATGTAGTCGTTCAAGTCCCGATCAACACCGAGCAGTGCGCACTGCAGTCGGGGTCGAACAGCGTGTGCTCACCGATGTCTCGGTCGTGGTAGATGAAGTTGCGGCCATAGTCGGAGACAATTTATGCGTGATTGGTGGAGCTTGGCAAAGTTCGGTGAAAGTCCTCGCTAGTCCTCAACGTCGCACGAGCTGTTGCACGACCGATCCCACGCCGTGGCCGGTGCCAACAAGCTTTACGAGCTCGCCGAGATTCGCCACCTCCCCACGCAGTCTGTTTTCAAACGGACGTCATGGCCACATCCGAGCTTGGATTTAGGTGTGTCGGCGTATTTCAGCTGACAGGTTTTTCGAGATCTAATCTAGTTGTTTGGCAGTGAGGGTGTGCGCAGCAGGCTCACTCCTCTCCTCTCCCTTCGACGCGAGAACACGAGAACAGACACTTAGGTTTACCCAGATTCAGGCCCCCTGATCGGGTAACAACCCTAATCCTGCTCAAGCTTCTTGCAATGTATGAACTGGCTAGTCTCTTGGGAGGTCCGATCCCAGGATCGATTCGGGAACCCTTTACAGATGCAATCCCAGCCCTTATATACCCGGGCTGGCGTGGGTCACAACGTGCTACACAGTGCGCATTAAATGATCCTACCACTGTAGCCATCATTCGTCCAGTGCTAGTCCTCGCTGCCACCTTTACAGCCCCTGCTTTTGACAATGGTACCGCTTGGATAGGACAGAGCGGCCCGCCTGTCCCGAGAGTCTTTTTGTCACATCGTAGTAGACGTGAACGGGACGGCTACGGAGAGGGCCAAAGTGTAGCTGATATCACTAGCGGCGCGAGGGCAGTCATACTGTCAGAGCCCCGCCCACTCCGTCAGAATGGTTTCGTCGCATTGAATGCTCCGGATTTGGTGTATCCCGAAGAAATCTTTAGCAAGGAAGCTTCCTTGCACCTTCGTCCTGTATCCCTGACAGTGGAGCCCGCGTACCCCCTGCTGCCCCTATGCGCTCGACCAGTGCTTGCTCGCCAAGCGCCACGTAACCTGGTTGCCCGCTTGTGCACCGGACGCCATGCGTCCTTGTCGCCCGGCGCCTGAGGCCTGGTCGCCCGCCTGCACGCTGAACCGCCACGTGGCCTAAGCAAACGACTTGAACTTCACTTTATCTAAAACCAGACCTTGATCTGTTTGGGCCCGATGCTTCCAAGTATGGGGCACTCCCTGATTGGTCTCTGATCCCACTTGGCAGCGAAGCGGGGCCACACCCCGGTGTAGAATACACCGACAAGGTGTTTTGGATTCGTTGAAAAGATAACGTGATAAACTTTCCAACGCATTACGAATCACCCCGAAACTCCTTCTAAGTCAACGGGAAATTGCAACGCAATTTCCATCCACATTTTGGACGCGAACAGATCGTATCTTCTTCTCGCGTTCGCCTCGCGGTTAATGAAGCCAGCCCCCACGGTGGGCGCCCCAATCATTGAGTCCAAGTGAGTTGCTGCTGATAACGGCCACCATCCAAGATTTATTCTCGGCTGGGTCCTCGCCGTATTCGTGTCGTGAATTGAGCCCCCGACGTACTACTCACTCGGGGAGCGGCGACGGCGGTATTCCCCAACACAAACAAGAGTCTGAGTGAAGCGCTGTTGAAGTTCCTTCCAGATTGGATCTTGTCCAAGTATGAAAATGTGGATCTTGGGGGGGTGTTGTTGAAGTCTCTCCCGGTTCGGATCTAGTCAAAGTCCAAAAGAGAAAGCTTTAGGCCTCCAGCGCATCATGTTGATGTGCGGCGACGGTGGCATTCTCCAACTTGAAGAGGAGTTTGGGCCGGTCGTTGCTAAAGTCGCCCTCAGGTCGAATCTAGTCCGAGTCTGAAAGCGCGAGCTTGCCATAGTTTGCGGTGACGAAGTCAAAGCTCCTGAAGCGAAAAAAACCTGGTCAGGTGCGAAGGCGACAGCGACTCCGGTGATTGCTGCCATCGAGCTTGATGAGATTGATCTTGGTGCTGCCCCTTCCTGGAGTGCCAACTATCGACGTTTGTTAAACCGGGGGGTATCGTCGGCAATGATTTATATGGGGTTATACGCTGGATCGCAAACTCAATGGTAACACAAGACAAGGGATTATACAGGTTCAGGCCCTCACGGAGTAGGTAATATCCTAGTACTGTGTTCTGGGATTATGATCTCGTGTATTGCAATGTATGCTGAGATGTGGGATGTCTCCCTGGATGGATCTTTGTTTGATGTGCCAAACCAAAGTCCCCTGTGCGTCTTATATAATGGGGGCACAGGGTTACAAGGTAGAGTTCTAGTCAGCTACGAGATAAGATTTCTATTTCTACCCTTCTTTGTCGAATACATAGTTATCCGGGATTACAATCATATCTTCCCTATTTAGGATAGACTTCTATCTTATTCTTGCAGGCTGGGTGTCCCCTATGTGCCAGCTCGGCCCACCCCCTGTTGGGTAGTCCTCGCAGCCCGCCTTGGAGATACACGGGATCAATGTATTCCACACTCATGAATACAATGGTTTCAATCTATTATACAGTCTAGCCAATATTTTGTTTTGCCCATTATGATCATAGGAAAACCCTAATAGAGGGTAGGCTTCCTGGCCCATAATTTGTAGGGTTACAACAAAAAGAAAGAGGCAATATTAACATATGGGTTCCGCGTATAAAATTTTGTATAAAAGAAAAAAATGCTATCGGTTGGCCTACATGGTAATATCTCATCGTCTGGGATGTCCCGTTAGCAATACCTACCACATTACCGTCCGATTTAAACTATACTACTACCGGTTATTCACAAACAAATTTTACTGGACATATTAGTGAACATAAATCGTCCATCCTTTTTGATCTAATGATTTAAATTGATTTTTATTTTTTATACTATTATGTTAGTATTTATACTACACTGCTAGTGTATGTTTTGTGTTGGGCTCTATGAATGAACAGTCAGATTTAAGCTACACTACCACCATAGTACATTTATCAACGCATACCATAGAAGGCTCTAGTCCGGCTACTTAAAGTACTTGCAGTGTTGAATGCCTACTTAGAGCATCATAGTCGAGGGACGACGTAGAATTTCCAAAACAAACTGAAGTTCATAGCCTACTAGTTTATCACACTGACCTCTGTATCTAGGAGTTATAGCTCCTATACGTTGCAAAACCCTAGAAATGTCGATTTGTCGTCAGAGCAGGCTAAAGGTGCACATGAACGAACTGACACACACACCAGGTGGGCTTGCGTCGAAGCAAGGTTGAACAGACACGATGCTCAAAAACCAACTCACACATATCTCATTACCATGATTTAACAGCAAACTATCTAGTGCAAACACTATAAATATCAGACCCATCAGCACATGGCGGAAGAGAGGAAAGAACATTGAATTCAGATTTGGTCATCGCCTAGTGTCGCAGCTGAGGCTGACGTGAGTGCTCGTTGCCGTTGCCGTTGCCGCCGCAGCTCCGTCCTGCCGGGACGGCATCGACGTGCGCCGGACTGCTGCGCCGCCATGGACGGCGTGGACGTGCCCTGCGTCTTGAGCTACCTGGGCAAAACACCATCAGCCTGAAGAGGTGTTCTACGTCACCAAGCAATTCCTGGGAACTGACATGCCGCCCCGCCAAATCCTGTGACAAACTTGATACTTACGGTAGCTTCCCGTGATATCCCTACGATTGCATCGACAAACTTGACAATGTAGAGGATTAGCACAAGCAGATACTTGAGGCAAAAAAAAAAAACCCTGTATTCTTCAGCAACTAGTGCTGTGTCAATGTCCAAGGAGCCTTGCTAGCTACATGTGCTATGCTGACTACTATAAATGTCATTTCAGATCATGCTTCAATTTATATATAGAAAAAAAAACACCCATCTGATTATTTGTTTGGTTTTAACCAGGGTAGGGTCAACGCCCGTCTGAGATAAGAACTGGCTGTATGGTGAAGTTGGCTAACATAAGCAAGGCAACTAGCACTGCTCAAATGGATAAATAAAATTGGTCAATTTTTAGTTGGATGATGTTGGAGTACAAGGATTGAACGTTAATCACTATAAAATGTACACGATTGGTAAGTACAAAGTTTATACACTTCAATTCACAGTATGCCATATTGACCAGTTCATCACCAAGCTTCATGATCTGTTCTGTTCCTTGGATCAACGACATGTGAAAATAATGTTGCTATTGCATTACAACAGCTATGACCATTATTTTTATAAACTTTGGCAAGGTGGGCAATGAGGAAAATTGCAAATATGAGCAGAAAATGTTTGGAAAAAACCTATAAGGCAAATGCAGTTCCTTGCCAGGAATTTCAAAACGTGAGTGGAACTTTTCTATAATGATTCCAGAGAGAGGTATTATCTAATCCTGACTAGTAAAAAATTAAACATACTCTGGATCATCAAAACAATTAACAACTGCTGGTATAAAACAACTAGAAGCAGAGTTCATATATAATATATGGATGTACTAGGATATGCGAGCCAGATCCTACTTGAGCACAGAGCACGGTTTCGATGTTTTCATGCTTCCAAAATTCCTAGTTGATTACAAAGCACTTGCGATTTCTGATGATAACCAAAGTGAAATTTCCTACCCTGAGCACAGTGAAGTACCAAAGCTTAACAATCACAAATTCCAATTCGCTTGCAATGTTCCAATTCAACTTGATGTAGGTGACCATGAATCAATTCAAACGAACAAGAAAACAAAAATGTAGCCAATTTTACAGGAACATAGATAATCTTTTTTGTTGCGTCATGAATTATAATTCAATACCCCAATCAATATTTCTGACTTCTGAGAGAAACTGATTGCTGATATTTACATCCTATGGAATAACATAACTCGCTACAACAATCATGAAAAATGGAAACAATTCTACTCTGATTACACATAGAATTACTAACCCAAGTCCTGTGATGTTGCCACCCACATCACCTGGAAGCTCTGGACTGGAAGAGCTCCAGCCTTAACTTGGCATCTGGAAGCAGCGCCTCAACACGCATGTCCTGCACCATGTGTGCCTGCTTTGATGCCCAGAGCAGCACGGCGAGCACACCAGCCTGCGCAAGCTCCTCACTCTCTGGCACGTGTAATGCAATGTAACAGAGCAGTATCAGTGCCTCGATCTGCACCTCATCACCAAGGTACACCAACTGGACAAGATGACGTGCACCACCATCGTCCACGATGGCCTTACAGTGGTTCATATGTAGGTGGTTGTCAGTGCACGCAAACTTGGTGAGCGCCAGCACAGCTTCCTTGGTAACTGGCAGCTCACGATCATCGAGCAGCTGCACAAGGGGAGCAATCACTCGGGTCTCGCTTGCTGTAAACGTGCGCGCAAGGCAACCAAGGGCAGTGATACAAGGGAGCAGGAGCTCTTCATGATCACCATCGCAAACAATATGAAGCAGCTGGTCCAGAACAGCCTTGGCTGCTGGAGAGCTTGGCTTGAACGCAGATTGCCGTAGTGCAAGGCTGTGCTCGGCAACACGGGAAATTTCCATGATCGCCATTGCTGAGAAATACTGCACGTTAGTGCCCATACCACCATCACCCTTCTCAAGGAGCACAGCGAAGCAGAGCAGGGCACGTGATTCAGTGATGCTCTTGCAGACTCCAAGATGGCCACGGGCAAGTTTCCACAGAGCCTTTGCAGCCATGGCCTTCAAGTGTGCCTTGGCCTCAGGGTCCTCAACCTCACGAGCACCACGGTTACTGGAGCCGCTGGTGCCCAGCTGCGGCCTGAAGGGCGGGACAAGCGAACCATTTGTCCTGGTTTTTGCTGCCATAGCAGAGTGCACCACAGATTGCATTTGATTCTGTTTTGCGTCATGGTCACCATTTCCACCGTTGGACACCCTTGGTGGCTCGCTGGGTATGGAGGTGTCGCGGTCACCACCATGGCGCATGCTGAGCGTCTTGGCAAGCACGACAGAGTGGAGAGACGTCATGGGCGGCGGTGTGGCGGTGCCGTTTTTGGAGCTGCTGGAGCCAACGGAGTACCTGCTGTGCTCCTGGATGGTCCCTGACGCAAGGTGACCGACGAGGTACCGGACGGCGTTGTTCTGCGCGAAGAGCTCCTGGCAAGTCGGGCTCCGGTCGGCGAGCGTGGCGATGGCCTCTGCGACGGCGGCCTGCACGCGCATCGGCGGCTCCTTTAGCGCGGCGGCAAACGAGGAGCACACCCCGGCCTGGACGAGCTTGTCGATGCTCTCAGCGTCGCAGCCGAGCAGCCCTAGCGCGCGAGCGGCGGCCTCCTGCCCCTCGTCCGTGCCGTCCTTGAGCAGCTTGAGCAGCGGCGGGACGCCGTCCTCCTCGATGATGAGCTTGGCGAAGTGCTGGCTGTCGCGCGCGAGCGAGGCGAGGTTGGCTGCGGAGTCGGCGCGCGCGGGGAGGCCTCCGGTGTGCAGGCGCGCGACGTGGTCCCAGATGAGGAAGAGGATGGGCTCGTTCTGCGCGATGTTGGGCAGGCCGAGCAGGTCGCCGTCCCCGTCGCCGTCGGCCCCGGCGTGAGGAGAGGAGATGCGGAGCAGCCAGGCGACGTCCTCGATGGCGGTCTCGAGGAGCGCGACGGTGCGCGGGAAGCCGGCGGCGGGGCTGAGGGTGAAGAGGCGGCGGAGGCGCGGGTGGCCGCTGGCGCAGCGCGCGGCGAGGGAGGAGGCCTTAGCGAGCGCCTGCGCCGCCCCCTCCATGATGCGAGCGGCGGGGCGGTCGTAGAGGTCGGCCCGGGCGGCCTGGCGGAGAAGAGCGGCGAGCTTGTCGGCGCGGGACTTGACGTCGGCGCACTCGGCCCGGAAGCAGCGGGCGGCGCCGCACTGCTTGGCCACCTCGTCGGCCAGCTGGATCGGGCGCGCCAGCATCGCCTTCACCCCCTCCCCCATCCTCCACAGACGGAGTCGCCGCCAACCCCAAGAAGAGCTGCGCGCGCCGAAGCTACCTCCAATCGCCGGGAACCGCGCGGCGGCGAGTCGATCGCCGCCTCGTGGAGGAGAAATTGGGGGGAATTTGGGGGTGCAGGGGTTGGTGCTATCTGCTATGCTCTTGCCCAGTTGCCCTTGCTTAGCTGCCCTTGGTTTGGTTGGTCGCGTTCGCGTGGGGAGGTGGGGGAGGTGGACCGCGGCTGCGGTCAGCGAGTGGGCTCCACCACCGCCACGTGGGCCCCAGGCAGCTCGCCCGCTTCCGATGCTCTGCGGAGCTCCACTGTCGTCAATCACAGCCGTTCGTCTGACCCATGCGCCAATCACGGCCGCCCGTAGTGGCCACTGTCCGCGTCCACATCACCTATGTAGGTTGTCTAATTAGTACATTTTTTGCACTTTAAGAAGTTGCATAAAAAATTTCGAAAATACTTTGGTGCATAACGATCGAAGGAATTAATGAATTCAAAATGTGGCATAGAGAGCTTGAGAACGTATTTTTGTTTCGTATGGGATCGAAATACTTGTGAATGTGAGTTTTGATATAAAAGTCGTTTTGTAATGGCATCTGTCGGTGTATTCTACATCGGGCTTGTCGACGATTGGGATATCGACCCAAGTCAACCAAGGTTCTTCAAGAATGAGATAGGAGACACGCCGAACAACGCGAACAACAGCGAACAGGGAGACAGGGTTTTTATCCTGGTTCAGGCCTCTCGAGAGAGATAATAGCCCTACGTCCAGCCTTTCTTATATATCAGAGAGAAATACAAGAGGTGGCTCGGCGAGACGAACAAGTCTCGGCGAGATTAGTCTTGGCTACCCTTCCCAAGAAGCAAAGGACCCTGGAGGAAGAGGTCTTCCAGGCAAACGTCCATGCCGAAAAGTTGACTCGGGAACTAAAAGTAAAAGGTAAGCCTTCTAAGCTGAATCTTTCCTTACTCGATCCCCCTTGCGCTGGCTATTTATCATCCATCCGACTGATTCATGGCATACCAAGTAAAAACCAAAGCACACATTTCAAGGTGTTTGACGAGAAGGTGAAGTCCGCCATCGAGCTACGCAACAGAACTTTGAGGGCTGTGGTATTGTGCTTCAATTTCTTCATCCAGACAAGGAGTTGCCAACCAATGAAGATGTTGTGATCGCTCGGCTGTTGGACGCTCCCAAGCGGCTGAAGGTTCTCGTGAAGGAAGCCGCGACGACATGCACCAGTCAAGCACTAGCCATCGTGAAGTCGCACTATCCCCGAGTTGACCTAGAAGCCGTCAAGGAAGGATTCGCCTGCTTTGAAGAGTAAGCTTCTGTACGGATGGAGGAAGTCAAGGAGACTTCCGCTGCCCTGATAGATAATCTAGACCTATAGTTAGACGATGAAAGTGGCCAAACGGAATTGTAATATAAACGTTGATCCTTCATTAACTGCGCATGCCCTTTATTCGAGTACTTGTTTTTATTTGTCTTTTCGTGTAAAACTATTCCGCTTCTAATACAACTGTCGAGGATAAAATCATGGCCCATTGCCATGGCCCACTCCCTGACGGCCTAATCGAACAGCCTCCTAGGGCCTGGCTCCCTAGAGGGCTCTATCAGGACCATGTGCATCCTGCCGAACAGCTTCCTGGTTAGCACGGTGCGTAATGGCCTAGGATTCCTGTTTGAGTCCGTCTCGAGCAAGAGTTCTGCACGGCTACGTGAAGACCCGGACGTAGTTTCCCGGATTGGAGCAGACGTCGTGATCCCCAAGAATTGGAGTATACCTTATCTACCTCGGGATGTATTTGGCATGTATATGAGTTCGTTACGTTCTCGTGGTCAGCCCGGCTCGATTATCCCCGGTAGGTCGGTTGTTCAACACTATATAAACGAGGCCCCTACGGCATGTAGAGGGCATGACTTAAAGCCAAGATCGCATAATACTTCCTTGTACACCCAGAATCTCGTCGAGACCTGTTCGTCTCGCCGAGTTCTCTTTTGTAAACCTCTTTCGTATAAAGAAGCACTGGACGTAGGGTTGTTATCTCCCCGTAGTGGCCTGAACCAGGATAAAACCCTGTGTCTGCTCGTTGCTCGTTGATTGCTGTTTGCCTTGCTCGGCAGTGTCTTCTATCGCCCCTTCTCAAGAACCTTAGTTAACTTGGGACCGATATCCCAATCGTCGACAATAACTCCCGAGTGTAAGGAATTGGCTCATGGTTTTTTTCCAAACACATGTCGTGTGGCTAAAGTTTGTCATTCATGGATTACAGCGTCACTACTCAGACTCTCTTGGAACTCGAATTTGGCAATTGCACCTTAAAAAGAGCATAACTTTATTGAAAAGATAGGGTGCGGCGAATATGCACACTATTTAGTGTAGCCCCCGACTTACGGCTTAGTTATAAATGACTAAGTAGAAAGTCAAACAAGCTCTTATTACACAAATGGAAACTTGAATACAAATTTCAAGAATAAAAACGACGTAGCTGTTCGATATTCCATATATTAGGGGCGTGTTACTTCATCAATCATGTAGGGGTCTTCCCATATTGGGGAGAGTTTATGATCATGCTTCTGGTTCCTTCGGAGAACCAGATCTCATTTAGAGAATGCATGACCCCGTACATTGCGTTGATGGTAGCGACACAAGGTTTATAGGTACTTAGCCGACTGGATCATTGCTGCTTCCCTTGCTTCCTATAGACGATCGAGATATTCTAATATCCCTTCCTCCGATTGATTTATCTTCATTGCCCTAAACTCATGGAAACTTAAATTTTAGTTCAATCGGGAGGACTGCCTCTTGGCGGGGACTTCCCCCTCCTCTTGGAATGAGGCAACGTCCCGCCGAATCTTCTGCATCTCGGCTAAAGCTTCCAAAGTCTGTGCCAACTCACAGCTTTCGTTGTCACAAACAAAGGATTGTTTTACGTCGCCGGGGATCGTGATTACGCCGTTAGGGCTCGACATCTTCATTACGAGGTATAAGTAATTTGGTACTGCCATGAATTTCGCAATATCGGGCCTTTCCAACAAGCATGATATGCTGTCTCGAAATCGGCCACCTCGAAACTTAGACTTTCCGTCCGGTAGTTCTCCTTTGTCCGAACGTAACGGGCAATGAGATCTGTCTGAGTGGAATCGCAAATGTCCCGGGAATTATCCTATGGAAGGGGGACGATCCTTGCCTCAGTTTGAAGCGTGGAATTTTCATTTGGTCAAAGGTTTTGACGAAAAGGACATTTATCCTGTTCCCGTCGTCGACCAAGACCCTCTTTAAGTTTGGTTCCTCGAACGACTAGATCTAGGACCAAAGGATATCTCCCAGGGAAGAGTATCCGATCTGGATGATCCAATCGATCGAAAGTGATTGGAACTTCTGACCATCGTAAATATTTTGGGGCTACGAATATAATAGCGTTGATCTCCCGAGCGGTTAGCTTTTGCTTACAGGACGGTCGCTCGCCGTTAGCGCGCTCCCTTCTCCGCGCTTCTATGTCGTGGCGAAGATCATGGTCCGTCGATCGGTGGTAACCTCCAGCCACAAACGCTTGTGCCTTGCTCCGATTGCTGCAGACCGGCTGTTCGCCGTTACGGGCGTAGTTGGAGCCGGGTGCGCATCATTCTGCTGGGTCGACGCCATCTCGACCATGGCTGTTGCTCGGGCCAAGGTTTGAATCAGAGGGCTTCCTTCAGGGAGTTGTGGGGCCATGGTTTCTAGGAGTGTTTTTGAAGCAACGATGTTGGCCCGCATGGTCGTGTAGAATTCATGCTCCCATAGTTTCATCGCTCGAAGCTCGTTCTGAACGTCACTGCCTCAGATTCGAAGCTGGCGTATTAGTTCTTGATCCTCTCCATGGCCCTGCTCGGTTTCAGCCACCTCAGCAGTAGCTGCTTCATCTCTAGCGCGCTGATAGGTAGTAGGAAGGTCGCTAGCGCTGAGCACAAAAACTTTATTATAATTACAAGCCTCGGTGCTGCCCTCTGATTCGGAGTCTGAGTGGGAGAAGCTGACTTGCTTGCTTTGTCCGAGAGGTTGGCCACAGTTGATGACACCTACGAACTGAGTTATGGTTGACTGGATTGCTCCAATCTGTTGATTCTCAACTCAGTCACCTCCTAGTCCGAGTTCAGGAAAGATCTGTGTGTAGGTGGCAACAGAGTTCCTGAGCCCAAAAGGAAATCCGAGCTGGGACATAAAAACTCCCCCAGACTGGATCGTATCGGAATCCAAGGAAGTGTTGGTGATGAGCTCACCCCGGTCTATACCGGATGTAGGTACGGGAAGTTGCTGGTCCATCAACTTGGAGAATGTGGCCGAAGAATTTGACAATCCGAATGGAAGCGAGGGCAGTATAGCATTGGTACCTTTTCCAGATCGGCTCTCTTCTGGGTCCGAAAGGCGAAGGTTGCCGATGTTGTCCGTGATGAAGTCAAGGGCTCCGAAGCGGAACCCCTGCCCTGACATGAAGACGGTTCCCGGCAACTTTGAAGACGCCATCAAACTTGATGATGATCTTGATGCTCCCCTACCTAGCGCGCCAACTATTGACAGTTGTAACCTTTGGGGTACTTGTCGACAATAGAATTTATATGTTTTGCGCAAGATCTCAAGTCAAATGGTAGACAAGACAGGGAGACTTTTTTATACCGTTTCAGGCCCTCGGTGATGAGGTAACACCCTAATCCAGTGCTCTGGGATTATCGGTGTATTCAACGCCGGGGTGTGCCCCCGCTCTGCTGCCAAGTGGGACCAGAGCCCAATCAGGGAGCGCCACATACGTAGCAACACCGGGCCTAAGCAGGTCAAGGGCTGGCCCTAAATAAGGCAAAGGTTCAAAGCTGTTTGTTCCGGACACGTGGCGCCCAGTGCTCAGGCGGGCGACCAGGCCCCAGGTGCGCTCAGGCGGGCGACCAGGCCCAAGGCGCCGGACGACCAGGACGCGTGGCGTCCGGTGCATAGGTGGGCGACCAGGCTCCAGGTGTCGGGCAGCCAGGATACGTGGCGCTTGGTGAGCAGAGCAGGCGTTGGGCGAGCGCACAGGGGCAACAGAACGCCCTTGATAGAGTAGGCGGGGGGTCTGACGACATGATTACCCCTGCCCTGCTAGTGATGTCAGCTACACTGTGACCGTCTCCATAGCCGTTCTGTTCGTGCCAGCTACGGTGTGACAGAAAGGTGCTCGGGGTAGGCAGGCCGCTCTGTCTTATCTAACCTGTCCCGTTGTCAGGGCAGGAGCAGGGGAGATGGCGGCAAAGACTAGCACTGGAGGAATGATGGCTACAACGGTAGAATCATTTAATTTGCACTGTGTAGCACCTTGCAACCCACACCAGCCTAAGTATATAAGGGCTGGGGGTGCATCTTTAAAGGGGTTCCCAGATTGATCCCGAGATTAGACTCCTATAGACTAGCCAGTTCATACGTTGTAAGAAACTTGAGCAGGATTAGGGCTATTACCCGATCAGGAGGCCCGAACCTGGGTAAAACACACTGTCTGTTCTTGTGTTCTTGTGCCGAAGAGAGAGAAGAGGAGCGAGCTAGCTGCGCACACCCCACTGCCAAACAACCGAATTAGGTCCCGGAAAACCTGTCAGCTGAAATACGCCGACAGTGGCGCGCCAGGTGGGGGGTAGTAGTCGGTTCACCCCTAGGTTTCTCCGGTCGACGCTTCTTTTTCCAGATCATCCTCGGCTCTTCGGGAAGCAAGGATGTCGGAGCGTGATTCAGAGGGAGAAGCTGGTGATCCTGGCTGGAAGCCGCTCAGCCAGCGACAGGACGAGGTGTCTTCGTCGTACCCTCAGGAGGTTGCCCCTCCCGCGGCGGATGCGCCTCCGGTTCGATGGCGGTTGGCCCTGGAGGAGGCCTCCCAGTCCCATAACCTGCATGTTATATGCATGCTGCTGGAGCACCCTCCGGTGGAGATGGCAGGGGATTCCCCCGCCAAACTGTGGCTGCAGGACATCGCTTGTCTCGTGGACGCGGCTCATCACCGGGTTGAGGTCTCCGAGCGGTCGGGCGCTTCCGATGGAGTGCCACACTCGAAGTCGCGTTCGGAGCGCTTGCAGGCGTCGAGCCGTCTGCGTCAAGCTTGCTCTGGTCTTGGCGGCCGGGGCAAGGTAAAGGCGTTTCAGGGAGCAGACTCCGCTCGTGCGGAGGTCTGTGTACCAACCCGAGTACAGTCGCGGACGCCTCCTAGGGAGGGGGGGCGGCAAGAATACCTCCGGACTCATCTAGAGGAGCGTTGGCATCACCGCGGCGGGGACCTGCGTGACGAGTTACAGCGTCACCGTGCCCGGACACGATATTAGGTGGAGCCGACGAGTTCCGGCGGCTGGTGCCGTTTCGATGGAGACAAAGGGGATTCCACGTCCTCTGAGTCCCGTTGGGATCTTGGTAATCGTCGTCAGCTGCCTTACGGCGTTGGCTATCGGGCGTTCACTGCTGGGCTACGCCGCATGGCGTAGCATAATTTAATTAGCACTTCTGTTGCACAATCTTGCCTTTACAAGCACAATTCTCTCCCTCTTTCCACGTCAACAAAAAAATATGAGTGACAGCTTGTGCTACAGTCATCTGCTTAAATCATCTTATAACTGCTACAGGAGTATAATTTTTGTTGTCGTGAAACTAACATATAGTTCGTAACTTCATGTGTTACACCTTAGCCAGCTCTAACAACCGGTTGGCCGGGCCACACCGTAGGAGGATTGCAGACTTCTGGACATAAGGCTAAGTTAATTATTTGGGGATGGACATATAGGAAGAAAATTATCTCTAATGCAAACAAGGGAAAACATTTGCCTTTAGAACATATTCCCACAAATCATGTCTTTAGGACATTTACGCACTTGAGATGGTGTTGAGAATACACACTCTTCACCAAGACAAGTATAACAATACATCTAAGTCTGGCATACAATTAATCTGATTTTATTTGTTTACGTCTTGATAAGGCATGTGCTTCAGGCACCATGTTCTATTTATCATTTACTCAAATAATTAACTCAATGCGAAACAATCAAGCAAAAGATGTAAACTACTCATCATGAAGAAAACCAAATTCTACAAGTGTCATTAAAATTTCCCAGAATTTTCTAGTAATCTCAGTAGTTTCTAATAATTTAGGGACTGCAGGTCAATAAATTATAATCCAAACATAAAGTGCAAGAAAAAATAAGTCATAAAGAACATAATGATGCCCACAAAGTTTCTAATATTTTCATGAATTTCTGCTAATTATTTCTGATCTACTAGCGATATTATAATTATAAAAAGCAGAAAAACAATAACAACTCTTTGATAAAAAAATAAACCCATTAATATGATTTTTCAAAAGTGGACTAGGTTTAAGATTTTACATACTATGGAAACTCGTATACTTGGAATTGCAAGAACTATAAGGTAAATATGCTACGAGAACCACTTATGCAAATATCGTGTACTTCGGGGACTAGACCATAATTTCTGTACTCCTTGATATATGCCAAAATTCAGTGGCACAGTGCATAGTTTCTATCAATCAACTTTTCCGGACACCATCTTAGGATGAATCACCGGGTTCATCCAAAACAACATTAGTGTACCGGGCCTAATTTGCTGCCCTCTATAGGACACACACAAAGAAAACGGTAGACCGTTGTAGGTTACATGCCAATATATTTACTTTAGAAAATAAATTCACAAAATCTATGACATTTTATTTTATTTTATTTTCCAAAGGGTCTGGCTTGCCCCCTCTCCTCCTTTTTTTCCCATAGCCGCCAGCTTGAGGGAAAATACCCAAAATAATTAACAGTTAAATAGAAAATTCATAAAATAATCCACAGAAAAAGAAAATTACAAAAATATCCCCGGCTCCCGCCACCGGGCGGGGCCGCAGCGACGCCGCCTCGCCTCGCATGCAGCATGCACACGCACGCACATGCAGCACAGCCACGCACGCACGCACATGCTGCTCCGACGGCTAGCTTAGCTAGCTAGCTTGCTCTGCTGCATGAATTTTTTATTGGGTGCCAGCCACATACATGTGTATTTTTTATTGGCAATTAACAATGGTTCGGTAAAAATACATGCCTTCCATAACAAAATATCAGATGAACCTTTACAGCATCATCAGCAGCTTGTGTTTGGTTGTTCGTAGCATTTGACTCCAGCACATGGGAGCCTCATCAATGCCGGGGTTTCAGGCATCGGAAAAATACCCATATTATTAGCTGTAGAAGTATTAGTATTATTACCATATTTATTTGAGGGAAGCTTTCATATATACACGTACGTGTCGATATACTTTTACAAATTAACTTAGCTTTAGTGTTAATTAATCAGTTAGCAATCACGTGTCCCGAGAAAAGACAAACTTAGTAATGAGAGTCTCTATCTGTTAAGCATGATTGATGATTTATTGGACTAACCTTGGATTAATGATTTTTGAAGATATATATATATATAGAGAGTACGGATACGTTGTTCCTAGGAGCACTTTAACTAGGATACTCCTAATTTTATACGTTGCCACGTCTCCTCTCCATGCAATTTTTTTCCCACCCCGCCGCTCGTGAATCCAACCCGCATGCATGCAGGTGCATGCTGTTCACGTAGACGTAATAAAGTATTTCCTAATTAGTTTTTCATGAATCCTAAAATTTTTAGAAATAGATAAATATTTTTATACTCACAACGAAATTTCTTTCATTCCCATTATTCTTAATTCATTTTTACTCAAACTTATTTATCTTTAACGCATAGATCTTTTTATAGGCCCTTACCATGAAAGTATGGTTAATATTTTTACTTTTCTTTTTAGTTTTTATTTTAAAGTCTAAATATTTTTGTGACCCTTACCATGAAATCATTGTTCTATTTTGTGAAGGTTTGATCTTAAATGAAATTTTTTTAGTTGTCCAAAAAAGCTAGAACAAAAGGAAATATTTTGATATTTCTTAATTCATTGTAAAGGTTTGGTCTTAAACCAATATTTTTTGTTGGCCACAGAAAGGAAGAACGAAATGAAAGAATGGCTTATTTTACGAAAGGAAACAATTTGTTACTCCCTCCATTTTTTTTGACGCCTTTAACTTTTGGACATGCCTTTGACCATTTGTCTTATTCAAAAATTTAGTGAAACATGAAAAAATATTAGTCATGCTTAAAGTACCTTTAATGATAAAAAATCACAATAAAATAAATAATATTTACATAAGTTTCTTTAATAAGACGGATGGTTAAAAGCATGTGCAAAAGTCAAAAGCGTAAAATGAAAAAGAACGGAGAGAGTATTTCTTAATTAATATGTAAAGGTTTGGACTTAAATTTTTTTTATTTAACCATTAAAAGGAAGAACAAAAGGAAAGAATGGCTTATTTCTTAGTTCATTTCTAAACTAAACCCATAATTCTTTGAAATGAATAACTTTTTTTTATCGACCCTCACCATGATATTATCCACTCAAGGACCCTCGCCATGATATTATCCCCGAATTCTAAACGAAAGGAAAGAATGGACCCTTACTCTTTTTATGGAGAACTAAACCTGTTGATGGTTGAGATATTGATCTCAAGTCGATTAAGGTTCTTGAGAAGGGGAGATAGGAGACACGCCAAACAACACGAACAGCAATCAACGACGAACAGGGGGACATGGGTTTTTATCCTGGTTCAGGCCTCTCGAAGAGATAATAGCCCTACGTCCAGCCTTTCTTTATATTAAAGAGGATTACAAGGTAGAACTCGACGAGATGAACAGGTCTCGGCGAGTAGTATGCAACAATGCGATCTTAGATGATCAGGTGCCCTCTAATCGCCATAGGGGCTTGGTTTATATAGTGGTGAACAACCGACCTACCGGAGAAGAATCCGGCCGGGCCAACTAGGAATACGTAACGAACTCGTACCATGCCAAATACATCCCACGATAGATAAGGTAAACTCCAATTCTTGGGGATCACGACTCCTAATCCAATCCGGGAAACCAATGTCCGGGTCTTCACGTAGCCGTGCATAACTCCTGTTCGAGACGGACTCAAACACGATTCCTTGGCCGTTACGCATCATGCCAACCAGAGAACTGTTCGGCAATATGTACATGGGTCAGATAGAACCTTCCAGGAAGCTAGGCCCTGGTAGGCTGTTCGATTGGGCTGTCAGGGAGTGGGCCATGGCAATAGGCCGTAATTTTATCCCCGACAAAACCCACTTTTAGTTTTTTATCATAAAATAGCTAAAATCATTTATGAAACCTCACCATGATATTACGCCCCATTTTTTGTTTTTTCTATTTTTTGTTATGAAAAATCTAAAAACGAAAGAAATGATGGGCTTGTAGCCTTACCATAAAACTTTGGCCCATTTCCCACAACCCGCTGCGGGTGTGAGTGCTGGGAAACCAACTAAGCTACGCACGTTTGGTATTTTAAATTACACCTTTTGTTTTTTATTTATGCTATTTCTTATTTTATTTTATATTATTTTTAATGCCTAAATCTTTGTATAGGTCATTATCATGATATTAAGGTTCCATTTTATAAAGTTTTGGTTTCTTTAGGATTTTTTAGTTGGCCACAAAATTTAGAATGAAATAAAAGAATAGATTATTATCTAATTCGACTGCTTGTTCATTTTTTTTCAAAAACATGATTAAATTTTTTATGAACATCTACATGAAACTATGCTTCTACATGCTTTTAAACCATAGTTATGTTTTTCAAAGTTCATTTTTTATTTCTATTATTTCTTAATTCATTTGGTAGAATTTAACATTTCTAATGTTTAAATTCATTTATGTACCCTTGCCATAAATGTTTTATTGCATTTTGGAAGTTTTATTTTTTTGGATTTTTTAGCTTGCTAGAAAAATTAAAATGAAAGAAAAGAATGAGTTATTCATTATTTCTTTTTTTCCAAATTCTCTAAAAAGCTAAACCATTTTAGGAACACCTACCATATATATATATATGATGCAATTGTTTTTGGCGTGGTGCTGATCCAATTTTTTTTACTGTGTTGCTCATCCAATTTTTTTAGCGTGGTGCTGATCCAATTTTTTTTTTTTATCATGTTGCTGGAAGCTGAGAACAAAAATTGGAAGCCTGGGGTTTTTTTACCGTGTTGCTCATCCAATTTTTTTTAGCGTTGTGGTGATCCAATTTTATTTTTTTTTAGCGTTGTGGTGATCCAATTTTTTTTTTTAGCATGTTGCTGGAAGCCGAGAACAAAAATCGGAAGCCTGGGAAACGGGAATTGAACCTGAGTCTAATGTTTCATGGTGAAGTAACTTGCCGACTGAACTACGCGCTGTTTAGTTGATAGGTATAGATACAAAATAAAGATAGAAGAAGAGACGTGGGTGAGCATAAAAAAGGCAAAAAAAAAAGGGGCGTTTGGAGTCGAACTCGCGACCTGTGCGTCGAAGACAACCGCTGAAGACCGTTAGGCCAAACGCCCCACCATGTTGCAGATTTGATAGGAAAAAGTCTTTTAATGTTAGCTTTAAATGAACAGACAGATTAAACTGTTGGCCGCAATAGAACGGACGCAAATTTTTCGGGCGGCGTAGCCCGTGGTTGCGGAGGCGGAGGCGGAGGCGAAGAAAGGTGTCGCCCATAGGGTTTAGCAGTGATGTGGCCTAACCAGGGGGCAGCTGGTTAGGCCCTTTGTTATATAGAATTGATTGGCACTACAAATTGTAATACAGGAGGAACTAATAGAGTGGGAGAATTATAGATTTGCCCTGAAGTTGATTGTCCTTTTCTAATTAGCCCAAAGTTGATTAGGTTTTGATGTTTTGCCCCGAGTGAATCTAACTCTTAACAAAATTTACAAACTAGTCCCTGGATAACCAACAGCCGTGAAGAGCTGCGCATGAGGACCTTTCGCGCACAAGATCCCTCTCTCTCGCTCCATCCACGCGTGAAGCTCCTGTCACCGACCACTTTGGCGAGCTCCGCGTGTGCCGCGACGCCATCGCCGAGCACGAAAGGGATCCCTCCCTCTTCCTCCAACCACGCGCGAGGCCACCTCCGCCGCTGACCACCTCGGCAAGCTACGCGCGCGCAACGACGCCATCGCCATGCGCCTCTACACTTGCCGCAGAGCCAATGCTGGTCCACCGGTAGCAGCACTTGCAATTCCTCCCTGAGGGCGCCGGCAGCATCCCCAGCCTCCGCAATCAGCATTTCATTATTTTCGGGGACTAGTTTGTAAATGTTGTTAAGAGTTAGATACACTTAGGGCAAAACATCAAAGGCTAATCAACTTTGGACAAATTAGTAAAGGCCAATCAACTTCAGTGCAAATCGACAATTCTCCCAAATAGAGGTGGCCATATAGGCTGAATCGACAAGACCGAATCGGACTGTCTGTAACCGTTGATGAGGCCGATTTGGCCCGGTTTGTTGTAAAAAGAACCATGGTGACCCAATTTTAGCAAGTGAACCTGGTCTGAGCTTCGGCATACTAGTGGCGTGGTTCGCTACTTTACGGTTCGGTTTGGTACGAAGTACTATAGCAATTCAAAAATAAAAGATCTTCTCGGTTCCTGTCTGGTCCCTCCCTGGCTCCCTCATCCCACGCCTAAAATGTCATGTTTGCGCCTCACCTCCCGCTCGCTCCTTCCCTTTTCCTCCACTTTCTTATTTTTTAAATCATTGTCGGGATTTTTTTTTGCCATTTTAGATTAATTCTTATATTTTTCAAAATTTATTTAACAAGGCTGCCATCCATATCCAAAATTAAAAAGCTCATCAATCATTCAATGCATTTGAACTATCCCACCAACTTTCTTTTTTAATTATATTTGTGCCTTTCATCGGCATTTCCAAATTCCTCATATTGTTCTACTTTTTCATATGTTTTCTGAAACCGGGCTAACATGCACCAATCGGACGAAAGGGGCATATATATGAACTGGACCAACCCATTCGCTCGATTTTAGAACTAAACCTTGCCTATGCTAGCTCAAACCTCGGCTCGTAAGACCAGTTGGTACGGATCGCATGGCAACCGGATCCGAACCGCACTGAACCGGGCCGGCCGGTTGGCCCGGTCTAGGAAGAAACATGATGAGCAATAGCTAGCAGCTTCTAGTTAGAGTTGGTGAGTGTTGCACTGGTGTGGGTGAAGATGATTTACTTCTTCTTTTATTAAAATGACAGAGCTAATGCACTATTGTAAAAAAAAATCAAGTACTGTAAAATATTTCTTTTTTTCCATTAAGATACTCTATCTAAAGTTACAGTGTTTTGAAGTCGCCGCTATGGATGGCCGAACAGGAGCTAGGTGCTCCTTTGATAGGTAAAAGAGAATAGTGGTGGTGTTAGGTAACAGGTTGGGCAGGGCCGGCCCAAGGCCTGTGCAGGCAGTGCGCTGCACAGGCCCCCAAAAATCGAGGGCCCCCAATCCCGGCCCATTTAAATACTAGTAGGTATATTGTAATATTGGAGCAGCGCCCAGTAGCCCAGCCGCACTGCCGCAGCCCGCAGCACAACAGCGCTCTTCCTCCGTTCCTCGTCTCGCCTCGTCTCAGCCGCACTGCCGCAGCACAACAGCGCTCTTCGCCTCTTCCTCGTCTCGCTGACTCGCTCGCCTCATCTCCTCGTCTCCCCCCCAGGCCCTCACCGCCATGGCGCTAGTTCCGGGCCAATTAACCATTGGATTGCCGCCGAGTCTTCTCGATTTCCTGATTCCTCGCCTTAATGCCTCTCTATTTGGCTATTTCTCAGCCATTTGCCAACGGCTGACGACCGCCGAGTTTCCATGTTGCCGTTGCCGACGACCGCCGAGGCAAGATCGATCTATAAATAGTGATTGATTTGCTAAATCTGAGTATTGGCTAACTTCTATTCTCACATTCTCCTACGGTTCCACTCTCTAAACCCCCCTTTTTTTTTCAGATCTGCTCCAGTGCTCCTGCTCAAGTTCTTTGATTCATTTCGTTGGGAATTAGGATTTCGTCATTTCGGATGTTGGATTCTTCGTAGACTCATGACACCAAGTTCTTCAATTTGGGTTCAGACTTACTTCAGTCGCTTCACTTGATTCAGAGTTTGTTCTTTGCATTTTTTTTCTATATTTTACAATTTCTTGCTATGTCTTCTAGTTCTAGAATTAGAAAATATGAATCTGGACATGATAAACGTAAAAAGAAAAAAGAATTGAAGTGTTATGTGAATCCCAGAGAGGTTCCATGGATCGTTTTGTTAGAAAAGAAATTCAGATAAATACTGAGAACGTTGAAAATCTGGGTGATGCAAATACCATGCCTGCTGTTGAGACTTCTATTCCTAGTCCTAGAGATGATGTTGATACTTCTAGTCCTAGAAATGCTACCAATGAGAATAATTCTCCTGATGCCAACACTAAGGCAAGGGATATATTTGACCCACGGTATTGGGATGCACTAGACTCTAAGGCAAGGGATGTTTTGATAGAAAAAGGTCCTAAAAGAGATTTATCCCTTGAATATGGTCCTAGAGATAATTTTTCTAGAAGATTTTCTGCTGTTTACTTTACAAGAACCTTACCTAATGGAGAAAAATGTGATAGAGATTGGCTTGTTTATTCAAAAGAGTTTGACAAAGTATTTTGTTTTTGCTGCAAATTATTTTTGAAAGTATGTGCTAAAAATAATTTATCCAGTGATATATAGGGCCCCATTTGAACCTTGCTTTACTTTCGCACCGAGGCCTCAAAATACTTGGGCCGGCCCTGTATATATCCTTAGCTCTTAAACAATTTGATCTTTGGGCATACCCAACAGAATTGGCAGGAAAGAGAATTATCCGCCGGAAAGAAGCTAGGCCTGCCCTGTGTTGCGGAGGCGGAGGCGAAGAAAGGTGTTGCCCATAGGGTTTAGCAGTGACGTGGCCTAACCAGGGGGCAGCTGGTTAGGCCTCTGTTATATAGAATTGATTGGCACTACAAATTGAAACACGGGAGAAACTAATAGAGGGGGAGAATTGTAGATTTGCCCTGAAGTTGATTGTCCTTTGCTAATTAGCCCAAAGTTTATTAGGTTTTGATGTTTTGCCCTGAGTGAATCTAACTCTTAACAAAATTTACGAACTAGTCCCCGGATAACCAACAGCCGTGAAGAGCTGGGCACGAGGACCTTTTGCACGCAAGATCCCTCTCTCTCCCTCCATCCACACGTGAGGCTCCCATCACCGACCACTCCGGCGAGCTCCGCATGTGCCACGACGCCATCGCCAAGCACGAAAGGGATCCCTCCCTCTCCCTCCAACCACGCGCCAGACCGCCGCCGCCGCCGCCGCCGCCGCCGACCACCCCGGCGAGCTACGTGCGCACACCGACGCCATCGTCGTGCGCCTTTACACCCGCCGCAGAGCCGATGCTGGTCCACCGGTAGCAGCACTTGCAACTCCTCCCTGAGGGCGCCGGCAGCAGCCCCAACCTCTGCAATCAGCATTTCATTATTTTCGGGGACTAGTTTGTAAATTTTATTAAGAGTTAGATACACTTAGGGCAAAATATCAAAGGCTAATCAACTTTGGACAAATTAGTAATGGACAATCAACTTCAGTGCAAATGGACAATTCTCCCAAATAGAGGTGGCCATATAGGCTGAATCGACCAGACTGAATCGGACCGTCTGTAACTGTTGATGAGGCCGATTTGGCCCGGTTTGTTGTAAAAACGAACCAAGGTGACCCAATTATAGCAAGTGAACCTGATCTGAGCTTCAGCATAGTAGCGGCGTGGTTCGTTATTATACGGTTCGGTTCGGTACGAAGTACTATAGCAATTCAAAAATAAAAAATCCTCCCGCTTTCTGTTCGGTCCCTCCCTGGCTCCCTCTTCCCACGCCTAAAATGTCATGTCTGCGCCTCACCTCCCGCTCGCTCATTCCCTTTTCCTCCACTTTTTTATTTTTTAATCATTATTGGGATTTTTTGTTGCCATTTTAGATCAATTTTTATATTTTTCAAAAATTATTTAACAAGGCAGCCATCCATATCCAAAATTAAAAGGCTCATCAATCATTCAATGCATTTGAAATATCCCACCATTTTTCTTTTTTAATTAATATTTGTGCCTTTCATGGGCATTTCCAAATTCCTCGCTTTTTTCTACTTTTCCGTATGTTTTCTGAAACCGGGCTAACATGCACCAATTGGACGAAAGGGGCAGGCATATATGAACTGGACCAACCCATTCGCTCGGTTTTAGAACTGAACCTTGCCTATGCTAGCTCAGACCTCGGCTCGTAAGACCAGTTGGTACGGATAGCATGGCAGCCGGATCCGAACCGCACTGAACCGGGCCGGCCGGTTGGCCCGGTCTAGGAAGAAACATGATGAGCAATAGCTAGCAGCTTCGTTATCTTGGCTGCCAAGGTAGCTCATGAGTCAAGATCTCATAAAAGTCATGGATGCTTAATGCATGGACGACGATGCGCAGACACTTCAACTCATCACTGTCCTGCAAGCAAAGAAGCCAAATCAGATCCAAACCCAAACATTTGTACTGTCCACATATATGTACGTGTATGCATGCGTGTGTATATATCCTTAACTCTTAAACACTTTGATCTTTGGGCATACCCAACAGAATTGGCAGGAAAGAAAATTATCCTCGGCTAGCTAATTTCACCGCCGGAAAGAAGCTAGGGACGCAATATGGCGGCTGCCGGAGCTGGAGGAGGCGGCGGCGGCGGCGAGCTGAAGGTGCTGGGCGCGTGGGCGAGCCCGTTCCTCGTCCGGGTGCGCCTCGCGCTGAACCTCAAGGGGCTGGAGTACGAGTACGTGGAGGTGGACCTCCAGGACAAGAGCGAGCTGCTCCTCGCCTCCAACCCCGTGCACGGGAAGGTCCCCGTCCTCCTCCACGCCGGCAAGCCCGTCTGCGAGTCCATGATCATCGTCCACTACCTCGACGACGCCTTCCCCGCCGCCGGCCACCCCTTCCTCCCCGCCGACCCCTACCTCCGCGCCGCCGCCCGCTTCTGGGCCGCCTACATCGACGACAAGGTATTCCTTACCAGATCGATCCGAATCTATCGTTCGATCGAGCAGGATGAATCATTCGATTGAGCTCGCTTTTGTGGATTCGATGGCGCGCGGCGGTGCAGCTGATGAGCTCGTGGATCGGGATCTTCACGGCGAGGACGGAGGGCGAGAAGGCGGGGGCGTTGGAGCAGACGTACGCGGCGCTGGAGGCGCTGGAGGGGGCCCTCAGGGAGCGCTCCGGCGGGGAGGGGTGGTTCGGCGGCGGCGGCGTGGGGCTCGTGGACATCGCGCTCGGCGGGTTCGTGCCGGCGATGCAGGTGGCGGAGCCGACGACGGGGCTCAGGATCATGGACCCGGCCAGGACGCCGCTGCTTGCCGCGTGGGTGGAGCGGTTCTGCGCGCTCCCCGAGGCCCAGGCGGCCATGCCGCCGCTCCACCGCCTCATCGAGGTGGGCAAGAAGATGCAAGCCGAGCTGAAGTCGGCGGCGGGGGCGAGCGAATAGGGATATCATATTTGGTTCATATAGGCACCTTTAAAGCTTTAAAACTTTATCCATAGATAACTTTTAAATTATTTAGATTAAAAACGTATACTTGCATAATACTCCCTTCGGTCACAAAAAGTAGTCGCCGTTTGACTTTTGAACACGACTTTCACCATTCGTCTTATTCAAAAAAGTTATCTGAATATTATTTATTTTGTTATGATTTGGTTTATTATTAAATGTATTTTAAGTATGACTTATACTTTTACATATTTGAACTAAAATTTTAAATAAGACAAATGATCAAAAGCGTGTCCAAAAGTCAACGACGACTTTTTTTTGTGACCAAGGTAGTATTATACTAACTTTTAATATGTTATAATTATTTTAAAAAAAATTATGATCAAAACTTTATTTTGAAGACCGTGTCAATGTTTAAAATGACTATCATTTTATAATGGAGGTAGTTTATGTGTTTGTCACTCTTTAGGTAAAAAAAAATACTGAGGAGACGCCCTCGAATAAGGGAATTTTTATAGGATTCCGTGGAAATAAGATTGGTGTATTTTCTTGATTTCTCAGGTTGTCGTCAGCCTGAGATTTATAGTGTAATGAAGCGAACTTGGTGTAATATTGTTGCTTTCAGGTTCCTTCGTCTAAACAAAAATCTTCGTATTGTTGCTTTGAGATTTATAGATTTTCAGGTTGCTTTAGAATTGCATTGGGGCCGTGTCATGTATCCACTTCGTGTAAACGTACAAATAATTTATGCAGTGTCGCAGATTTGCAGCCAGTTGCTTTGAGAAATAAAGTACATTTTTTAACGAAAAAAGAGAGACTATGCATGGGTTACACGTCTGGTTCGATTGAACACTTTTTTAAACAGGAGCGATGAGCTATGGAAACAAAGCTCAAGTACCATAGCAGTTATTCAAGGATATTTTAAAGCTTTGACTATGTTTCAGCCGAGCAAAACTAATGAGCAAACATCATGTGTTTACCTGGCAAAACACAATATTTCATATCTGCCAAATGTAATAATTCAAACCAAATTCACCGTACATCTTCCCAATCCAACTCCTTCAAACATGCACACCACCACCATGCCATTGCCCCGTGGCCTCTGCTCTCGCAGTTGAGCTTTGCCGTCGTTGCCTCGCCGCCTAATCCCATCATTGAGCTTGTCGTCGTCACTCATCACCACATAGCTCGCTGTTGTTTTTGAGCAAAAGGCAGGAGAGCTACCGTATATTGATAAAAAATGAGGAGAAGTACGGGGCGGGGGGAGAAAAAAGGCCCCTCCCCCCATGGGCCAACAGAAAAAATTAGTTAACTAATTACGAAGGGAGCCCCTGCAGCTTCCCAAAGCCGCAAGTCATCGATAAGTATGGCCAAGAACGCGGTAGGAGATTTTTCCACCTGGCGGAAGATCCTGTTGTTCCTCTCCAACCAGAGGTGCCAGATTATCGCCGCTCAAGCTGATAGGGTGTCACCTGTCGGCTGACCGGAAAGCAAGTCCGCCAACCACCATGAAGTAATGCAGGTGGTGTCGGTCCATTCGGATGGTCGAAGGCGTGGAATGTTGAGGAGGTTGGCCAACCGAGTCCATGCGAAGGAGCTGTAGCTGCACTGCAAAAAAAGGTGTTCTAGGGTCTCTAGATTTCGACGGCAAAACGGGCAGAAGTAATCGTTTGGAAGCTGTCTCCTGAGCAGGGCATCAGCGGTGAGGACTCTCTTATGAATCAACGTCCAGAGGAAGAATCTGCACTTGGACGGAGCCCAGGGCTTCCAGACCCTGTAAATCTCTGGCCTCGGGATGCGTCCCGTGAATTGAAGCCGGTACCCTGATCTGACCGCCAGGACCCACCTTTGCCAATCCACTGCCACTGTTCGGGAGCACAGTTGTCATCGCCTAGGGCTTCGTCGGGCTTTGAGGATGCATGTGAGTTGAGTGTGTGTCTAGCTCACATCAGACCGATCGGTGACATTTTTTCAAATTCGTTTTTTTATCCATGGCATCCTGACCCACTGTAATGTACTCAGATGGTCCCACATGCCATAGACATGTATAAGAAGGCGTGCGAATTGAGTGTCGTGCACCAAATTTTTCCGAGAAATATATGTATTGTGAACACTGGAGCAGCAAGATAATGAAGAGATAATGTTGGGGGCGTCATTTGTACAATTACAATTCGTGGATAGCATGTTGATGAAGCCAAAGTGGTAAAAATGTCAATTTTCACATTAGTGTTTGGCACGGAGAAGAGAGAGATCAGATGAAATAGAGAAGAGAAGGATCGAGAAGAACTAGATGGTTCAAAAGAGACGGAGAAGAGTTGCAGTAGAAGAAATGTGTACTAATATAACTTCTAAATAAGAAAGATGCGTACAAAGACAACAGCACATGACTTGAATTGAAAAGCAGGTGAGCCAACGAATGTAATGTTTTGTAGAAAAAAAAAGAAAACGTGTTATACCACGAGTGTTGCATGGAGACAGATGTACACGAGGATATGTCTCGATGCTCTGGCGGTCTGGCCCAAATAGCCCAGCCCATTTATTTTTCTGCCAAACTTCAGATAATGGCCGTTTTATTTCATCGAATCATTAGCACGACGTATCCTACAGATGAAAATGTAGTTTGTTAGATATCCGCATGGTCCACCATACGACCTGTTTCATACGCTCTCTCTCGTCCTGTGTTCACTTTCTTCTTCCTTGTGATAAGACTCAAGGAGCCTTGAACAAGAACAACACGTGCCTTGTTTGCACCACCTCATCATCCATTTAATCAAATAGGATTAATTATAGGAAAGGGGATCCCATCCCTTCGCTTCGGACAGGATGGTCCCGCCACTTCCTGCTCTTCCTTCTTCTAGTCCATGCGCATGTCCTCCTGTTTCCTCTACATTATGACCTCTGCGGCTCTGCCTCTGCCACGTGTGCTCCTCTTCCTTCGCAACGCTCTCCACAACCATGACCTCACCGATACAGTTTGGGTTAGGGTAGAGGGTGGTTTGTGCTTGTTAGGCTTAGAGAAAGGATGGGGTTGCGGTAGCTCGACGATAGGGAGGGGACCGGGGGAGGGGGTCCGCGAGGCACCGACATTGGCACCAGATCCACGAGCGTGGTTGAAGGCCATCGGGCAGTGACGACGGACGGATCTGCACACGATAATCTGAGTTAGGTTGGATGGGGTTGACATGGTGGTGGAAAGGAAGGAGGCGGAGTAGTGAGGCGGTTGCGGAGCCGTTAGCTACAGGTGGCGGCGGAGGCACACAAAGCAGGAATGTGAAGGAGGAGAGAGCATATGAGAATGGAAGAAGGGCAAGAGGGGACTGGCCTATCCAAAGTAAATCGGATGATATTTCACCCCCTAGTTGTTCCCTTAGTCAAATATGTGTTGTTATATACAACACACACTCCTGTTTACTAAAATATGATGTCATCAACTATTCCAACATCCATATCAATTAGTTGTGGACTAAAGTTCTATGGTTGAAGATGTGTTGTTGGCATGCATATATATCTCTGTAGGGGGGTGGCATGTGATTTTGGTGTGCATGGGATATGTTGCAGCTACCAAAAGCAATTATTTGATCTATATGGAGTTTTCTTTGGCTTATATTATTTTCTACTTATAAGTTGAATTTTGAGAGTTTTCCGACGTAGTTTCAAAAATCTAATCGTATTTGTTTGACTTGTTTTTTATATCTTTAGGGTACATTTTTTAAAGAAAAGAAGGGTATCATTCAATTAGAAGGGTATTTTAGACATAGTGCCCTTCTTGGAGTAAAAACACCTCTCTGCCTGGTCAGCGAGGGAATCCATAAGGGCCGGGGAGGGGTTGGTGAAGATCGACCAGCTCAAAAGCTTTAAGTAGCAGTAGTCTACCAGGTTTAAAGGATCTAGTTGGCCTAAAGGGGAGGGGTGGTGACCAATAAACTTTTAAATTTCACATGCAAGTTTTACTCTTATTAGGTTAATGACCCAATTTAACTAGCAGTTCTATTCTAAGCAATAAATACAAACATACCACAACAAAAATAATCAAGAACACCAAGTATAGACTGAATGTAAATGCAGTAAATTAAAGAAAGAACACAAGGATTTGTTTGACCGAGGCTCGGAGTTCTTCTCCTACTCCCCGTTGAGACAAGCCGTTCAACATAGAACCGGCTCCCGCTTGAGCCCTCAGCCTCTATCCACTCATAGCAGTTTTCTTCCTCCGGTAAGCAAGTTCTGAGCCTTTTACAACAATATCTTGAGAGCTTCCACACACGCTATGGGCAAGCTCCTCAAGAACATACCACCATGCTATCTAGGATTGAAAATTTAAAAGTAACAAGCTTCACAACAGCACCAACTTGGATCATATATTTTCACTCACTAGAACAACGTTGGAGCAATAAATGTGGAGCCTTTGGAAGATATGTGAGAAAACTGAAGTCCTAGGCTATAGTTTGGGCTCATATGGCAATAATGAAGTTCAGGTGCCAAGCTCTGCAAGGAGAGGGTTTCCAAGAGTTTATATAGGCCAGGATTCATGAAATAGCCATTTGAGACCTCATCTAGCCATTTTAACTACATGACAAAAAAGCTTCCAAAAGATACTGACAAATTTGCCTTTTATAATAGACATAATCTCAAAAGAAGAATAGGCAGTAAAGAAAACTTAGTTTGCAACAGACAAGACCATAGTGAAAAACCTTCACAAGCCGGACTGTTCGGCGTGGACAACATTTTGTCTGCATGCTGCATTGCCTAAGATATGTTTACAACGGACTATCCAACGTGAACTAAAAACACACTGGATAAAGAAAGCCAAAAGAGCCTAAAAAGATGTTGACAACAGACTGTTTGCGTTTGAATCGAAAATGCTCTGGATTTTTGAGAGGAATAAAGACCATGTGAACTGGGAATTGTCTGGAGGGCGTCGGACTAATAATAAAGGAGTGGAATACTTGTTCGGTGTAAACTAGGATCCCTCTAGAAGAAAAATTTTGGTAAATAGAATAACTAAACCAAGCAAAGATTTTTCTCTAAGCTGTTTAGTGAGATAGACAAAATTATGGTAAATAGAATAACTAAACCAAGCAAAGATTTTGCTCTAAGCTATTTAGTGAGATAGACAAAAGATAGACAAAAGAATTATGTGGATAACTAGACCCCGGGTACCCACACGGCGGGCCTAAGAGGCCACCCGACAGGGGATGGATCAAGTCGGGTGGATAAGGACGTGTAACACTCGGACTCTAGAAGGCTTGACCGGCAAGATAGAAGTCTATCCCTAATTAATTAATAGGGAAGATAAACTTGTAATCCTGAATAACTACGTATCTGGCTAGAGGATAGAGATAGGAATCGTACCTCGTAACCGACCAGGACTCTATCTTGTAACCCTGCCCCCACTATATAAGGCGGGCAGGGAGCCCTGGTTCGGCAGGTTGATCATCATCTCCACACCCATCCATGGAGAGGCATCTCCCTCCACATTGATCATCAGATCATCATATAATCCCAGAGCACAGGAAGTAGGGTATTACCTCCACCATGAGGGCCTCAACCTGTATAAATCCCTGTCTTGTGCTACCATCGAGTTTGGATCTTATGCATCGCCCTATATATAGTCCTTGCCGACGATAACCCCCGGTTAGGTACCCGTCGACAATTATCCAACTAGGTAATTCCATGAAACAAAAAAGATCCTATCTAGAGGCTTGATTCATCTCCCAAGCCTAAAAAAAACTAGCAAATGATCATTAGTATTGGAAGGAGATAAGGCCCATAGATTGAGTCTTAATGCTCTAAAGTGGGTTACTTTTAATTTTTATGAGGTCATTGACACCAAAATCCCTAAACCAAATATATCCATGAAAATTGAGAGATCTAGATGCTTCACGGGTGTTGAGGACAATGCGGTTGAGGCTGTAGAAGTGAAAAAAGACACTCACCATGGGAACCACACCCAGAAGCCCTCACATAAAATGAGCAATGATCTCCATCGCTAGGATGGAGTTGGGCTTGAGGTTTATGAGTTCCAAGTTGCAGTAGGCTAGGAGATTGGTCACAAAGTCTAATTCCATCGCCTGTAGCCCATGGACGGCGTAGAGCTTGTAGGAGATGAACTCGTCCGCTCGCGGGGTCGAGAAGTCCTCCTCGATGGCCCTCGCTAGTTATGCTGGCTACGAGCATGGCCACGAGAAACAACAAGCGGCTGAGAAGATTGGAGACTTAGGAGAGATGGAAGACTCCGGAGGCTTGGGAGCAGGGAAGTATGAAAGAGACAGGAAGAATGAGGAAGAAGGTGAAGGCCCAAGCAAAGGGAGAAGTGGGAGTAGTAGTAGAGATGATGGAAAGTCGAAATGTCCACAACAATAACCACTCCACCAAGAACTGCGCGACATGTGTCCTCAACCATCATGCCTCGGTGTTGGTCTTCAAACGGGTGGATTCCTCGTAATACGAGTCATCCCCTGCCACGCCACCCCACCAATCCTAAAGTTCATGCAGGCACCAATCCTAAGGTAGTTAGCTCACCATTAATTAAACATGTTTTCTATCTACCATACCAATAAAAATATGACACTTAGCACGTGTAATGCATCTATCGAACCGCACAACTAGGGGTGTGATTGGATCAGATATGATTGAATAGTATCGGATACAAATATGAATCCATATTTTTTGTCGGATGTGGATACGGATATGAATAGTGCATGCATGGATACAAACATGAATATTGTCGGATACAGACACCGGATATCTAAAACTATCTATATCAATATCGAATTGATTCAGTCATCGGATAATATCCGCACCATTTTCACCTCTACGCATAACATCATTTACTCATGTGTGCCTGCTGGAGGAAAGATCCTGTGGATAAAAAACCTCTCCTTTTTTTAAATCTTCAATCATGACTTTTGCCGAAGGTGGATCGAGCACTCTGTCGAATCTATAAGAAAAAGTAATTAAAACAACTAATTTCCGTTGGATGTAGGCCCGAAATCGCCATCTGATCGATCTAGGAGAAAACATCATGACGCCATCATCATCTGAGTCACTCAAAACTATTCATATCCTACACTGTTAATGCTGTAGGAGAATTTCATCTGAGGCTGAAGAATCAAGATCATGGACACAGGTCATAGGATAATCATTTCTTACTGGTTTTAAATCACAACCTTCATCTCCAACGTCTGTATCATCAATATTGCTTGAGAGAGTGATGCAGTTTTTGTTTTCAATGTTTCTTGCATGCTTATTATCAGAAGACAGCACCAGATCAGTATCCCCTCTCTTGCTGATTTCCCACTGGCCATTGCTGTTTTTTTTCTAATTCCCAACTTAAGACGACAACCCACCTCTTCAGACAACGGCTCTTCTTTACTCTCATGCTTTACAATACACATTTTGGGTTTGGCTGCTGTATCTGTTGGAATAATTAGCACTTTCAGGTTTATTTTAATCAACAGATATAACATGCACAACTTCTGAGAGATAGATAAAACAGGTTGAAACCACAGAAGCACAACCTAGATACACATGCAGAAAACTACACGTAAATCTCTCTGGTTTACTCGCGAAGAGGATGACTTACTGGACGTTGTCGTCGTCCCCATACGGTACGAGTGGCGGCGAGGATTGGTTCTGGTTCTCCGAATCGGACGCCGTCTTGGAGAAGGGGTTGCCGACGCACATCGCGACGGCGTGGTGGAAGAAGTCCTCGCCAAGCGGAAGAAGGAAGCAGCGAGCAGTCGCGCCGAGCGCTTCCCAAAAACCTGATTCGCCCTACCCGGTGCAGGAGCTCGAGGGCGATCGGTTCCGGAGACCTGCTCTCCCGAACGACGGTGCACGCCGGCGCACGGGATGGGGAAGAACCAAAGCGGCGGCGCAGCAGAGGGAGGTGGCAAACCCTAGGAGCGATCTGATCTGATACCTCTGGACGGCGCGGCGGCAGATTTATATAGCAAAACGCGTGAGACAAACGGATCGCGAAACGGGCCGCGACCGAGTCCAACACGATTTGCATATTCCATATCTGACCCGCAAAATCCGGAGAGCAAAAGAAATAAAACTGCAAAAAGAGGCTGCGTCTGCGCAAGCACGAGGGTCCGGTTTCGGCGGACCATTCACGCAGGTGCCGTGCGCACGCCCCGAGCCCGGTCAGGCGAGGCGAGTGAGCGCGCGCGTGTGATTCTCTATTGCTCTCTCCCATCACATTCTCTAGTGGGAGGGAGCAAACTCCACTATTTAAACATGCCCTCCACTCCTCCCACTAGCAATATGGTACTAAAGAAATTTCACATGCCTCATGCATACATGGGCCTTTGAGATTTTCCAGAAATTATTTAGATATTAAATGGGCCAGGCCCAATAATTCTAACAATCCCCCACCAGGTCTCAAAGTCCCATCAAGTTCACCTGTTCCCAAAACTGTTTATATACCAGTGTTTCGGTGACAATGGACTATGCCTTGAATTGCACCTAGACATTTAAGTTACACTCATTCACAACTTGGACAATGGACTACGCCTTGAATTGCAAGTTTTGTGTGAACAAGTTTCACTCAAAGCCAACTGATACTTGGCTGCCAATAGGCTACCCCGCGGGTGGAGCATATAAGTCGTACTCCATGGTCTCTTCATGAGCTTACTAGAGATTACCCAAGTCTCATAGACTGCGACTTCCAACAGTCGGGCTCATATAGGTGTGTTCTTTCAAGATGCTCTGTAGGATGACATCTTCGCTAATTAAAGCCAACAGAACAACATTAAGGCAAATGCCAACCTGCCATACAGATTTCGAGAGTATTGCATCTCACATGGAATGGGTTAAGGTATACTCTCATCCAGCTAACCAATAGCTTGTTTTCCCCAGGACCTAATTCACGGGATCTCCGATCACATAGGCTGGGTTACCGCTATGGTGTAACTCACGTGGGTCTCATACCCAGTTCCCTCGATGCATTGTCTATCACACACCGTGATAAACCCTTTGTAAAAGGATCTGCCAGGTTTTTAGCCGTTTGGATATAATCCAACGCTATCACTCCGGAGTTTCTCAATTTCCTGACAGACTTCAGTCGTCTTTTCACATGTCTTGAGGACTTCATGTTGTCCTTAGAGCTGTTCACCTTGACAATCACTGTTTGATTATCACAGTTCATAAGGATAGCCGGAATCGGCTTTTCAACCACCGGAAGATCCATCAAGAGTTCACGCAACCACTCTGCTTCAACAGTGGCCGTGTCCAAAGCAGTCAATTCTGCTTCCATTGTTGAGCGTGTCAAGATAGTCTGTTTGCAAGACCTCCACGAGACTGCTCCGCCACCATGAGTGAACACATATCCACTTGTGGCCTTTATCTCATCAGCGTCAGATATCCAATTGGAATCACTATACCCTTCCAGCGCTGTTGGGTATCCCGTATAGTGCAAACCAAAATTTGTAGTACCCCTCAGATAGCGCATTACTCTTTCGAGTGCTCGCCAATGATCATCTCCCGGATTAGAAGTAAACCGGCTCAACTTGCTAACAGCAAACGAGATGTCTGGAGAGAGAGAGAGAGAGAGAGAGAGTAAAAGTATCTGGGACTCCATGGAGCCTGTGCTCCGTGCCTTATTTGGAAACAATTAATTGCGCAGTTATTGCATGTATTTACTTTGTATGGCAAATGATAATGTTGTTGTGCATGTATTTACTTTGTGTGCACGAATCTTGATGAAATCCGACGGCAACAAAGAATGGAGCACTGACTCCATGTAGTCCCATTCCGGCAGTTGAGGAGGAGAAAAGAAAAAGAAAAGGAGAAGAAAAAGGAAAAAAAAAGGACTCTGTGCATGTGCGTGCTGTGTATGTGTATGCATGCAGGCTGCTGTGTATGTGTATGCATATGCATGCAGCATGCAGTGTGGCAGGCTGGCCCAGCGGGGGCAGAGGCGACGTGCAGCAGTCGGCCTAGCGCGGCGTGAGGGAGCTCACAGGCAATGGGCTGAAGCTGAGATCCGAGAAGGCCCAGGTGGGGTTGCCAGGCCGAGTTTGAGTAGAAGTTGAGCCCGAAATAGATTCGTGATATTTCCACTATAAAAGGAGACTAGGAGGCTCGGGATTAAGAGTTTTTTAGGGTTTTCACATGTTAATGACGGGTACAAAAATTAGGGAAATTTCAGAGGTGATTAGAGAGAGATTAGAGGAATAATAAGATTAGAGGAATATTAGAAGAGATTTTTTGTAGGGAAGAGAGGCAGATGAGAGAGGGGTTGGGTTAGGCTTGCAGAAGCTGTGGCAGGGCAGTAGACGTCGGGTGAGGCGTAGCCAGAAGCTGTTGCAGAGTAAGGTAACTTAGACCAGAGCAGATCTGTACTTCTTTGTAAAAATATTTGATCGGGGAGGAGCACCCGGAATCATTGCCCCGCAGATATAGACAGGTGCCGAACTGCGTTATCAAACGTATGCGTCTTTGGTAATGTTTATCTAATCTTGCATGAGTATTTACTTTCATCGTTTGCTTCCGCGAATTAGGGGTATTTAGCGCCGACGATCCTATAGATTTCCATCCCCGACTACATGGTCTATGTATTGCGACACGCACATCCCCTACACCGGCCCAGAGCCGCCGCTCCGCGTCGCACTCCTCCATCCCGACGATCGGTTCGTCGTCTACGTCTTCCAGGGCGCATCCGTGTTCTCCCTGCTCGACGTGCGCGCGGGCCGGCTGGTGGTGTGCTCCCGCAACCATCAAACCCCGGATGACCTGCCTCGGCGCTCCGTGGTGCACGCCTACGCGTGGCGGCTGCCTCCATCAGGTACTGAGCAGATTGAGTCTGAACTCTGAAGAATTGCTCTCGATGCTGTTCCGCATTATATGTTTCTGAGCACAAAGAATTGCCGAATGCATCTTAAGATTAATCATTGCTAATTGCTGATTTGCCTCGATCAAACAAATGCAGGCACACCGGGCGGCGGCCGGCTGCAAGAAGAACCAAAAAGCCCCCCGATCAAGAACAAGATGGAGCTGCATTGGACGTCGACAGTGATCCGACAGGCACTGGACGCGCTCCCGCCGGCGCCGGAGAGGTTCATCGTGGCAGGTGAGCGGCAGGAGCTGGACGCCGTCGGGTGGGCACTCTACGGCCGAGGTGTGCTGCCGCACAACTGGCACGACCCATCGGTGGAGCTGCTGATCTACCTACATCCGCAGACGGAGCTATGGCATCAGGTATGGAGGAGCACCCCCTCGTCTTACACGACGCGACGCTCGTGGATGCAAGGAGGTCGTGGTACCAGCTGGAGAACGAGGAGATTTTGGACATGACCGGTACGATCATTGGCGTGCTCCGCGAACACACAGGGCCCATGTGTTGCTTTAGGATGGATTCGTCCAAATGCTCTGGCCCTGAAGATCTAGTCACACTGATGATGATTCTGTAAGAGAAAGGAAGAGCCGAAGAGATGGTGGTGATCAATTTGAAGTGTCCTGTGGACATGGAGTTTCCTCTTGATCGTACCCAGAGCCAGAGCGTGAGGCTGCGCCGCTTGACACTTGGATTCTTCAGTGTCAGAGATGGGATGGCGCATGCACTGGATGCAGCCACCGGCTATGGGTGGTCTTGGCTGGTCGAGCTGACACTGATCGCGTGTGGCTTCGGGGCGTCAGCTATGTCACATATCGTTTCAGACCTCATTGCCCTGCAGAAGCTTCAGATCGGACTGTGCCACTTGTCTTTGCCGGATTCGGGTGAGAGCTCCACAGCTCGACAGCTCCGCTGTCTGAAGATGTAGTCGATGAGCATTGAGTCCATTGAGATCTGGGAGTGTAAGTCCTCTGGCGCGTTGACAGTTGGTCCAGCTCCACGGCTGCGCAACCTTGCAGTATGGTGGAGTCATTCATGAAGATGGTCATCATGCTGCAATAGCAATGCAGCTCGACTGCAGCTTTCTTTGGAGTATGGTGGATTTGTCCTTGCAGCACCATAGCTTTATCCTTAGGGGTACCAGTGGCGAATACAGAAATTTTCAGGAACGTGAGCAAAAACTAAATACGTGGCCCTAAAAAATAAATTTAACTTTCTAACCAAAATATTTTATCTTTAAAATTTTAATGTATATATCATCCTGAACTTAAAAGTATGCTCAAATTTCACAAAATGGTTACAATAGAAAGTTTATGAAATGAAAACATCGCTATCTATATTTGTTGCAAATATATTGTAATGTTATGAGATAATATGTAATGTATAATTTATGTCATAGTAAACTTAAAAATAAGCTTTAATTGGACATAATGATTAAAATAGGATCTCCAATAATATAAAGGGGAGTGTTCTATTTATACTGTTACAATGTTATTGTGATGTAACATGTGTTAAAATCTGCACCATATAACATAAATCTAGAAACAACTATATAAAGATATTTTCAATTTAGATCTTTCTACCTAACTATCTAATATCTAGACAATTCTTTACTTATCTATGAAAGATAATATTTATGATAAAAAGAGCTTCTAGATGTTCTAATACTTTGATGCGAAACATTTTCTAGCGTCTTTATATATATTATTCATATTATAAAATTATAAACTTTTAATAGAATTTTGTAAACTATGTTTTGCTAATTCTTGTCACTTTCATATTTTATATTAGTTTTTTAATTGGGATCCGGTCATATTATTATTTTGTTTTCGATTATTTCATATCCATCTACAAAAAATGTTCTGGGCAGCTTGCTGTTAAGAACAAATTCCAAAAAATGAAATCAGAAAGTAACTGAAAGAGTTCTTACAGCAACCATTTATTCAGTCTTGCAGTAAGGAGAATGCTGATGGATACATGAGGCAAAGTCTAGATGGAAGAGAACACACACCAAGAGAAGCCAAACATGCTAGTGATCTCATCCTCATGTGATCTCATCTTCATGCAATTATTTTAGAGAAATCCTTCTTCCTTCATGCATGTGCATCTGTTTGAGATTTATACAAACAAACAACATAAGATCCTACACATCTTTTTGTTTGTGTTTGTGGCGGCAGCTGCGGTGCTGACCTCGAGTAGATCCTACACATGAAACCAATTCAGCTAACAGATTGACGTGTTAGAAGAAAATATGGATTGTGATTGATCAAAGTGAAAAGATGTGCTCACACATTTACACTACATGGATTGATATACACAATGTTGCAATTTAAAAGCAGAACAAAATAAAGTGCTGCTCTGTTTCAGACAGAAAAGATGGGCAGACTTGAGCCCAAAATAAGAAACTACCATGTTCACTAGCCACACAATGACCTACTGTAACTAAAAACAGTGAAATAAGTGCATTTCTTTGAGCCCAATGAAAACAGAGCAGGTAAAAAAAAAGGGAGGGAAAAAAACAGATACCTTTGCATACTTGACCTCCTTGGAGGTGAGGGAGCCATGACTGCCTCCTCGATGATCCAGCTCCTCTTCTGCTTCTAGCTGCAGACAAAACAAAAGGTCAGGCATATGAATTAGCAGATCAATGGAATTAGCTTCTGACCACAGAAAGCTGCATTTCGTATCTCAACCAGATGTAAATGGGAGGAAGCAGAGGATAACCTGAAATGAAAACAGTACCCGGTAGATGATTGTGTCCTATCATGTGCAAAGATATGGCTGCACCTTGGTCTCAAATTAACAACATAATTAGGAAGAGGGTATTTGCGGTAGATAATCTATAAAATAAGCAATTAAGCATAATGCCAAAGCATAAGTAGCTACATGCAGCAAGGTCCAGCATCCACGAAAATCACTTTAGAGCACAGCATCCACCCTAAACCATACATGTTTAGAGAATCTAATTGCCGATATGCACTAACCAAGGTACATATGTATATTAGATGAATGCACAACCCTGAAAAGGATCATGGAGAGGCAATGTAGAGGTCATCTCTTCTATTGCATCTGAACAGAAAGGTGGCTAGATGGAGAGAATTTCTGAATTAGCACTATTACCTTCATCGGTAAGGCCTAAGGTGTGAAACCTAACCTCGCACAGCACCAAGGCCATCTCATGATGCTCCGCTCCAACGAGCTCCTCGCTGTGGTGGCCTCGTCCCTGGGCGCCACGCGAGAGGCCATGAGGACCCAGACCCATGGCGATGTGTACCTACAGATGCTGCAGGAGAGGCTCGAGGTCGTACCCAGGATGATGCTGCCGGACCTCTTCCTGTCCTCGCCTGATCCAATCGGCGACATGGAGGGATGAAGGATGGCTGCTGCTCCTGGTGACGCAGGAGCTCGGCGGGCGGCCGTGCGCAAGAGCAGCGGCGCTGGTTGCACGGTGCACGCGTAGGCCCAGAGCGGCGTCACATAGCACGGGGCTGGCGGAGCACGCGAAACGGTGGAGATGGTGGGTCTCGTGCGGCGAGAGAGGGCGTAGGGGCCGAGGCTCACCACAAGACGACGGGGCGGCACCGGCGGTTCACTACAAGACGACTCCACCACTCGGCCCATCGCCGCCGCTTCTTGGCGTGCTCGGACTCCTCCACTCGGCCCATCGCCGGCGCCCTCCGCGACCACTCGACCTCCACGACGCGCGGCCACTAGGCCCTCTGCGACCACTCGGCCCTCCGTCTTCGTGATGCCATTGCCTGAGCATCCTCTGGATGTGCTTGAACAGGACATTGACGCGCAGGGGCTCCCCGACCTCGCACTTAGGGCTGCTGCCCGTCCGGCACGAAGATCACTACCACCACTCGTGGATGGAGGGGAGGGAAGAAGCCAAGGCGGGTTGTCGCTGCCGCGGCCGCTGCCGACGCCGTGTCCGTAGCCACAGAGAGGGAGAACCACTCGGGAGGAGAGGGAGCATGCGGCCTCGTTGTCGATGCTCCCTCGCCTGAGCGGCCGGAGGCAGGGTGAAATATGCAGAATGGAACGGAAGGGGATGGTGAATGGGGTCCGGATCCTCGGACACTGCATAGCAACGGCAGAGGCGAACAGTAATTTATGTGAGAGGAAATAACATAGGATCACTGTAGCAAACAGGGAAAATACTGCAAACTAACACTCTAGCGATTTTCCTGTAGCAAACACTGTATATAAAACACTGTAGCAGTGCGTCTCATCCATTAGATTTAGATCGGACGGTGCAGATCCTACCAATGCAATAGACACTGTTCACCTCTGCCATTGCTCATGCAATGTCAGAGGATCCAAATCCGAAGGGGGGAGGCCAGGAGAGCATCGCGACGCCGTATTCGAGTGGGTACACGCAGGCGCCCAGTGAAAAAAAGTTTCCAAAAGAAGGCGGCGCCCCTACGGTTTTTCACGGCAGGCACGCGCGTTTCCAAAGTGTATCCGTCGTCAAACAGATTGGGTCCACTCTGGACGGTGGACCAGTGTCTAGATCACCATTGGATGGCCGATCCGAGGAAGGGGGGAGAGAGCATGGGTAAGGTAAGGCTAGTTCAGTGAAAAATGGTTTCGCCTAAACTCGCTCCATAGATATAGGTGCCGTTTGGTTCAATGCAGATTCTAGAATCTGATACCCCAAAATGCATTGAATAAACCAAACACCACCTGATAATGCCTGGGATTTTGTGCTCCGTAGGTAAAATCCCTAGAATCTAGCCTGAGCTGCATACCGGGAGATACTAATGTGCAGAATCAGATTCCAAGAATCCATGGGAAACCAAACGGGGCCATAGTTTTGTCAATACAAAGCAAGCACAACTTAACATTAATTCCTTTAGGAAATATAAATACATAGGAGAAGCATATGTAAGAAAGAAGGAGACGATAGATGATGATTGATGAACGATCCGGCCTATCTAGATTTTTATTTAGTCCTGTCATCCTGCTGCAATGCAGGGCATCATTAGGATCGATCCATCCATCCATCCATCCATCCATCCATCAGAAGCGCAGCTGGCTCTGCTCGCCACCAAGTTCATCCAACAGTTGACTTGAGCGTCCATCGTCCTCCTCCACTCCTCTTCCTGCTCCACGTCCTGCTGCTGCTGCTGCACGTGCTCTGCCATGATGCCACGCGCGATTGCCGCAGCAATGAAACCCCGTTCGTCTTGGGTAGGAGGGTGGAATGCTGAAAACCCCATTCTCATCCTCCTCCTAAACCACCTCTCCTCCTCTTCGTCGCCCTCTTCTTCTTCCTCTTCCTCTTAGGTGGGCAGCTGGTGGCGACAGAGAGGGCAGAAGGCGTTACAGTGGAGCCACCAGGAGATGCAGTGCTGGTGGAACGCGTGGGAGCATGGCAATGCCCTGATCATCGTCTCCTTCTCCTCCTCCTTGGAGGCAGCATCAAAGTCAAAATCTTGGAGGCAGATGGTGCACTCCGCCGACGACGACGATCTTTTGGTTACGTGGTGCAGGCCCAGGATGGCCTTGTTGGAGGCGGGGGCACGACCACGCTTGGTGGTGGAACTCGAAGCAGAAGAAGCAGCAGCGACGGCGTAGCGGCCTTGGCCTTGGGGCGATGATGATGAGTTGCTGCTCATGATCGGTCGGCGTCGGCGACGGATCCAGCGCGGCTGAGAAGGAAGCAAAGTGGGTGGTTTATACCAGATTGGGGGATCAGATGGGATGGGGATGAGCTCGCTCAGTGTCGGCAGTCAGCCGCCTCTGACTGTCGCTCCTTTCCCTTTCCCTTCACCACAAACCAAATCACCAGATAATAAGTTCCAATCGCCCGCTAACCATTCATTCTACAATCACACAACCCAAGGGCTGGCTGCTACTTTTCCATCTGTCACAACACACTACTGTCATACATAATCCCCATGCAACACAGACAAGGTAACCATGCACATTCTCCTCTTGAGACTCCATATCTTTTTTCAACCAAAACGAGCTAGGAAATCAGATTGTAATTAACAAATAGAAAACCATATTTACATCAAACCCCAGCTCCCATCTTCGTACATGATACAAAATTCTCTCTCCCTCTCCCTCTCCCTCTCCCTCTCTCTATATATATATACGAAGCGTTCTTTCTACCCCTGGGAGTATCTACTCCCACCTTTAAAAAACCACCGTAGGTATATCCGCATACTCTTTTATCAGTTTGGGTATGTTCATATACTTATTTTAAGACATACTAAATATCACCATACGAAAAAATTGCAAAAGAGTCCCTATTTTTTAACATATATTGATATACCTTTATATTAGTACATATAAATGAGTATGTCCACATACTGCATGTATAATCCAATACTCAAGGTACATACCACCCTAGATGGTCTAGTATGATAGCATATTAACATTTTCCAATTCACCCAACCACATCCACACAAAATTAGGTGCTTGCCACCACAATTTTTGAGCACATATACATCCACATCGTTGCTAAATAGAAAATCACCAATAAATATGACCAAAACCTCTTAAAACATCACAAACAGCCACAAGACAACACATTCACATAATCGAATACGAAGTTCAGAAGACAACACAATAGTTCACATAGTCGTCGAATACGAATCCACAAGACAAACTACTGTTGGTTTTGCGAACCGCCACCACTTTCACCGAGGTCGAGGTCGGGATTAGGATTGAACAAGCCCGTGACGAATTGCTCGAGCAGAGACGACCTTGTGCCATTTGTCGTCACCTCCCTGCGAAGCAATCACCGCCTTGAGATGGTTCCGTTAGTGTGCCGTGAGGACTGAGGGGAATGCGTCTGTGTGGTCGGTTTTAATTATGTCGCCGACATATCCTAGTTTGGTGGTTTCCAAATTTAAATTTTGCCTCGTGACCGGGAGGGGGGTTCAGTTGTGTCGGTGGCTTATTTGCGTTCGATGACATTGTCTGTCTGTGACGGCGGTTTTGTTCTGGCCGCCGACATTGATGTGTCGGCGGCTTTTATACCGCTGATACAATTTTGCCGGCCTCCCACACAGTTCTCGTTTCCTGTAGTGAATATTTCACAACTCAATAGATGCTCGGGGTGGGCTTCCATTGCAAAATCGAGTGGGATGGGCCAGCACGACCCTGGGCCGTGGGCTGCCAAACGTGCAAGTGAAATGTCATGGAAATCTCCCCCGTTGATCATCGTCCCCCGAAACGGGCCAAAATCCCGACGAGGAATTAGGCTCTCAAAGGAGCCCTTAAAGAGCTATGCACCGTGATTGTATTCTATTCTCTTAAGATAGTTAAGTATGTCTTGGTGCGAGCAACGACGAAAATAAGACATTAAAATTGATCAGTTTACGTTTTGAATTATCAAAACCATGCTATTTTGATGTGCTCAATAGTCAAAAAATGGTTATGGTGACATGACAATCCATGTGGCATTTTTTTTGCGACATGGCAGTCAATGTGATCATTTTGAGCTAGTGACTTGGCAATAAGAAAGGTGGACGCTCTGCTATTTCATTAGGTGGAAAAAAAGGAGTCTTATCCACAATGGATTGTTAAACAGAGGAGACTACTCTCCAGATGGGGGTGTACTTCAAGACCTCTAGAAGCTATATCATCGACTATCTGCTCAACAAGCATAGAATGAGGAAGACTTGTGTGCTGAAAGATTCATTAATTACTCTCCTTCCAAATGTTCCAAAACATGTAGATCACCAAACCGTTGAAGGCTTTCCACTCGCTACTAGGAATATCGCTCATTGTTTTTGGCCACGGAACTATGATGTCTCTAGGGGTGGCATGATGCTGAACTTATCATGTAGGATGCCCTTCCATACCTCTTTATAGTAGAGGGAACTCGAAATCACAGAAGAGGGAGAGGGTTTCCAGCGTTGATCGGCGCATGGGTTAGGTGGGTTGGTGCAGCAGTCCTTTTTGAGCAAGCATCTTTGCCGTGTTGAGCCTGCCATGCACCATGGTGCAGACAAAGTATTTGCATTTTTTTCCGTATAGGTGTTCCAAGTAGGAGTGGCGAGCCTCCAATTTGTCGTGTAGCAGCCAATGCTTGATGTTGCCTAGGTGATGTTGTTGTGAGGTGAGAGATCAAGGTTGAATTGTTGGAGGATGGACAAACTTGAAGGTAGTCTTGGATTTGTTGTGGGGTGTTAAGATGATGAATCGAGTACGTTACTCGAACGACTGATATGAGGTAGGTCGATAGAGCCGAGAGAACTGATTTGACTTGGCTGAGGTGGCTAGCCTTGGAGAGCAATTTTCCTTTCTAGTGCTAAAGGCTACTTTGCACTTTGTATCCTTCCTAAAATCTTATGTGAATTCCAAGTTTTTTCCTTTTGCCTCCTTTTCCTATGGCACCATGGCAGCTAGCTACCATAACTTTCCACTCCCAATGCACTGCTTCTTTTTCCTCCACATATGTTGTCCTGGCCACTACCCCCAACGATACATGCAGTAACACCCCGTACCTGCCCTCAAAGCTGGGCAAGGCCACGTCACCTCGGTTACCCACAGCGGCCACGTCACCTCGGTTAGCCACAGCCATCCGATCTTTGTTCGGCGGCCCGACGAAGGCGGTGGGTTTCCTCTCAAGGCCACATCACCTCGGTCACCCACAGCGGCCACGTCACCTCGGTTAGCCACAACCGTCCGATCTTTGTTCGGCGGCCCGACGAAGGCGGTGGGTTTCCTCTGCCCCGGTCACCACGTGGTCCTCGCGGGCCCACGTCGCTCCTGCCTCGCACCAGCACGAGCCGCACGCACGCACCAGCCGCAGCACGCACAGCTCCGTCTTCCTCCCCTTCCCACTGCCCGTTTTCTCCACCTCTCTCGGCTACTCCGCTTCCAGCCCGCCGCCCTTCCCGCCTCCTCTCTCTCCCCGCGTCGTCTCCTTCCCCGTCCGTCACGGTTGCCTCCGCCGCCTTGGTGCCCTGCCGTGGCTGCCCCCTTCTCCTCCCCTCTGCAGCGTTTCGCGGCACCGCCTCCGGGGTTGCCGCCGCAGGCCGGATCTGCAGACGGACGCTTCACGGACGATGGATCCGACGGCGGTGGTCCTCGGGACGGCTGGTGAGCCGGGCTAGTGTCCACCGCCGCCCGGCCTCCGCCATCTTCACCGGCGCTGAGAGAAGCCCGTCGCCGGTGAGACCGAGCTCTTCCCTGCTGTGGTGCTCCACGCTGAAACATGGATTCTGTTTGGTAAACAAGAGGTTCTTACTCATTGTGCCTTGGTTTGGTTTGAAATGATTCATCACCAAAATATTCGACAAGCTGCCTTCTTGCATTATGAGAAGGTCAGCGAAGGCTACCTTTTTTCCAGGGTGTGGCAAATCGGTTGCAAAGATAATAAAGCACATGTCTGGGATAGAGATATCAACTAATTCTCTGAGGTATTTCAGGCTTTTGACGAAGCATGCACATCAGTACCCAAATACTCCATGGCTGATATAGCATCCAAGCATTGGCTTTTATTGGCTATTACTTTCCTTTCCACTAGGCACTGTCTACATAACTACAAAGGTTATCTTGTTCAAAAAAAAAACTACAAAGGTTATCGTTAACTAATGCCTGGTGATCGGGCATTCTTGTCCTGATACCGGAAAGGTGTTTTGGTCAAAGGATTCAAATCACATGAGCTATTGCAAGCTATCTAATGTACTGGCTGGTATCCTTGAAAGCACAGATACCAACGGTATCAAGTTGAGATTGCAAAGATTGACAGCTCGGGTGTCATGGTGGGGCGCACCTACACCAGGCGCAGGGCCCAGCAGAGGGATGGGACCGGCCCAACTGATGCTTCAGCCCATTAGTATTAGGCTTTGATTTATCTTAATCTGGACCGTTGCTTTTCTTTCAGTTTTAGCTATCCCTTTGTATCTGGATGTTGGCTGGTTAGCCGTACCCTATTTAAGGGTTAAGATGGAGGAAATAAAGCTAAGCAATTAGGGTTTACCTTGTTGCTGAAGGCGCCGGCTCTACAGCCGCCGCCGCCATCTCTTATCTCCCTGGATAGCTGCTCTCCTCGTGCGGTTAATCCCAGTCCATAACATCGGGCCACTCTAGTCTACCGAATGTAAGCCATGCAACTCTGAATCCTTACTTTCATCTCATGCAAGGTACTTACCGTGTCTCTGAATTTAAGCTGGAAAGTGCCATTGTCCCTGTACAAGTGACACCGTTGTTCCTGCTGCCGTCTCTTGGGGAAAAATGGATCCGGAGAGGCCAGGTCCATCGAGGCCGGGTTCGGAGCTGCCGCTCACTCAGCGCCTCATCACGTCCATGCCGGCGGCTTCGCCTCCTTCCACGCTGTCATCGGCGGCTTAAAACGCAGTCATGTAATGTAAATTCACTCTTTCGAACTGTCTACTTTCGTCCATTCATTTTCATTGCAATGTGTGTAGTTCAGGTTCCAAGAAACCATTATGCATATTTATTGTCTCAGAAATCTAAATGTTTATCTATGCATTTACATGTTTCTCATTTTTTAAGCACTTAACAACGATTACCTTCTGTTACTGCTTCCTTTCATATTTGGGAACTGAAGATTGGCAAACTTGAAGATGCTTGAAATCATACTCTGCATGGTATTTTAAGGGTTTAAAGCTGTTTCAGAGGGCAGCAAGCCCAACTTCTTGCAAGGGAACGGATAAAAGAAATTTTGGATCTTCAATCGTGTATGTCCTTTAAGCTATGGTCCTTTTGTGTTTTTACTTGCTGATATATCTTTTCCTACTCGGCTTAATTTATGAAACGGTCTCACTACTCTTAATCTGCAGTTATTCGTTGGGAGAATGCAAGAGAAATGTATTTATCACTGTTGGGGAAACTCAGGGCAGCCACTATTTTGCAGAGAAATCTAAGGTCTTGGCTTGCAAGAAGATACTTCATTAAGATCCGGAAGGCTTCAGTGGTCATACAATCTGGTATAAAGATTCTTGGCCTTCTTATTTTTGTAGAACATGAAATGGAAGTGATAATATCTGGTTCTTTATCTTTACAAAAATGAAGGTATTCGTGGTAGTTTTGTTCGAAGATGTGCTGGCAATGTTGATTTACTGAACGTTTTAAGAGAATTTGAATAAAAAAAAGGTATAGTGCATTTCTATCTGTCTGTTACTTTTTTCCCATTTATATGCATGGCCTGTTTCTTCCAAGTAAACCTCAGTTTACAGTTGCTCTTCCCTACTTGATGACCTGCATAATTTTCCGTAGACTATCACCTGTATTTAACTGCAGTATTTTTCCAGGAGGCAGAGGGTGACCAAGTTTTAATCAAGGCATCAGTCTTGGCTGAGCTACAAAGGCGAATCCTAAAGGCTGAGGCCACAGGTAGAGAAAAGGATGGAGAAAATGAGGTACTTCATCAGCGCCTTCAGCAATATGAAAATCGATAGTGAGTATGAGCACAAAATGAAGGCAATGGAGGAAATGTGGCAAAAGCAAATGCGTTCATTGCAATCAAACTTATCTATAGCTAAGAAGAGTTCAGCGTGCAATGCAGGGTATTTGGTGGTTGTTTTGAGAGGTGTGTTTTTTCTTCTTGCTTGTTGAGCTGGGCATTATATATATTCATTGTTGGTTTCTCCATTGTTTTTTCTTATATTTTCTTAATAGAGCTAATGCTTTCGCCATTCAATAGTGAGCTCAATTTATGCATCTTCTTGGCTTTTGTAATATGTTGCGTGCAATGCAGGGTATTTGGTTGTTGTTGCTACAATGAAAAGAATACAATTTCATGCCCATTTGCGTAAGAGGTTACCTTCTTACTGCCCATGAACTGGTGGATATTGCACACCTTTGGTTGTGTTCTTCCTTTAATCTCATTGGTTATTTTTTACACAATAGTACTTTCCAAAAATATAATCTGCCCTTTTCTATGCATAAGAAGTGAGAGGTGAACTCCGGAAATACACAATATTATTTTACACAACATCATGGCTGTATTGGATGGAAGTTTAGTACTGCAAGGTGGTTTTTAATCGTTGAGATAGCCTTTACATTTATTCATGTAAAGTGATACTTGAAGGGTAAGTGGTTTGTTAGGCTCCTGAAAAAGGTTCATATGGTTCACTTTAGCTTTTTTAGAAAAGTAGTAACCAGTCCTTTACTTTTAGTTCTATGCACTCATGCTTTCTATTTTATTTACCTATAAATTCCCCCAACACTAATAAGGCCTAGCCGAAACTGCCATTAGACGCGTTTCCAGCGTGGCCACGTCGCCCGGAAAACGTCGACCATCCGTTCGCGCCGCGCTGTCCCCTGCCCAGCCCGTTGGATCCAACCTGCCAACTTTTCATAAAAACCCCTGAACTCCATGCATTTATGTTTCGGCCCCGTGTCTTTGCGGAACGGCCCCTGCTCAGCGCTTTCGCCCTGCTGCACTTTTCGCCCACCCCTCGAGGTTTTTCGTCGCTCGCGGATCGGCCCTTTTGGCCTTTGTAGGTACACCTGGAGTTCGGGCGAAATTACCCGCTTTTGCCGCTCAATACAGCTCGAAGCGAACGCTTCGCACCCGTGCTCCCGTGCCCTAGCCTCCCCTGCCCCTCTCGCCTCCCCGCAGCGCGACCTCTTCTCCCCAAGCCGCCTCCCTTCTGCCGACGTCGACGCCGCCTCCTTCCACGCCCGACCACCGCAGCCTCTGCTCTTCCTGGCCTCGCCTCCTTCCATGCCGCCAACACCCCGTCCCTGCCCCATAGTTCTCCCACCACCGCCTGCTAGGACGCCAGATCTGCCACCCCCAAATCACTCACGCGAAGCCCCCTGCTCCCTCCCGGTTGACGCCCTACAGCACCGCCTCCTCCTCGCCGGCGTCGACATGGCCTGCTTTCACCTTGCCTCTGCATCTTCCCTAGCTGCTGCTATGGCCGCCGTGGCGTTGGGCTCCCCGGCGACCTCCTCTGCAGCGGCCGCCTTCGCGCGCCTCCCGGCGGCGCCCCGTGCGAACCTCTCCCTCACCAATTTCGTTTCGTCCCCCCATTTTTTCTTGCCGGATTTGGCACATCTCTCAGATCTGCTCACCACCATCCAATCTCACAGAGAGAGTATTTTGTATGAAAAATTATGAGAAACACAAAAAAAAGGGAAGATCAGTCGTATATATAGATGATCTTCACAGGGCAAATAATAATGTGCGGTAGAGAGCTATCATGTTACGAAAACACTTCTGTCCGGTACCCCGGCGCGGCGGGACGTGCGCTGGGAAATAAGCCACTGTGCTGCATGCAGGGTGGGGGCCCATGGTGTTTTTTTTTCAGCGACCATAATTTTTGACTGGGTGTTCCAATCCACAAACCGTTTGCACCAACGTGTCCCTCGTATTTTTATGAACAAAACAAGATATATGTTGTCATATAACTTTTCAAACTTACCTGGTGAAACTTGGATTTGGCCTACTGAAACTTTGGTTTGGCATACTGAAACTTGGATTTCATATTCGTTAAACTTGACGAACTGTCAGGTTTCATCAGGTTTACAACAAGTTTCATCAAGTTTCAACAGGTTTCATACGAGTTTCTTCAAGTTTCATCTGGTCACTTAAAGTTTCAACAGGTTTTATCCAAGTTTCATTAGGTTACATCGAAGTTTCATCAGCACACAGCCAAGTTTCATCAGCACACAGCCAAGTTTCATCAACACACGATCAAGTTTCGATAGTATAGATGTAAGTATCATAAGTGCCATCTCCTAGTTTCACATAAAAAACTGAAAAAGTGAAAAAATCAAAAAATTTAAAAAGTATTTAAAATGGGTTGCTCTCGATTTTAGAAGAATTATGAAACTTATTTCACGCATTTTGAACACTGTTTGAATTTTGTATAAAAATCAGAAGTTTAATTGGAAATTTAATCGATCAATCAACTAACAAGCGGGAGCGTACAGCTCGTTCGATCCACGCAGCGCGCGGCGATCCAATGGACACCGTTGGTCCGGCGGGCGTAGCGCTCGCCATCATGTTATTCCCATGTTCTTTTCCAGAAATCATTTTTTCCCCATTCCGAGAGCTATGGATTAATTGGGCAACGGCGAAAATAAAACGTTAATTGGATAGTCCATATATCAATGACGGCGAACTTTCAGTTTTCATCGCACACTGGCATCCATGGATCAACAGGGGTGGCAACGGGCGAGATCTTGAAAAAAAAACTTGGGTTCAGACTCGTTGGTCCACGAGTCGAGCTCAAACTTGGGCACCGAGTCCGAGCTAGTGTCAAAATCAAACTAAAGTTGCAAGCCTTATAAACCATGCTGTGTGATGTGAGGGTAGGAAGAAGTAGCAGCATATGTACACTTTATAGGCCAGGCCATGTGTTAATGCCTATAACACTTGAATGGTAAGTAGTAATTCTCGTCAGGTAGCCAGCTACGAAGATCATGCATTCAAACAAACTATTATGATTGATGGCACGTACGTGTTGTGTAGGAGATCTCGAGCGTTGATGATCATACATGGTGTGTTAAAGCGTAAGTAGGGCAAACTTCTCAGAACCTGATATACGTCTCTTTGCATGCCTTCCAGGTATGCATGCTTGGATGACCATATATATAATGATCGAGCTTAACAAAACATTATATTTGTGATACTAATTGATTAATTATTGTAGGGTGAACAGTAGCATGAAGGTTCGCACACGCTAATCACCTCGTAATATGATATTTTATATACTCAATCAGCGGAAGTAATTAATAAAACAGTAATTAATCAAGATATTAAGCAAACCAATCTGAAAATTAAACCAATAACAAGAAAGGTCCGCATACCGGAACCAATCTTCTTCATTGATCATATTAGTACATGGTTTCCTTTTACAATTGAAGTACTAACCTCTCGAATTCCTCTCTAATCTCTCCTCTAATCTCTGAAATTTTCCCTGGAAAATACTCTATTTTTCATCCTTTTGGCCCTGTCAAGACAATGTGTAAACCCTAAAAAATCCGTCTCTATACAACAGACCTTAGCCCACGTGCTGCTGGGCTGCCTGCGCTGCCGGCCCACCTGCTGCTCGCTGCGGGCAGCTGGGCTGCCTGCAATTACGCAACGTCGCCCTCCAACCTTCTCTCCAGATTGTTTATTACGGAAGAGTTATATCAATGAATTAATTATGCAATTTGAGCTATACTCATCATAGGGATATTTTGTTCGTGCAAAATACTCATACTGAAATCACGATGTTTTGTTGTCCCGGTTTTGATGCACGCTATCAGGGCCGGTCCTAGCATTTTGAGGCCCCGGTGCGGAAGTATAGCAAAGTTTCAAATAGGGCCCTAGCCCCTAGATACAATATTATATAAAACAATTTCATTTCTTGTAATTTTTTGCTGCTTTCATAAAAAGGGCGATCCTTCTAGAATTTCAAGAAACAAAATCTTTCACAAGATCTTCCTATCTAATATGCTCTAGATAATCGTTCTCTATTGCAATTTGAGCTAATCCATTGAGTTGGCTGGGGACTGGGGCGATCTGCTTCTTGGGCTGGGCTAGCTATTTCTTTGTACATTGAAATGGTTAATGAGCTACTAGTAATGGGTATTACCTGGGTTGAAATTAGGGGCCCTATTAATTTGGAGGCCCTGTGCGGTCGCCCAGCCCGCACATGCCCTGGGCTGGGCCTGCACGCTATATGTGCAGCAGGCAACGCAGGCAACATCAACAATATATACCAGAAATTTAGTAGAATTTAATTTTTGTCGTTTCTTTTTATTATACCATACTTGGTACTCGATGATACCTCCAATACCCGCCACTGATCTTCTCCATACTCGTTTGTATCCTAATTCTCAAGCTGATAACTCGAGACTCATAACACTATCCTAATAGTGTTAGCTTTTCTTAGAACACTGGCTGTTGTAAGATGCAGCCGCCGACGCCGTGAACAACCTCGCGCCACCCAAATTTAGCCGCTGAGTGTAGAAACAAGCATCGATCGGGACAAAAGAGGACTAATCCTGCGAATATGTGCCCAACGTCCTAACCATGTAGGATATGGTGCCAAGTAACCGGAGGTCGAACAGCCAATTCAGAACTTGACGACCAGGAATTCTTTCCTTTTGCCTCCTGTTCCCATGGCACCATGCACAGTAGTGGCTTCCGATCTCTTCTGCGATTCTACACATGCACTTCATTCTCTGCATTGTTCTTTTGAAGAGGAGATTATATAGATGGCCCTACAAATTATTTCATGAGATGGCGGATATTATTTTCTGTTTACTAGCTTCCAGATGTTGATCATATGTTGTGTAAAAGATGTTGACAATGATTAATTACCTTTGTGCAGCAATTCACATATCTTTGATTATAGTACAAACAAAGCTGATCATAGACAGAATGCACACATATATAGGCAACCAATAGACATAATAAGTACATCTTTTTAACAAAAGACGAAGAAAATTGAAGTTTATCTACCAAAGCTAAAAATAATGGTTGTGTTTCCAACTTACAATCCATGAGGTCATGTGTCTATATATATGAAAACTCTTAAGCCTACATGGTGGTTACTATTACTACTCCCTCGTGTGTGTGGTGCATACGGTAGTGGGGCTATATGTACCATGGAATTAATACTGGTTCCAGGTATATATATGGCTTCTTCCTATATATGTGTGTATCCCACATTGATGAGCTAGCTATACCCAACGCTGTAAAACCCACTCTCATCTGCATCTCTTCTTCTTCTTCTTCCATGTGTGTGATGTGGTGAAGAAGCAGCAGCACACACATATATACATACGTATATAACACTAGGCCATGTTAATGTTAGGGGTTGTTTCACATTAGCCCTTGGTAGTACCTCCTAGAACCTCTTATTGGTACCTTTAATCAGGACGTACAATTCCTCATGTTTAACCTAATGGTTTATTAAATGGTATTTCCTAAAGAACCAAACGGAGATGAAAGGTAAATTTCTAGTTTCCATGTCTCCCAACCTTATCGTCTCCATGTTTCCTGACTTAGACTGCTGCTGGGCGGCGGTGGAAATTACTCCATGTGAGAGAGAGAGAGAGAGAGAGAGAGAGAGAGAGAGAGGGAGGAAGAGAGTTTTTTTCAATACTACCGCTTGGTGCCTGTTCAAGGATGGTAAAAATCCTATAATGGCATTCCATTTGTTAGGTATGCAACCACAGTTGTGAGTAATGTTCAAGAGCTAGCATTGAATATCGATTATGATCTACCTCAGAACTTATAATGGCCTGATGATGTGAAGAAATTTGTATTGACACTTGTGCTCTATCACTTCTTTTTTCAATTCATAAAGAAAGGGAACATAAACCAGAATTTAAATTAAAAATATAAGAGTTGTTTGTAGCAACATACAAAAATGTGTTGAACCAAATAAACCAATTGATGGACAATAATTAATAGTGTATGTACACTCTTTTAAGAACAATTGCATGGCTTGGATTAAAACCAGGTGGAGGGCATCATCAATTCTCAATTTCGCAAACAAAATTTATACTGCTCTCAATCCAACGATCTCCTATCAAGTAATATATATGTGACAAGGAAAAGTTATGAGTGATTTGATGCAATAGGCAATATGTAACTCACAAGGCAATATAGCTCTCCAAGAAAATCTATAAGTGTGTGCTGTACTTGATAAAAGATTTTTGGCAGTCGTATGTCTTCGCATAATATTTTTTAAACCATTTGGATCACAATTTATAGAAGATATTGCAACTAAGGAAAAGGCTGAAGGAAAAAGGTACTATTTAATTCTATGAAAAAGTCTCAGTTAAGCGGAATGCAGTAGCAATTGCAGTTCTAGGAAAAATGCTACATACAGTGAGGGGTATGTATTAGCTACCAAAGGTAGAACCAAATGTCTCCACAAAATTGCCACATGCAAATTCATAAATTCAAGTGACACAAGAAAAGCTTAGGATGCACTACCAGGGAAATAACCTTTAGTCCTGGTTGATAACTGGCTTTAGTCCCGATTTGATGCGACTAAAAGTCATATGCCTTTAGTCCTGGTTCCTCTAATCGAAACACAAGTCCTCCCCGCGCGCGGTGTGGAAAATATCTAAAAAATATAGCGAACTTTATGAAGATCTCAAAAATATTATATATATATATATATATATATATATATTCGTATAACTTTGTATAATGTAGCAGTATCTCTGTAAGGCCAATGTCACCAATATCTCAAACATCACTTGCACGTACGGGACGGCGATAAGAGTTCTAGCTAGCATAATATTCTGGCGACCTCAAGCCTTAGTAAAGCTTTTTGTGCGGCTAATCTAATGCTTTATTATTATTGACGTGTAGCTGACTCACTTGTTTGGCATGTTCGTGCCAATTTAGAGTTTCTCAGCAAATACCTTACCTCGAACTAGAATGTAAAAAAAAATATAATGCCTATATAACTTCTTTAGGTGTTTCCTCGGGTAAAAAATGGATCATATGCCAGCTTCAGTTCCCACTTCGTAGCCGCTTCCTTCGAAAACGCGAATCGAAAGCGCGAACTTGTTCTCAATTTGAAATGAACGACGAACGGCACATATGTGCCTTCACTGCCACACTACTCTCTTCAAATGATCTTGTCCATGCTGGCGATGGTTTCTTCCCTCTTACCTCCTGTTCCCATGGTGAGCCTATATACCACTGCAAGCTATATAAGATCAACGATTCACTTTCCTCTTCCTCCTCCATGTTGCTTTTGCGATGGATGAGCGCCGCGGGGTCAAGAAAGAGATGAAGCATATATACACACTGTCGAGTGCCCACTGCTACAAAAAAGAATATTTTAGTACCGGTTCCCAACAGGCTTCACTACCTCACACTTTTATGCAAACCCACCCACCCAAGCGTATTGATATGAATAAGATAAATGCATTTTTTTAAACGTTCTGAAACGAGCCATTAGTACCGGTTCGTAACACGAACACATTAGTACCAGTGCTAGCTTGTCTGCACCTGCCTACCAAAGGGCTCATTACTAACAGCTCATATCATGAACCGTACTGATGTGAGGGCTCAACCAGAACTAATTTTTTAGAGCCACTAACCACATTATCAGTACCGATTCATGTTCAATGCAACCGGCAAGTACTGTGCGCAGTTCTTTTGTAGTAGCGCATGCTTCGCTGCAGGAAAAATGAAAAACCAAAAAGTGGACGGAGGCAAAATGTTTAGAAAATATATACAGAGGCATGCGCTAGAAATCAAGAAACTTAAAAATCAAAATTATTAAAAACCGAGGCATATGTACCGATTAAGAAAAACATGAAGTGGCAAAGCGTAAAATTTGGAATCATGGTGATGATGGAATTAGATATGTAATTAAGGGCATTTGATGAAGGATGCACTGCCCGTCACTCACATCTTCATACACAAGCGAGTTTTTTTATAGTATAAATATATATAGGACCGGACATATTAGGGAAAAATACCCGAAATAATAAACAGTTAAATTGAAATTAATAAAACAATCCACTGAAAAAAGAAATTACAAAAATAGCACTGGGTCCCGCCACCCCGCATGGCTGCTGCCACCCGGCATGGCGAGCGCAGCGCCGTCGCCACCGGCCGTGACAGCAGCCATGCGGGGTGGCGGAGACCGGGGGTGGCGGGACCCAGTGCTATTTTTGTAATTTCTTTTTTCAGTGGATTATTTTATTAATTTTCTATTTAACTGTTGATTATTTCGGGTATTTTTCCACATATCAGTGTGAGACTGTGAGTGATATTACAATCAAACACTAAGTACTAATATGATCAATTTGCTAGTTGTGCGGCCACAACTCATGTAATTCTAAGTCATGTGTAACATCCCAAACTGGGGATAATTCAAATTTTGTTTGAATTTCAAAATTCGTTCAAATTTGAACCGAGCTGACATGTGGGCCCCACCGCCGGATCTCTCTTCTTCCTCTCTTTGCCCAGTGGGCCTGCTCGCCGCTCAGCGCCGCCCCTGCTTTGCCACCCCTGCTCTGGGTCGTGCCGCGCCCGTCCCGTCGCCGCTCCGCTCTCCCTTCCGCGTCAGCGAGTGCGCCCGCGAGCCACCATCCCCGTCCGACGCCTATAAAAGCCATGTGCCGCCCGCCGGCCCGAGCTTTCCCCTTTTTCCCCCAATTCCACCCTCGCCGGCGCCGAAGGAATCCCCGGCGAACCCGTGAGCCTCTCTCCAATTCCCCTCGCCTGGAGCTCATTGGGACCTCCCCTAAACTTTCCCCCTCCTAATTTCAGCTAGGGAGCCATGGGTCACCGTGCCGACGTCGCCCGTGCATCGGCCGCCGACGGGTCCTCCGCCGCCAGCTGCCCCCCGAGCCCCCCCGTCTCTGCCAAGGCCTGTGGTGAGCATCCTCTCGAACCCCTCTAGCTTCCCGCCCATGCCCGTAGTTGAAGATCGGTGTCGCGGCTGGGATTTTCCGACGAGCCTTCGGCTCCGCCGCCGTCACCACTCCGCCTCGTCCGACCACCACTGGCCTCGGCGCATGCGTCATAGGAACCGTAGGAGGCCGTAGATGCCGATGAGCTAACGCACTTGACCGGAGAAACCCTGTAGCGCCGCTGCATCGCTTGTCGCCGCTTTTCGGCCACTTCACCGCCTGGAGGTAGACGATGAGCAGAGGTCGTCCGATCCGCGCCAATATGCGTGTAGAGAAGGTTACGATATGTCACCGATAGGTGGGACCCACCAACCGGTTTAAACCGCCGCACGTGTGTGTTAACCAGCCGGACCAGTGTCGCTGACCGATGGGTCCGTGGCCCGCCTGTCTGGTTTAGTGGAGACGCCCAGCACCGCGTGCGCCTTCTCCTCACCATGGCGCCTTTCCAAAATCTGTCTCCGACGTTTCCTCCCGGCCACGTGGGCGCGTGCGCGCATTTGGTCGTGGGCCGTATCTCGTCGTTGGGCCGCCCGTCAATTTGTTCGGCCCGAAGGGTTTTTATCACTTTTCCAGTGATTTAATCATTTATTAAATCTAGAAATCGATTTAGATTTATATAAAATAGCTAAAGACCGCCAAAAATACTAGAAAAATTTAGACAAATACTAGAGACCATTTCTAATTTAATAAAAATATAAAATTAACCACTCTAAAGGGAAATTTGGCACTGTTATTTAAAAATGTAGAATTTCCTTTATAGTAATAATTAATGAAATGCTAGGGTATTTGTTGGTTATATTAATTAAAGAATTGGAACCCAAATATTGGTTAGGAAACATAATGGCTACGCCAATGCCTTAATAAATTTACAACATTTTAAATTTGTATTTATGGCTTGAGTATTTTCATAGGATTATTTAATTACTAAACCCAACGAATAATTAACTCATATCCTATTAAATTAATTAAAGAGCTGAACCTAGAAAATACATAAATAAGGGATATAACCCAGGTTTATCTCTTTTTATTTAGGAGCACTTAGTATGATGTCAACTCCGATAAACATTACCTCGTACGTAGGTTGATCTCTGAAAAGTCGTCATTTTATGTCACCTAGAAACCCTAATCACCCTATTACTACCTTATCGTACGAAATCGTATTTTGGGGAATAGTAAACTATTATATGGTTAATACTATTTATTAATGCACTCTGTCATGCATGGCATATCATACGAATATTAGACTCGCTAATCGATTTTAGGCATTAATGCCGAGGGTAAAGCCTAGATCGTGCATGCATCCTATTTTTTGTTGCATTAGTAGGTAATTATTGGTTGTTCGTACGATTAGACGTAGGCGATCCCGAAGGAAGGTTTGGGGACATCGAGGAGGAACACCTACCTGATCAAGGCGAGTTAACACTTACTCTTTAGATGTTATTCGTATTAGAGAGAGATTGCGACTTTCCCTAGTGCGTAATAACATCGCTATTATCATGTTCATTACCCAGTTTTTCTTAATCTATATTGTTTAATTATTAAAAATGCATGCTTATTAGTCTGCCTAATTGTTAATCATGTAATACTTATACATGCCTGACCTTGAACTGTTTAGCTTAATGACTGCCTTGATTGTCATTACTCTTGTTAGCCTATGATTAGTTTGGTAACCACTTTAACCCTACCTAATGGGTAAAACTTGTTTAGACTGGCTTAGGTTTAAACAAATCTTATAGCTAATCACCATGGAATTGTGAATCGATATTCACCGGTCATTCATTCGCTTCATTCAAATATGACATGACACAAGACAGTTAGGGCTATTAGTTGCATGTTGGGCTGATTGTGTTTGTGGGTAAGGTTATTGGGGAAGATGGTCTGGTTGATCTGTTGGTTGGGAAGGTCCAAGTGTGGTGTGGTCGATGACTGTGGAAGTACAGATTATCGATTGGTTGCCCCTAGAGGACATCCTGATGAGTGATTAAGGCACAGGGTGCCTAAGTGCTTGGTTTAGCCAGGGCTTACCTAGGAGGAGCGCGGAGTAACACGCGTAGCGGGGAGATCGCTGCCATCTGAGGGATGGTTCCAACACAACGCGTGGCCATAGCACGGAGTACGGGTCTTGGATCGCCAGTTGTGAGCGCTCTGTGGGGGCTCTCTGGGACCATTCTCGATAGGGACCAGCATGGGTCATCACCGAGGGTGATAAAGGCTACACATCACCGAGGATGACGGCCTGCTAGTGACGCTTCTTTAGGATTCGGCGTTGAGTTCCCCGTGCTCCCTAGGCTTAGAGAGAGGCCGGGGACGGCGGGGGCTCGACAGTGGGTAGGAGATTGTGATTGTGTGGCGTTGGTGGGTGGATCTTGCACACAGCGATCAGATTAGAGTGGACAGGGCCAACATGGCAGTGGGAGGATAGGATTAGCGCGCAACGGTGCTACATGTGCCCTCACCGCCCCCGTAGAAGAAGTGGAGCACCTGCATGTGTTCATGGATAAGATCAATAAGCCAGAATTTGCGGTGGAACTCCATATTTCTTCCAATGGCGGATCCAGGAATTCAACGATGGGGTAGCGGACGACGCCACGATGGACACCGACCTTAGCAACACAATTCAATGAAAAAAAACACACCGAATATAATAGTTTAAATTAAAATACATAATAATTCCATTACAACCATATCGATGTGTCCAAAATACTAACAAAGTAATAGAAAACTAAATTTTCAATTTCACTCGACAGGGAAACTATAGGATTGTTCCTCTTCATCGTTTAATCCCTAAACCAAACCACAAATATTGCACACTCGTCATTCAATCATTCACTTTTAAAAATATTTCTAATTTTGAAGAATTGCAATCACATATAAAATATATGGAGTGGAATGGATAGGTACTAACCGCGGGGGAGGAGCCGAGGAGGCGAGGACGGACGTGGCGGTGTGGCCGGTGCCGGCGACGGCAAGCTGCGCTGGGCGCTGCGGTGCTTGGGTGCTGCCTCTGCCCTCTGGGCCGGCCACGGTGGGGGCGTGCGTGCTACGCGGGGGCGCGCCGTTGTACCAGGAGAAGTTGTTCGGCCGCTGGGGCAGATTGTTCTGCCCGTTACCTTCGGCAGCCCAAGCAACTTTCGGACAAACTTGATCACATTTGACGTGGTTGACTTTCCATATGCCTACAACACGATCCTGGGCCGGCCATCTCTGAGAAAATTCATGGCCGTGTCCCACCATGCCTACCACTGCGTTTAGATTCCGGGCCCCAACGGCGTGATCACGGTTAAGGGCAATTGCAAAGCCGCTCTAGATTGCGATGAGCAGTCCCTTGCCCTAGTCGATCAATTTCCCCTGCGTGGTCCCAAAGAGGTGCAGACCAAGTCTGCCCGTCCCAAGGTTTCTCTCCAGCCAAGGGGAAAGACTAAGAAGTTCCGCTGTCTCTTGACGATCCTTTCAAGATAGTTCATTTGGGGGCCAATCTAGAACCCAAATTGGAAATCGAGCTCGTTGGCTTCCTCCGAGCTAATGCAGACGTGTTTTCCTAGGAGCCATCTGACATGCCCGGAGTCCCAAGGGAGGTTATCGAGCACAAACTGGCAGTCCAACCGGACAAAAAGCCTGTTGGCCAGAAGCTTCGTCGCTTTTCGGATTTCAAGCAGGGGATCATCAAGGATCAGCTTGCAAAGCTGCTTGCTGCTGGTTTCATCCGCGAGGATGATCACACCGAGTGGCTGGCCAACCCTGTGATCGTAAAGAAGAAAGGCGGCAGGCGGAGGATGTGTGTCGACCACACTGATTTGAACGCGGCTTGTCCTAAAGACAATTTCCCGCTGACTCGCATAGACCAGCTGGTCGACGTGACTGCGGATGCCCAGCTTTTGATTTTTTTGGATGCTTACTCCGGTTATCACCAAATAAGCATCTCCCCCGAGGATGAAGGGAAAACTGCCTTCATCACCCCCTTCGGCACTTTCTGCTATATGACCATGTCTTTCGGTCTGCTCCAACGCTTAATGGAGAAAACATTCCCAGAACAGCGCGGAAGGAACCTGGAGGTCTATGTTGACGACATAGTAGTAAAGAGCAAATATGCTTGGGATCATGTAAAAGACTTGGCAGAGACATTTCATAATCTCACCAGGCACAGAATTAAATTGAATCCAGAGAAGCGTACTTTTGATGTCTAATCCGGCATGCTGCTCAGCTATGTGATCGGTTCGCAAGGAATTTCTGCAAACTCTCAAAAAATCGAGGCCATTGAAAACATGAAGGCTCCGACCACCGTTAAGGAAGTCCAGAGCCTCACAGGACGGATGGCTGCTTTAAGCAGGTTTATTTCCCGTCAGGGCTAACGCGGGATGCCCTTCTTCAAGGCCCTGCGCAAGCACAATGGCTTCGAATGGACAGAGGAGGCTGACAGATCTTTCAAAGATCTAAAGCAATACCTGTCCAACCCACCTATCTTGACTACCCCGCGACATGGCGAACAGCTTTTGCTATATCTTGGCTGCACGCCATAAGCGGTGAGCGCGGTCTTTAAGGTGGAGAGGGATGGCATCCAGTGGCCAATCTATTACGTGAGCGAGATACTTCATGGATCAAAGGAGCGCTACCCTGAGGTCCAAAGTTGCTCTACGCCTTGCTCATGTCCTTCAGGAAGCTTCGGTATTATTTCTAGGCGCACCAAATACTGTTCCCGACCAAGTTCCCTCAGGGTGAAATCCTACGGAACAAGGAAGCTGGCGGACGCATAGTACGGAACAAGGAAGCCGACGAACTTATAGCTAAGTGCGCAATGGAACTTGTAGAGTTTGATATTCTGTTTGCTGCCCGAACTGATATTAAATCTCAGGTCCTGGCTGACTTTGTCGCTGAATGGACTTGCCCGCCCAAATCCCAGGAAGCTCCCGAGCAACCTGAAGAAACCCCTGGACCATGTTTTTTGGTGGCTTGCGTACTAGAAACTCGGAGGCTGGTTTTGTTATCATCTCCTCTTAAGAAGAGAAACTCCAGTATTCTATCCAACTACACTTTGTGGCGACTAAGAACGCCGCGGAGTACGAGGCCCTCCTCGCCGGACTAAGAGCGTGCAAATCGCTCGGCGTCCAAAGGCTAACTGTGATGGGGGATTCACAGCTAGTCATCAACCAGGTAAACAAGGCGTATCAGTGCTGCGATGACTCAATCGTGCGATACCTGGTTGAAGTGAGGAAGTTGGAGCGTCACTTTTGATTTTTCGTGGTGCTCTTCGTGTCCAGCAAGGACAACTTCTTGGCTGACCAGCTGTCCAAGTAAGGATCCTCACGTGAACCTGCCCCGGTAGGGGTGCTCGTTGAGCACCTTCACAAGCCCTCAATCACTTCTCCGGACGAGGCAACAGAGACAGGCGGTGCTGTCTCCATTATCGAGCAGGCTGTGGAACAACGCCATTTGTCCGGTACCTTGCAGATGGGACCCTGCCCGACGACGAAGCTGAGCGTTCCCGGCTTATAAGGCTTGCTAGTCCATACAAGCTTATGGACGGCATCCTTTGCCGGCAAAGTGTTCTTGGAGTACTCTCCAAGTGCATCTCTCAGCAGGAGGGTGTGTTTCTTCGTAGGGACATACACGACGGTGCCTGCAGCAACCACGCCTCCTTCAGGACTTTTGTCGGCAAAGCGTTTCGTATAGGTTATTACTGGCCCACAGCGCTACAGGATGCCCGGGATGTGGTAACTAAGTGTAAGCCATGCCAATTTCACACCCAGAAGGCCCATAAGCCCACCCAAGAGCTCCAAACGATCCCTCATCATGACCTTTCTCCACATGGGGTTTGGATCTGCTCGGCCCGTTTTCCAAGGGGTTCAAGGGCTACACGCACTTTCTCGTTGCCATCGACACCTTTACAAAGTGGATTGAAACTGAGCCTGTGTCAGCTCTTTACGCCAAATCGGCTGTGCGTTTCTTCAAAAACAATGTGATCACGCGCTTCGGGATTCCCCACAAGCTGATCACCAATAACGGTCCCCAGTTCAGAAGCGAGCTATTCCAGGAATACTGCGAACAGCTGGGCACCAAGGTCTGCTTCGCCTCTGTGGCACATCCACAGAGCAATGGAGCAGTCGAGCAAGCTACCGAACAGATAGTCTAGGGTATCAAACGGCGTGTGTTCGCAACTCTCAAAGAGCACAATAAAGCCTGGGTCAACGAGGTTCCTTCCGTCCTCTGGGCCATCCGTACCACAGCCAGCCGGGCAACCGGGGAAACCCAAAGCATTACAGGTTGCCCGGGATGTGGTAACTAAGTGCAAGGCATACCAATTTCACGCCCGGAAGGCCCATAAGCCCACCCAAGAGCTCCAAACGATCCCCCATCATGGCCTTTCTCCACAAGGGGTCTGGATCTACTCAGCCCGTTCCCCAAGGGGTACAAGGGCCGCACGCACTTGCTCGTTGCCATCGACACTTTTACAAAGTAGATCGAGGCAAAGCCTGTGTCATCTCTTCACGTCAAAACGGCTGTGCGATTCTTCAAAAGCAATATGATCACGGGTTTCGGGATTCCCCACAAGCTGATCACCGATAACGGTCCCCAGTTCAGAAGCGAGCTATTCCAGGAATACTGTGAATAGCTGGGCACCAAGGTTTGCTTCGCCTCTATGGCACATCCACAGAGCAATGGAGCAGTCGAGCGAGCTAACGGACAGATAGTCTAGGGTATCAAACGGCGTTTGTTCGCGTCACTCAGCGAGCACAATAGAGCCTGGGTCGACGAAGTTCCTTCCATCCTCTGGGCCGTTCGCACCACAGCCAGCCGGGTAACCGAGGGAACTCCTTTCCAATTGGTGTACGGTGTAGAAGCCATCCTGCCGGCCGAAGTGGTACTCGGCTCGCCTCGCACGAGCTCGGTCAACATGGTTGACACAGAGCAAGAGCGCTTGTTCGAACTCGATCTCCTCGAAGGCACACACGATCGGGCACAAGTCAGAATGGCGCACTACCAGCAAGATCTTCGCCGGCATGCTGCCAAATCTGTCCGACCAAGGGCTTTGAAGGTAGGCGACCTCATTCTGCGTGGCGTCTAGAACCTGTCCAATGCCAACAAGTTAACTCCCCGATAGGAGGACCCGTTCACGGTCGTTTCTACTGCTCGCCCGGGAGCTGTTTGCCTGGCAATGGAGGACGGGAGAGAGCTGACCAGCACTTGGAACATCGACCAGCTTCGTAAGTTCTTTGTGTCGGTATTCCTGTTATTTTATTAGCTTTGCGCTTTTGTCAACCTTCGTGCCTTTGTTCGTCCTAGTCTCTCGGGATGCCATGTAAAGTTCAATCCAATAAAGGATGAATGTTCGCGGCCCCCTGTGGCCCTTTTCAAATTTTGTCATCTCAGACTACTTTCTCTCTGGTAACACTTGATGGCTGCCCAGTCTTGGGAACTCTTGGCTCCTCGATCTTCAGGTTTTCCATACCCACATCTAGTTTCAGCAAGTTCCTAAACTCAGGGTTGCGTAACACGGCTTCCCGTCTTGCGGCCAAGTCTGCTCTCATAAGCCCCCCGCGGCAGAGGCACTTACCGCGCTCGGCACAACCACTTGGCAAAGCCTGCTCTCGTAAGCCCCCCGCGGCAGAGGCACTTTTCTTGTTCGGTTACCTTTGGAATTGCCTACCTTACGTTGACGAGCAGTTCATGCATGAGCTGATCAGGACGCGGGTGTCGCTCTATCTCTCTACGCACGTGCTTGAATTCACAATCTTAGGTCTTCAAGCATCGTCCGTACCGGGGGCTAGGGTGTCGCTCTTTTGCTTGTGCACCTGTTCAAGTTCGCAAACTTAGGTTTCCGAACAGATGCACAACGGGGGCTGGGAGTTAGGCTAGCGTCCTACCTTTTTTCTGAAAACTCTTTAGCGTTGTTTTGCCTTTCTCTTAGTTTTCTGTTCGTTCTTGTCTTTTTGCTGTTCTTGTTTGCAGGACAAAGGTAAGTTTCATTTCCATTAACAAAAGTTTTACAGGTACAAAGGTCCTTTCGGGTACGACCCTGCTGCTACTTAGAAGCAAGCTGCTCCTTCAGCTCCTCAATCTCTAATTTGAGGCGCAGGGCTTCCCCATGGGCTCTAATCCCTTCTTTGGCTTCAGCTCGGAGACGCTCTGCTTCCTCCTTGCTGACTGTCCTGTGCTTGGCCTGCTCCTTGGCCTCTGCACGGAGGGCTTCGACCTCCTCGGTCTTGGCCCGCAGCTCCTCGGTAAGACTTTCGTTTTGACTAAGGCGCTGCTCGGCGGTCTCGAGCTGCTCGGCCAGCTCTTTGGCCCTTTCTTCCGCGGAGCTCGCTCTCGAGGCCAGCGCGCGAAGCCCCTTGGCCTCTTCCCATGAGAGCCGTGGGGACGGCACCCTCTCCTCGTTCAGCTGGGCCTTGAGCTTCTTGACCTCCACCGCGAATTTGTTCCGGCTTTCGGCCACGACCGTGAGCTCCTTCTCGAGCCACCTCGTGCGGCGCTGGTCCTGGAAGGCTCCCAGAATGGCGCCGCGCTCGATGGCGACGCCTTCTTCGATGTCCTCCATGGTGCCCCGCAATACCTGAGTGAGAGAAGAACAAGTATGTTATACCGGGTTGTTAGTAACTTAAACGGACAAGTTTTGGTTCGAGACTTACCTCTTGAAGCCTGTGCTTCAAGTTCAGGCGTGGGCACTTTCCGAGTCCGTGGGTTGCGAAGCCTCGGCTGCTCGAAGCGGTTGCAGCGCGCTGTTCCCTCCGCTGCATCTTCTCCTTACGGGAGCGCGCCCGCCTGGGGGCAATGGTGACGGGCGATGATCTTTCACCCCCAAGCTCCTGCCCTTCTTCTTGTTCCTCTGCGCGATCGCCTTCGGGCAAGATCGGCATCGCTCTGCTCGGCGACGTCGGTGTTACCGCGGACAGGGGGACTTGTGCGCCCTGCTTGTGGCCATCCCTCTGCTCCCTGACAGCAGGTCTCTCGCCCTACTCGCCAGTGATCTCCGTCGCCACAGGGATGAGTCGCCCCTGCGACGAAGTGCCTGGCAGGACCGCCTGCTTGGTCCCGCCCAGGGCAGCCGCGGAGCCAACTCCTTGGTCCCGCTCTTCGTGGCTTCGTGCCCCGCTTCCTCGGCTTCGAGCCTCTCCACCGCGCCCTTAAGCGCGTCGGTCTGGTCGGTGGAGCCCGGCGGAAGCACGGCCCACACTGCCATTTTGTCCTTGAGGGCGGCATGTCTTGTTGCTCGCGACTCACCATGTAGGGGCTCCGACAGCAAAGACCGCTCGATCGCCGCGTCCACGTCGTCCGTGGCGATCTCCTCCTGGGCAGCTGATGAAAAAGAAATGCGTTAGGTCCTATGCAGTTTGGTGGAATGTAAAGGGGAGAGTATCGCCATTACATACCTGCCGCGGGGAGCTTGACCTTCTTCTTTGCTCCATGACGGAGCTTGCGCCTCTTGCTCGGTAGGTCCTTGGCTTCTTGTTCGCCTTGGCCTCTGGACGCTTGCGGCGACAAACTCAGCTCTCTGCTGAGCTGAGCACTCTTTTTGTGCAACGCAAGGAGCGCCTCCTTGCGAGCGACCTCCTTCTCGAGCTTCCTCTGCTCGGCGATCTGTTGCAGCCATTCCATGTGGCCCGGGTGAGCTTGTGTATAGCGCCGCAGCCAGTGGGTCAGGTTCCGTACCTCCTCGTCGCTTTGCTCGGTGAGGAGGGATGGGCTTGGGCGATCCCCCCTTGGCTGGCCGCGCGCGCTTCGTCGTCGCAGAGGGCTTCGGAGGTTGTTGGTAGCCGCTACGGCGCGGCGAGCTCCGCGTCGGCTCAGCGACCACCTTGGGCTTCTTGGCCACCTTGGCCTTGCCCTTCCTCGCTCCCTCCTTGTCGGATCCTGAGAGCTCATCGACGATCCCGCCGATGATCAGCTGCTCGTCCTGCATGTTTGGAGGCGAATGTTAGCATGCCATTATCGTGTAAGTCTAGCAACTCAGTTGGGGGTTCTGTGTTAGTTACCTCAGGTGAGCGGACGAGCACGTTTCTTGGACATGTGTAGGCCACCTCGCCAGTCACCTCGGTGTCTTTTCTGGCGGCCTTCAGCATGGCGTCGACCTGCTTGGCCACCCATGCGTCTGTCGGTTTCACTGCATGAACAGAAGAAATATTTAGTTCCTGTTTGGATGAATCATCGAAAAAGGTTGAGCGTTTAAGGAACTTACCCGTGCTCTCCCTGGTGATGTCCTCCCAGTCTTCTATCTTGTAGAAGGGGTAGGACCTTTTTCGTAACAGACAGATCCTGTTCGCTACGAAGTTTCGGATAATCTCTCTCCCGTGAGCCCGAGGCCCACGAGGGAGGCGATCTTCCGGGTAAGATACCATTCTTCGCCGGACGGCTCCGGTCGCGGCATCTGCGTTCCCTTCGCCGGCGCTTGTCCGGTGAAGACGATCTTGCTGTCGCCCCTCCTATTGGTGTAGAACCACCTCATCCACCATGCACCCATCGAATCGAGCAGCGGTGGACGAGGGTATGGCGCGTCGTCGGCAGTGGCCCAGAGCTTCAGGTAGTAGCACCCGAGCCCGAAAGCGGCGGAGCTGCTCCTCGTTACTATGTAGTAATGAAGGAACGGCCCACCGATGGATCAACGCCCAGATAGCCCTTGCATAGGTGTGCGAAGACGGCCATCTGGAGGAACGAGTTGGGGTTAAGATTTGCAACCTCCAGCCCGCTGATGTTCAGAAAGGCCTCCACGAAATCGCTTTCGGGGGACCTCAACCCAAACATGGGGAAGTGCTCGAAGTTGACGAACTCGTCTTCGCGCGGCTTTGGCATCTCCTCCTCCCCGGGCAGCCTCCAACTGCCGGCGTCGACGTGTCCCTCTGCCTCCAAGGTCTTCAAGTCATCCTCGGTCATGCTAGTGCCCGTAAACTTGGCCATAGCAATCCCCAGGGTTGGCGAGCAGATTTGGAGGTGGGATGTGGCTGTTTGATGTTAAGTGCGGTTGGAATAGGGCTTGGGAAGGAAAGGCACGCAAGAACGGAAGTGGTAAGCCACGGCGGCTCGGGTGCTCTTATAGCCCTGGTCCGAGCAGCTCTGCAACGGTTTTTCGCCACAAAACGGCTAGTTTTTTACTGCAACGGCTAGTAAAAACGGTCGCCCGCTTCGACTGCGCAGCGAAAGTTACCGTTAGATTCTGCTAACAGTTATTTTTTCCAGTATCTGCACTGAGGGCTGGGTTCTCTGCTCGGACAGATGTGTTTTCCTGTTCGACGCAACAGAGTTGCTCTGCATTGAGCGGGTTTGTTCGGTACCGAATAAGGTTTGTTCGTTTGAACCGTAACCTGTTCGGTCGTCTGTTGCACGTCTTTGTAGCAGCAAAATTACCCTCTTTGTGACTTGGAGTCTCAAGAGGAAGACCCCACTCTAGTGAGATATTCCACTTGAGTCTTGGGGCTAGTTGTCGGGGATAAAATCACGGCCCATTGCCATGACCCACTCCCTGACGGCCTAATCGAACAGCCTCCTAGGGCGTGGCTCCCTAGAGGGCTCTATTAGGCCCATGTGCATCCTGCCAAACAGCTTCCTGGTTGGCACGGTGCATAATGGCTTAGGATTTCTGTTTGAGTCCGACTCGAACAGAGTTCTGCACGGCTACGTGAAGACCCGGACGTAGTTTTCCGGATTGGAGCGGACGTTGTGATCCCCAAGAATTGAAGTATACCTTATCTACCTCGGGATGAATTTGGCATGTATACGAGTTCGTTATGTCCTCGTGGTTAGCCCAGCCCGATTATCCCCTGGTAGGTCGGTTGTTCAACACTATATAAACAAGGCCCCTACGGCGTGTAGAGGGGCCAAACCAAGCAAATACAGCACGACTTGAAACCAAGATCGTATACTACTTCCTTGTACACCCATAATCTCGCCGAGACTTGTTCATCTCGTCGAGTTCCTCCTTGTCAACCTTTCCCATATAAAGAAGCACTGGACGTAGGGTTATTATCTCCTCGGAGAACCCCGAACCAGGATAAAAACCCTGTGTCTGCTCATTGCTCGTTGATTGCTGTTTGCCTTACTCGGCAGTGTCTTCTATCTCCCCTTCCTAAGAACCTTAGTTGACTTGGGACCAATATCCCAACCGTCGACAGTACCCTACTACTCACCTCACGTGAGAATCAGCGTGCCAGTGATGGCTTCTTCCCTCTTGCCTCCTATTCCCATATATGCGTGTGGCGTCGTAGGCTTGTAGCACAAAGCCTCAAAAAATATTTTAAAAATATTTAAAATATTTTTTAAAAATATTTTTGAGATCTTTAAGAAAAAATCTCACAAAGTCTGATAAAAATCATTACAAAATGTTACAATTAATGGTCTGTAAATATAATAAATTTTGGTCAACAAAACAAAACTAAAATAAACAGTGAATCAAAAGAGGACCTTTAAATCGTTCCTTTCATCCACTCAATTTTTGATCCCGTGCTCACACTACAAATTAGAATATCAAGGACTAATAGGAACCTATGTTTATATCAATGGTACTGGGAGCACGCATGCCGGGTAGCTAGGGTATTAATTTGCTGGCAATGCAGCCACTGCATGCTATAAGTGCTGGCCTAGCTATCTTGTACGCAGGATCGACCAATCTTGAGCATTGACGACTAGATCCAAAACAATATATATGTTAAAAAGAGGCGAACTGCGCGTCATTAGCTTCCAGAGCCTTCAGCTCTCGGCCTCATCCTCTCGCGTGAGAAGAGCGTTCGGTCTGAGCTCGCCTCCGGCCAGATCCGTCGGTCTCCTCTGCCTCCGGCGGCCTCCTGGCCGGCGCTGAGGTAGGGGAGACCAGGATCTTGGCCCGAGGGTTGTACAGTAGTAGGTTTAGGTTTAGTTTTAGCAGGAGCAATAAAGAGGCGAGAAGGTTTCAGGGCTTTTTGGTCACTGCTTGCTTCGAGTCAGACGTTTTGGCGGTACTGGCAGGTGAGGTCTTCTGAGCTCTTGGTTCTTCTCGTAGTAGGTTTAGTTTGTCTAAGACTTCGGTGTTCTCGTCTTCTCCTTGGATTTTTTGGATCTGATCAAGGGGATGAGGGCATTAGTAAGAAGTGTAGGGTTTGGTCAGTCGGTGGAGACTCCGTCGCCGTCGTTGAAGGTGATGCTGGTGGTTATCATCGGCGTTGTGGAGTTGTGCTCTTTTATTCAGGTTTTGTTGGATTTTGGTGCGAAGACGATGATTGCTGCTAAGGGCTTTTCAATCCACTGCCTGAATGAGTCGCTCCGGAACTCGTCGCTGTCGGCCATGACGTCTTTCTTCGGCGCCAGCGTGGTGAGAAGGGGAAGCTTCCTGCTGTGTTGTTCGATCAGGTCCTTTAGTGAATTTGATGCTTTTTCGAATTTGTTTTTGGACTTGGTTGTAATTTCGTGGAAGTTTTAGGAATGAAAAAGTGGTATTGTTCTCAAAAAAAAAAAACAATATATATGTTTTTGCACAAATTTGATTCGCACTAGAAATACAACGGTTGTTCACTCCAACGATTGCTTGGAACATGCTAGCTTGTTCGAACGCATCATATTGAAAAACAGCAACTAGCCAGCAAGAAATGCGGTTGTTATATGCTGCCGATAAAAACAAGTTAAATACCTCACTCGTGATGCTGGGCAGCATAGGTCTTATATGTACGAGCCAACGCAAAATTTGCAGATTTTAATTCAATTTTGTGAAATCACCATTTATACATTATTTTATTTTTTCCGTACATACGTACGTATGTACCGCATGCGGCATGCATGCGTTCATGCACATGCATGTATGTATGGTGCACGCGCACGCAGTGTCGAAGTTTGTGTCAAATACATGTATAAATATAGACATTTTGTAATAGACATGTAGAATAGAGGAAATGCATATATGATTTCTCGAAGGCGAATAATGGATGGTTTGGGAAGATGGATCAATGGATTTTAAAGGTGGAGTGCATAGAACACATCTATCGCGATGTGAATAGAACATATAGAGTACATAGATCGGGGACAAATCTCATTATTTTCGCTAGTTCGACCTGTAACCTGACATAAATAATAAATTATCTATGTGAGATCATGGCCGGCACATGCATATACACATATGCAATTTAAATTAGCTTATTCTTCTCCACCATGGCTTAAGAACTAACACATGTGTGAAGGTTTGGGCGTAATTATTCTGTCTAGTGACGTTTTTAGCACTTTCTTGAAGATCTCAAAAGGAAATTTTATATATTTTTTTGTGTCTCTAAGCATTCCACGAGGGTCCACCAACTTTTCAGATAATAACGCATAATAGCTTTCAGCTAGAAAGAATGAGGATTTTGAAATTCATAAAAAAAAATAGAAACCTTGATCGGAATATGAAAATATGTTCCAAGCAATCTGGTATCACACGGATGCTATTATTTCACAGCACGTAGGAAGTTCCTTCTCCGATAACAACAGTTTCGTAAATACGCTGCACCTGTGTGCACTCTTCGGGTAATGACTCACCAGACAGCATGGACAAAAGGGACCAAAAGACGCTGTATATGTTCTTCAAATTAACCGGGATGCTGCCTAGTACCTGCTAGCTCTCCGTAATTCTTTTTTAGCCCTTCACTTATATATTCTCATAGGTGCGTGGCCTCTATTACATGATATCTTGAGCCAGCATTCACACATTCTCATAGCCAGCTGTAGTGAAGCCATGCAACAATCAGCTTGAAACAAACTTAGATAATCCCTGCAGGACGAGCCCATAGTTCGCAGAGAGCAATCATACGTGGTACATGAATTACTTCAAACCCTAAGAAATTCTTTCCTTTTGCCTCCTATCCCCATGGCACTATGGTAGCTACTACCTAGCTTCACTTCCGAAACTCTAGTCGTTGTGCACTACTTCTCCCTCTACACTATTACTATGTTGGACGCTAGCTCTCGGTGATATGTTATATAGGGAGTAATTTAATGTCTTTGTACCTCTCGGTACCTTATGGTATGTAACTTAAATCAGAACCATCCATCCACTTAGATCCAATGGCTATGTAACCTCCTAATGCCGTCTCTGTCTCTATTTTTAATAAAGGTAATAAAATATAGAGGTTAATCTGGTACGTCATCTCACACTCATCGAAAATTTTTTAAAATCATTTCTCCATCTCCTCTCCCCTCAATCTCACGTCGAGGCCGGTCGCCGCCGTCGCCTGCGCGTCGTCCGCACGACCTACGCGCCGTTGCCGCCACCCGCACGCCGTCGCTGCCAGCCTCGTGCACATCGATCGGCGCCGCCGGCGTGCCCCCCGACGCCCGCGCGCCGCCGTCCATGCGGCCTGCATGCATGCCGTCCCCTGCTTATTATAACGATGATGATCAAAATCTCAAAGCCACATAAGAATTTCAACGTATTATAACGATGATTTCAGGGTATCAAAATCTTGCTTGCTATCGATCCTTTTAGTGCAGGTTTCAGTACCCACATTTATCGGGTAGCTTGCATGCATCTAATATCATACCCATGTATAGTAGAAAAAATTCAGGTACTATCCGAGCCCGACGGTAACAAAAATTCTAACCGTTTTCGAACCGCCCCTATACCGGGTCGGGTATCCGACGGGTACTACCCGATCCGTTTTCACCCCTAGCTGCCTACCATGCCGCCTCACCGTCTTCACCACCGACAGTCGCACCGCCTCGCCACAGCCATGCACCTGGAGCCACCTCACCGCAGCGGCGCAGCCCTCCGCTGATTTTTGTCCATTCATCTCATGTGAAGATTGGTGCGTACCACCATGAGCTTGAAAGCGAGAGCGCTGCCTCGTATCTAGTAGTTCCTCTCCCCAAGCTCTCAATCCAATCTCCATGCTCACCTCATAAAAAAAAAACTCCACGTTGCCTTCCACCGCTGGTAGCTCTTTGCTGTTCTTTTTCTTTTTTGGTTTTCAATTGATATGATTTTATGGTTTTGGTGACCGGCCTGTGGGCTGTGTATTATTTTTCATGTTGTTTCCTATGTCTTCATGGCACTGGAGAGCATGCGAGAGAGTTCATAAAGACAAGGTTGATTGGATCTGACGATGTGCATGCGAAGAAGGACTGAGGTGGATATGATGGTGATGTGCTGGAGTAGCTAGAATCCATGGTGTTACATTACATGAGCTAAAGTGGTAAGAGGATTGAGGTAAAAAAATTTGGGGATAAGGAAATTTGGCAGTAGCAAAAGAGGACAGAGGAGAGGTCGAGAGAGGATCAGATCTGATGCTAACTCTAGAAAGAAAGGAGGTGTGTGGTGGAGCTGTTCCACGAGTATTTTGCGAGCAGTAGCTTCTTCATTGTCATGGTGCCTCTAGAGATTAGAGAATTGCCCCCTGATCTGTATTTGCGATTTTCCTCTCCTTTTCAGTGTGGAGCTCATTGAAAACCACTTTTTTCAGTTCGTTTATAATGTCCCCCCCCCTCTTGCGGTTTGTGAAAAAATGGTTCTAGTGCACTGAAAAATTGTTTCTCCAATCTTATTAGGTGGTTAGCTCTAGTGCTTGAAAATAATTCATAGTGAAGTGGAATTTTGATTATTTTTTCCAGTTACTTATGCTAGTTTTTCCATACAATTTCGTTCTGAAAATCATACACACCATGCTGACAAATTATAAGTATGCATTTTCTAGTATACCTAGCTGCTCAATTGATCTTTTAAAACAATGGGTATTCTTCTGTTGTGAAAAATAGATTGGTCTGTTCCTTGAAACAGAGTAAATGATCAATACTATAATACTATGAAGTGGTATTTTGATCTTTTTTCAGTTACTCAAGCTAGTTTTTTCACACCATTTTTTCTGTGAAAATCATATAATAAAATTTGTCATTCTGTGACTGGAAATCCTCTCTTTTCAATAGAAAGAGAAGGTATGAATTTAAGCAGTGTGTGTGTAGGTAAGTTGTTCGGGATCGAGGAATGCAACAACCCTTGCCAAGCACAATCCGTACCGCGTTGGAGGAAGGCAAAATGAAAGGGCTGCTGACCAGGCCACCCTTATTAGATGCACGTAAAAAGGCGGCTTCTGGAATCCTATCGGTAGCGATCTTGTCGCATTTTCCTTTGATGTTTCTTACATGTGTTAGTGTCCTTTTCGCTAGGTCTAAATTCATCAAAGCGAATTTTTTTAAAAGAAGTGTAAGTATGCATTTGTTAAGCATATATACATACCTGCAATTGATTTTTTTCAAACAACAAATATTATTTCATTGTAAAAATCGGATTGATCTGTTGTTTGAATAGTGTAAATGTAGCAATGCTAACTGGTTCAATGTAAAGTTGTATTTTGATTTTTCTAATTACTTATGATGTTTAATATGATGTAGTATTTTTTATTTTTTCCATTGCTTTTGGGAGTTTTGTCATATCGTTGCATTATGAAGATCACTCGAAAAATGGTAATCAATTGCCTTCATATTTTTTCCTAGCGTTGTGTGCCTTTGGACTTTTTTCCCTAAACCTGGCCAAGATATACATAAAAGAACGTATTATTTGTTCGTGAGTGGCTTACAATTAAGCTTCCCCTTTGATGAATTTACATTCAACTTGTTAAGTCATCATTTTGTGTGTATCTTTGAGAAGATTGCCTACCTGTCGCATGCCACATAGTACTAAGCAATGCAGCAATTCTCATCCAAAATCGCCTTAATTTGTGAGGGGTACAATAGTTTCCTTTAATTTTGTACCAAACGATAATACAACACAGGCGACTATCAGGTAGTCTCTCCCATAAAATTTATAGATGACAACACAGGTCTAGATTATTGAACATGCAGATCACTTGGTATATATATTGTCTCCGATGATCACGCCATCGAGAAGGGTGTGGTGTCTCTGAACTCCAGCGTTGTGTGCTGGTGTCACAAGATAGCTAGTACATGGTCGAATTATGATAGCCCCCGGTTACAAGGTGTGGGGGGTCCTTTCATAAAGTGTCGAGGAGTAAAGTGACAGGGAGATAGAGTCCGGATCGGTTAGGCTTGAAATTATTTTATCTTCGCTTCTAGATTAATTAAATTAGTTGATTAATTTAAAAATTAATTACGAATATAAAATTAACTAGAGCTATTGCTATTTTTTTACGTCCAACAGTAACCCACGCCGCATTGAAATTCCGGGTCACACATCTGAATTAGAACCCGGCCTAAGAATTTTTTTTCCGCTTGCCTCCTATCCCAATAGCAGTACGGTAAGTGTAACAATAGATGATGATAACATGTACGTACAATGCATGTTGACATTGATCACCTTCACTTCACATTGCAGTAGGGCACATCAGCTAGCACACATATATGGTAATTTCCAGAAGGTGCAACCGCAGAGAGAATATATGTAAGCACACCGGATGCAAACTTAGCGCTCATTCTCTTCCATAAACACCATGCTATCATACATGCAATGATGCAAAAGAAAAAAAAATTGTTCAACCGTCTCTCTAAACACATGCATATATATGTTATTTGCATGTGAGTAACGTGACATTTCCAGGGAAGACCAGCTCCATAAGAGCATGGCCAACAGCCACTGCATCACTGTGCTAGTTACTGTTCATCTAGGCAGGAATTTTGAACTCCAGTCACAACGCTGCCTCTAACGAGCTTCTCAGATCGCAAGTTACTATAGCTACAGTAACTTATAGGCTGGTGATGCAGTGCTTGCTGGGGATGCTCTAAGGGATCACAGTCGTGTTTGTATATATAGGGCAATGTGTTGTACATCTATCACAAATTCCTTTTTAAGGTTGCCGCCGCGTTGCCTGGGAACCACACCGGCGTTGCTGCACCTGGGAGCTCACCACCATGCCAAAGCCGCGCCGCCTTTTGGAGCTCTCGTCACCCGCGACACTTGGATCTGGAACAACTGGAAACGTAATCAGTGTCGGTGGCCGAAAAATCAGTACTGTCGGCGGCCAAAATACCGACGACAATACAATGTCGACGGTAAAAAATAATCCCGCCGATAAAAGCATATGACGGACGGCTATGTCGTTGGTATCATTAAAACCGCCGACAATACGCCCAATCCATACTGCGCGCGTCCGCAAATTTTGAATTTCCCAGCCTGCCATACAGGTCTATGTCGGCGGCCTACGAAGGCCGACCACATTGTTTCTCGCATTGACGGTAACTTAACGTCCCGAACAGTCGCTGTTAAGTTTAGTAGAAAAGTCGGTGTGTCTGCCATGTGGGGCCAACAAGGGAGAACTCATGGGTTGGGCAGCTAGGACCTATGTGGTCGGCTTGCAAAAAAACCGCCGACACAGATTGTCTATTTAGGCGGTCTTCCGTAAACCTCCGACACTTCTTAGTGCTACTGACTTGTGGGCCTCCCTGATGAAAGCACAGATTACGTATTCTGTGTCGGCGGCTCAAACTTTTGCCGACCACATAGACCCATTCCCCTTTCCATTCCGACCATCCCTCCGCTCGATCCGAGACATTGTTTTGTGCAACGTAAGGTTCTAAGGCATGCACAATCCATAACAAGTCATTCGATATGGTTGTCAAGCCCTTTGTTGCACTTTCGACACGCAGTCCCTTTGTAACGCTGAGGTTGTATTAGTTTCGTAACGGACTTGTTCGGGTTAGGAATGACCATGTACCGAAAGTGTACGGAAGGGCGGGAAAACCTTATGGATTGGTATATTTTGTGTTGGGTATGCAATAAACTCAAACTTTGCTCAAAGAAATTCTTCGGATCAAGCCGAGGGTGGGTCGGAAATCGGCGGGTGCGCGGTGTCTACGGGATCTATGTGGTCGGCCAATGTTATGCCGCCGACATAGGTCCTTTTTGTGGTCGGCCTCCTTTATACCGCCGACATAGCTCGTCGAACTATGTATCACTGGCTTGTGGGCCCCACGCGGTTGGCTGACATGGTTTCATGCAGCATTGTCGGCGGCTTAGAGTTGCCGCCGACATAGGTCAGTTTTGTGGTCGGCTTACTTTATACCGCCGACATAGGTCGTCGAACTATGTATCACTGGCTTGTGGCTCCACTCTGTTGGCTGACCTGGTTTGATGTATCAGTGTCGACGGCCTAGACTTGCCGCCGACACTGATAATTTTTTACAAAAACATATGGCCTGTGCGCTAAGTCCTTAGACCTAGCGCACAGGCCATAGATCGATTAAACCGCTTCCTCCCTCCTCCGCCGCCGCCGACCGTCGCCCCCGCCTGCTCCCGGCCCCCGCGCGTCGCCGGCCGTTCCCGCCGCCGCTCCCGCCGCCGCCGCCCGCCGTCAACAACGCGCGCC
>SPJY01006159.1:477754-498941 GCA_005191435.1 Raddia distichophylla
GCGACGACGGGGGTGGGGGCGTGGACGAGTGGCGCGAGAGGGAGGGGGCGCCGGAGAGGGAGAGGTCGCGGGGAGGAGGCGCTGCGGCAGGGAGGTGGCGTGGAGGAGCGGCAGGGAGGGGGCGGCGGCGGCAGGGAGGTGGAGAGGTGGGAGGAATGTCTTGCTGGGACTGGGGGAGTGGGGGGACTTGGGGAGTGGTAGAATAGGTGGGCCAGTGGGCCGTGAGGGGATTGGGGGAGTGGGGGGACTGAAATGGGCCGGGCCACGAGTGAAGGCTGGGTCACATGTATTTCGATTATTTCAGATATTTTAGTTTCCAGACAATGGAAACCGAACCGAAACTTATTAACCGAACAACTTTGAGAAAGAAACAGAACACTAACCGAATAACTGAAATAACCGAAAATTTCGATTAATTCGGTTCGGTTCAGTTCGGTTATCAGTTAACGGTTAATTTTTCGGGGGGGGGGGGGGGGGGGGGGGGGGGGGCACCGTCAGCAATGAATTTGTTGTGGGGCTATGCGCTAGAACCAAATTAGATGGTAACACAAGGCAAGGGTTTATACAGGTTCGGGCTCTCAACTCGGAGGTAATACCTTAGTCCTGTGCTTTGAGATTATGTGTCTGCGTAAATTTGCAGGTGAAGATGTAGATGGTTAGGATACAGATGTCGATGATTCTATGACCCCTACCTCTCCCTTTATATAGTGTAGGGGGGATAAGGTTACATCGCTCTATCCAGTATATGATACCAGATTCTGTTAAACCAGCAGATGATATGCACCGATATTTATAGGTACGAATCTCCTAATTACACGGAGCTAAACTCGATCTTCGGAAACATCCTTGGCAATCAAGTTATGCGTAACCCAAGTGGTCTCCTTCCCACCTGTTGCTCGCTGCGGGCAGCTGGGCTGCCTGCAATGCTGGGATGTCGGCCCACCTGCTGCTCACTGCAGCACCTCTGCCAGCCCATGCAGCCCATGCACGCGCGCATCCAATTAGCCACGCGCACGCACACACACACGCACACGCACACACACATTTTTTGTCCTATCATGAGCTCGAGAAAGAGGGCATATTGCTCCGTGCTGCATTGCAACAACTGCCTTGGCAACGCTTACGCATGTGATCTCACGATGCTCGCACGGTTGGGACTTGGGAGGGGATGTATTGAGAAAAATTATATGGCGTCGGGTCAATGGCAACCAGAGAGAAATAGAGAGAGAGAGGACACAAATCAATCTATACGATTTTTATGTTTTCAACCTAAATAGTTTGCAAGTTCTGTATTAATAAAGTTTTAAAACTTTAACTAATTAGAACAAGTTTAAAACGACTACGTACTATCTCATAGTGGATGTAGTAATTCGTCCCTTCCATCGTCTTCGATTGATTCTTCTTATCCTAGCTGGAGCTCATGAATAGACCTAATCAAACGCCAAGCCAGGTCGGGTTTTGGGACGGGCTTGGAGAAGCCTGGTCCCACGAGACCAAGCCCAAGCCCGGCCCGGTCCGTTGCTTCGGGCCTTAGATATTCAAGCTCGAACTCGGCCCAAAACACGAAAACCCGGCCGCACAATTTCCTTGGGCCTAGGCCCGGCCCAGCCTCGGTGGCCGAGCTTCAAATCGATGATACCTCCAATACCTGCCACTGATCTGGTAGAATTTGGTAGAATTTAATTTTTGTTCATTTTTTTATTATACTATAATTGGTACTCGATGATACCTCCAATACCCGCCACTGATCTTCTTCATACTCGTTTGTATCCTAATTCTCAAGCTGATAACTCGAGACTTATAACACTATCCTAATAGTGTTAGCTATTCTTAGAACACTGGATGTTGTAAGATGCGGCCGCCGACGCTGTGAACAACCTCGCGCAACCAAAACTCAGCCGCTGAGCGTAGAAACAAGCATCGATCGGGACAAAAGAGGACTAATCCTGCGAATATGTGCCCAACGTCCTAACCATGTAGGATATGGTGCCCAGTAAGCAGAGGTCGAGCAGCCTATCCAGAACTTGACGACCGGGGATTCTTTCCTTTTGCCTCCTATTCCCATGGCACCATGCACAGTAGTGGCTTCCGATCTCTTCTGCGATTCTGCGCATGCACTTCATTCTCTGCATTGTATATAGATGGCCCTACAAATTAATTCATGAGATGGCAGATATTATTTTATGTTTACTAGCTTCCAGATGTTGATCATATGTTATTTTTGAAAGATGTCGACATTGATTAATTACTTTTGTGCAGCAATTCACATATATTTGCGCATAGTACAAACAAAGCTGATCATAGACAGAATGCACACATATATAGGCAGCCAATAGACATAATAAGTACATCTTTTTAACAAAAGACGAAGAAACTTGAAGTTTATCTGCCAAAGCCAAAAATAATGGTGGTGTTTCCAACTTACAATCCATGAGGTCATGTGTCTATATATATATGAAAACTCTAAGCCTACATGGTGGTTACTATTACTACTCCCTCGTGTGTGTGGTGGATACGGTAGTGGGGCTAGCTATATGTACCATGGAATTAATACTGGTTCCAGGTATATATATGGCTTCTTCCTATGTGTGTATCCCACATTGATGAGCTAGCTATACCCAACGCTGTAAAACCCACTCTCATCGATCTGCATCTCTTCTTCCTCTTCCATGTGTGTGATGTGGTGAAGAAGCAGCAGCGCGCGCGCACACACACACAGAGAGATATATATATATACACACACGTATAAACACTAGGCCATGTTAATTTCAGGTGTTGTTTCACATCAGCCCTTGGTAGTACCTCTTGGAACCTCTTATTGCTACCTTTAATCAGGACGTTCAATTCCTCATGTTTAACCTAATGGTTTATTAAATGGTATTTCCTAAAGAACCTAACGGAGATGAAAGGATAAATTTCTAGCTTCCATGTCTCCCAACCTTATCGTCTCCATGTTTCCTGACTCAGACTGCTGCTAGGCGGCGGCGGAACTTACTCCATGTGAGATATGGAGAGAGAGAGAGAGAGAGAGAGAGAGAGAGAGAGAGAGAGAGAGAGAGAGGAGAGAACAGGAGGAAGAGAGGTTTTTTTTCAATACTACCTCTTGGTGCCTGTTCAAGGATGGTAAAAGTCCTACAATGGCATTCCATTTGCTAGGTATGCAACCACAGTTGTGAGTAATGTTCAGGAGCTAGCATTGAATATCGACCATGATCTACCTCAGAACTTCTAATGGCCTGATGATATGAAGAAATTTGTATTGACACTTGTGCCGTCACTTCTTTTTTTTTTCAATCCATAAAGAAAGGAAACATAAACCAGAAATTAAATTAAAAATATAAGAATTGTTTGTAGCAACATACAAAAATGTGTTGAACCAAATAAACCTATTGATGGACAATAATAGTGTATGTACACTCTTTTAAGAACAATTGCATGGCTTGGATTAAAACCAGGTGGAGGGCATTGTCAATTCTCAATTTCGCAAACAAAATTTATACTGCTCTCAATCCAACGATCTGATCTGGTCAAGTAATATATATGTGATAAGGAAAAGCTATGAGTGATTTGATGCAATAGGCAATGTAACTTACAAGGCAATATAGCTCTCTAAGAAAATCTATATATAAGTGTGTGCTGTACTTGATAAAGGATTTTTGGTAGTCGTATGCCTTCGCATAATATTTTCTAAACCATTTAGATCACAACTAATTTATAGAAGATATTGCAACTAAGGAAAAGGCTGAAGGAAAAAGGTACTATTTAATTCTATGAAAAAGTCTCAGTTATGCGGAATGTAGTAGCAATTGCAGTTCTAGGAAAAATGCTACGGGGAGGGGGTATGTATTAGCTACCAAAGGTAGAACCAAAATGTCTCCACAAAATTGCCACAAGAAAATTCATAAACTCAAGTGACACAAGAAAAGCTTAGGATGCACTACCAGGGAAACAACCTTTAGTCCTGGTTAGCAACTGACTTTAGTCCTAGTTTAATGCGACTAAATGTCACAGGCTTTTAGTCCCGGTTCCTCTAATCGAAACACAAGCCCTCCCTATGGTGTAGGAAATATTCAAAAAATATAGCGAACTTTTTTATATTTTTTTAATCTTTTCATACTTTTATTTTATTGTTCTCAACTTTTTTACCCGACCAAACCGAACCGAACAAAACCACGAACCAATCTCCCAAAAACTGTATTGCTGTGTTTACTGGTTCGGACAAGAGCTAGCCTAACCGTACTACACATAGCTAATAGCAGTATCTCAGTAAAGCCAATGTCACCAATATCTCAAACATCACTTGCACGTACGGGACGACAATAAGAGTTCTAGCTAGCGTATTCTCGCGAACTCAAGCCTTAGTAAAGCTTTTTGTGCGGGTATCTAATGCTTTATTATTACTGACGTGTAGCTGACTCGTTTATTGGCATGTTCATGCCAATTTAGAGTTTCCCAGCAAATACCTTACCTCGAACTAGAATGTAAAAAAAAATATAATGCCTATATATATAACTTCTTTAGGGTACTCCTGGGGTCAAAAATGGATCATATGCCAGCTTCAGTTCCCACTTCGTAGCCGCTTCCTTCGAAAATGAGAATCGAAAACACGAACTTGTTCTTGATTTGGAATGAACGACGAACGGCACATATGTGCCTTCACTGCCACACTACTCTCTTCAAATGATCTTGTCCATGCTGGCGATGGTTTCTTCCCTCTTACCTCCTGTTCCCATGGTGAGCCTATATACCACTGCAAGCTATATAAGATCAACGATTCACTTTCCTCTTCCTCCTCCATGTTGCTTTTGTGATGGATGAGCGCCGCGGGGTCAAGAAAGAGACGAAGCATATATACACACTGTTGGTGTGTGGAATGTAAATAGTTAGTTACCTTGGTGGCAAAGTGAAAAAGTGTGTGTGTACAGTGCATATATGTATAAGGGAGGAAGTGTCCAGAATATACAAGAGGGAGAAAAATTTCCCAAATCTCACCGTGCTCTCTCTTTCTCTCTCCTGTTCATCCCCAAATCTCCCAAATCAATCTTCAATATGGTATCAGAGCGGGTCAATCCGGAGCCAAATCCCTGTAATATCCTCTAACCTCTATCCATCTGAAGAATCCCTGTGAGGAGAGTGGATTGTTGGAGGAAAACAGGAGGAAGAAGGAGACCTGCGCATACCCAACCTGTGAGAGCTACTGGTGGCGTGGTCGGCGCAGCAGACGGACTCGGCCATTGGGACGGCGCCCCTGCTACTGTACTGCTTCATCGAGGTGTTGACATTGTTTTTGGTAGGGCCGCAAGCAATCGTTGCTGCTGTTCCTGCTCTTGTTGCTGACAGTGGTTGTACTCCTAGCCAAAGCACGATGGTCTTCTCTTGGATTTAGGGGCTGATTCCATCTAATTTCTCTTGGATTCTACTCATTGAGTGATTGCTGCATGGATGTGTGCGTTGATTGGAGGACAGGGGGGAGATTTGAGCTCCAAGTGCTTGACCTGTGAGTCGAGAATGTGGGACAGTGGGAGCTTGTCACCGATGGTCTTCTCTGGTGAAAGATTGGTGAGGTAACCTCCTGAATCTGGCAGCTCTCGGCAGTGCGCCCGCCTACGTGGCCCCGTCACTCCAGTTCCTCGCCGACCTGTGCGTCGTGCTGTAAGGTTGGCGGGCCGAGGAAGAGGTCGGTGTTGTGCTCTGTGAATGCTGTTTTTGTTTTTTGTTGGAAGTATCAAGCACTACCTAAGGAAGGTTCTATAAGCCTAGTGCGTCGGCACCGGCGCCCCGTCTACCTTGTCGCCGAAGTGCTAGAGCTGGCTGGACAGTGGTTATCTTCTATTGTTGCAAGCTGGATTCCAGCTAGAAGCGAGATGTGTTGATTCCCTTGCATAGTGCCACTGCCAATAATTTGAGGAAGGTACCACTGCTACTAGCATCTGCTCTTTATATCACTTTGGTCGGTCATTTAGCCTGTGTGCTATTGGCATCGTGCTTGTAAGATCATGGCTGAATCAAGCAGTTCTGACATTAGTAAACTACTTGAAATGGTTGGCAAAATGGTGGAGCAACAGAGCAAGGTGATAGAACAGCAAAGCAAAGTGATGCAAGATCAATTGCAGCTGAGAGCATCTCCTGAGGTTGTCGTTAAAAGCACACTTGAATCAAATCCGGTTAGATTGTCGGGACCGGAAAACTACATCAGTTGGGCTCGTAATGCCAAGCTAATTCTAAGCTCCCATGGCTATGCTGATCTGCTTACTTCAAGTAAAGCAATTAAAGATGATGTGGTCAATCAGCAGACGAATGATAAGGTCCTTGTGTGGCTACTAGGAACTATGGAAACCATGGTTCGTGAACAAGTTGAGGCCATGTCAACTGTTTCAGAAGTGTGGTCAGCATTGGAAAAACAATTTGCAGGGAAATCCAACAAGATGCATGCTGCCAGGATCATGCATGAGCTTTGTAATATGAAACAGAGATCTCGGCCTATCAGTGAGTATGCTGGAGAAGCAAGAAAATTATACATGGACCTATATTACTTTCACCCATTTGAGTCCGGTGACCAGGAATGGAAAACCAAACAACAGAAATGGTTTGAAGCTTTTGTCTGTAAATGGTTCTTGGATGGCTTAGATCAGAAGTTTGACCTTAGGCGTCAACTGATCTACTCTATGCCGGAATGGCCTAGTCTGGAGGACACTATTTCTAGCATACAAGAGGAAGAGACTCGCCTTGCACGAGGCAAAGGAGAGAGTCCAGTGAACTTGGAAGCTAGTGCAGCCACATCTATGAGAGTCACACATGGAATGGATAAGAGCAAGCTATGGTGTGACTATTGCAAGAAAAAAGGACATGTTAAAGATAAGTGCTTTAAGCTGCATGGTTATCCACCTGGATGGAAGAAGGGGGGATTAAAGCCAGGGGGAGCACCAACCAAGGGTTGGAATCATGCCAGTCATATTGCATCTGCAGGTGAGGTACCAGTGGTGGATCAACAAGCTCTTGCTGAGTTTAAGTCCAAGCTCCAACTCTCTGAAAGTTCTCCTTCCACTCAAGATTCCTCTCCAGCTGCTTCTAGCTATCATGCTTCCTCTCAAGGTATAGATCCTCACCAAACCAATAAATTAGAAAATCAGCCACAATCCGGTCAAGAATGTCCACATCCCAACAAGAAAGTGTTGGAATAGTAGGCATTATATTAATTCTGGTATTAATTACATCGTAAAACGTTTAAATAATTAATTGTCGATGAAGGTGGCAGCGTTCGGCGAGAGTGGTGGCGGGCAACGCCGCACATACTGTGATGCTAGAGGAGGAGGGCAGAGGCATGGACAAGAAGGGTGATTGGGGGAGGCAGGGTGCCGCCGTGTCGAGGCCATTGCGTTGTCGGAGAGGCAAGGTGTTGCCGTGCAGTCTCCTGGGTAGGTGTCGGGCTCGCCACGGAGAAGACGCCGCTGTCCTCCGCTACAGTGGGAGTGGGGCAAGAGGGGGGAGCCGATGAGGTGGCTCGCGATTCCTCGACGCCGGAGAGCTCCTCCTCCTCTACACCCAACCTCCCTCACTCGCCGGCAGTGGCGGAGCCAGCCCAACTGAGGAGCCTGGGCCCAGGGTGGTTGGGCCTTGGTTCCGCCCAGTTGGGCCGGGCCACTTGCCACAAATATGCTAAAAAATGAGCTGGGCCTTAAGGAATAAATGCCTTGCTATTGGGCCGGAGCCTGGGCCTGGGCCTAGGGTGGCCAGGCGGTGGCTCCGCCACTGCTCGCCAGCCGCGCATGCGCCACCGCTCGCGCCAACGTCCTCGCGAGGTGCACATGCAGTCCTCACGCCGCCCTCGCCACCGCGCCAGCAAGTCCCGCCCCCGTCTTCCTCAGCACCGGCATGCCTTGACCAAGGTCCAGCGCCGCTCGTCGGCGTCGGCGTGGAAGGCGATGCCGCCGCCGAGCTGCCCCCGCCGCTCCACTCCCCTCATCAGCTGGGAGCCTGGGAGTGTGCTTCTGTCGGGGAGACTCGCTGCCGGGGAGGTGGTGGAGGAGACCGTGCTGCCCCAAATCGCGCTTCGCCGCTGCCGGCCTCCCCCGCCACGGAGCTCGCCGACAGCCGGCCTCACCTCCATCACGCGGAAGATGGGTAGATGGTCAATACTCTCGAGGGTTCTTCAACCATGATTTCTTATGCAAGCTTATTACTTGGAGTTGATGCCAATCAAACATCAGCCACTAGAATGCCATTAGCAAATATGCTTTGCATAATCTACCATTTTTTTTTGCACTCCTTCCATTTTTTTTTGTTTGATGCCTTTGACTTTTTGGTACGTCTTTGACCATTCGTCTTATTCAAAAATTTAGTACAAAGATTTAAAGAAATAAGACATATTTAAAGTATCTCTATTGATAAAACAAATCACAACAAAATAAATGATATTTACAAAAATAATTTGAACAAGACGAATGGTAAAAGATGTGTCGAAAAGTCAAAGGCGTCAAACAAAAAAAAACGGAGGTAGCATATATTTCTCAAATAAGAGGACTTGTATCTGTTGTATCAGTTCAGCTCAAAAATTAATCTTCAAAGTGGTTATGATTTTTGTAGCAACAACAGCTCTAGTGCTTGTGATTTTTGTAGCAACAAAGTGCTTGTGAACTGAACTCTCCATTTTCCTCTTGTGAGCAATTGTAGAAATGAATAAGATTGCTTATCAGATGGTATCCAGCTTATCATTTTCTTTCCTGAACTTCTATGCAAGAATCTGGATGAGAAGCACATGGCATGAGCTCAAATCTGAATGGGAACCTGCAATTTCAAATCAGCTAATCAAGTTTTCATGAGCTTATGTACAACTGGTCAGATGACATGTTTCATTCAGACTGCTCGAACATGTGTGCTTCGGACGCCGAACAAGCAGCATAAATTTTTGCTAAGAAGTGAGCATGTCCGGTACATGTTTCAATTCAGATTTGGGGAACCAGTTCAATGTAGTAAATGGATGCTGATCTGAATTCACAAATTGCTACAGCTACCACCATTTGAATTCAAAGTTGAACATGTTCACTGTCAGTATTTCAAAGCTTTTGGACTGCCCTTGTATTGAGAAAATTCAGCTGTGGTGGACTGAAATTACATATTCAATTTCAGAGCTTGGAGAATTCCGATAATGGACTTAATCATTCACTTCAGAATATGCAATCTTTACATCATTCAAATTGATTGAAAAAATAAAATTACAACCTGGACATGTGATCGGCTCCTCCATGAGTTTATCCTCCTTTATTTACAACTGGAAAAAAAATTACAATCTGAACACAAACACATGGCAAGGAAGAACTGGCTAGAGGCAGTTTCATACAACGAAGAGCACATTCACACATGCAATTTCATTTGAAGCAGCAGCTAGCGGCTGGAGCCGTGTCGATGGTGGTGGACAACGACGAGACGACAGCTTCGGCAGGGACATGGCCACTGCCGCACGGGGGGCGAGCTCCGTGGCTGGTACGGGCGTCAGCATTTGGCAACGAGCTCCGTCGCGGAGGCGGGGCGTCGGCTGCGAGCTCCGTGGTGGGGTAGACCGAAGGCGGCGAGCTCCACGGGGGCAGCGGGGGCGTCGGCGGCGAGCTCCGTGGCGGGGGAGACTCGCAGACACCACCAATTGCTCCATCTCCTCGCCGCAAATACATAGCGTGTGGCTGCACTCCTTCCCTCTTGCCTCCTGTTCCCATGGCTTTTTTTAAAGCTTGAGTAACCACATAACATTTTGACCCTACCATGCAGAGATCGAGCTGGCCAGTGTATGTATTGTTTGTGTGATGTGGTGGAGAAGAAAGAAGAAGCAACAGCAGCAACATGTACTTGTATACTCCCTCCATTCATTCATTTTAACTTTTAAATTTTGTCCCGAAAAAATATCATCCTACACTTTGGGTCCCACTCCATTGATTAAATATGAAGTGTTTTATGTTAGGCCGCTGCATGTGCTCCTCTCTTTTCATACGTATTTATTAGGATTATTTTTCCAGCCGGTCAGTTTTTATCCAACCACCTAGAGTTACATGCGTCATCGATAATATTCTCTCAGTTTGAACGATAGAATGACATTCTTTTTTGGATAGAGGGAGCATATGATTAGACCTAGGGTATTGTTAGTTTGTTGGCTGGACAGACATATCTGATCAGTGATAGTCTTTTGCATGCACAGCACACACGCTTTCAGCGCGAGCCGGCATCAGTGGGCGCTCGTGTGCGGGAGGATTTCAAACGCAGCAGACACTGAGTGCGGACGGGCGGGCGAGCGCGGCGCTATTAGCGCGTGATGCAGGCCGCGTATGCAGGCTGTGCTAGGGATGCTCTTAGCATGCCTTTTTATGTTGCCCTGTTAACTATTTATATAGCTCCCTAGTCCCCCTCTCCCAAACTGCCGGTTTATTTTTGTCCTGTTTGCAGTTTATGCATTTGAAATCAATCTTTCCTTGCGCACCAATCCAACTGAGAGTAGTTGAATAGCATGAAGGTTAGGATATGATTTTTACTATGTAATTTCTCGTTCTCTCTAAGAGATCGATCGAACAGATCGCTCCTATCTTTTCCTTTGTGGCTATGGTCTGCATTAGTACAAGGGAACAAAGTCACCAACCTATCACTTTGATTACCTACATCTTTGTTTCACGGTTTGGTTTGTTTTATTTGAATGAGCTAACATTTATCATTTTCTATAAACTATTCGGTGCAACATATTACAATAAATTTTTTAGACTTTATAAACTTTTACTTAAAGATTTTAAAAATATTTTAGATAATTTTATAGTCTTTTGTAATTTTTTAAAAAGTTTTTTGACTTTCGGCTCAATCAAACCGAATCAAACCAAACCGCGAACCGAAGATGTCCTGCCCATATCGTTATGCAGTTACAGTACATGTGCCGGTCCCCTCCACAATTAGGGCTCGTTTGGCAGCACAGGGAAGAAAACCCAGGAATAGAAATCCCCGGAGAGGATTTTGTGGGACTTTACTGAACCCAGGGATCTCTCCCACCCCTTCCCGTGCTCCTCCGATCCTCCCCTCTCCATCAGTTCCTCCCAGGATTTCCACCTCCCTCCCCTCCCTCTGCATGTACGAGGCAGTTAGGCTGCTAATGAGAATGTAATATTTCAAACACTACAACTCCAAATTTTTTTGTTTGTCATCACAACAGAAATCTCTCTCTTGAATTGAAAGATTATGCCTGCCATGTTAATTATGCCAATGATTTACAAATTTTGACAAGAATATATTACATACTATGCAAACATCAGAAAAACAATTTCATGAAATCAATTGCAAACATAGCCTTCCCAAATCACAAAAAATTTCATGGAGTCAGATTGCATATATAGCCTTCCCTAATCACCAAAAATCACGAAAACCATAAAAAGAGCACAAATTGCAAACCACCTAGATATGAAAAACAATGGTTCGTTGCCTCAAACCGGATGACGCCAACCGCCCAACGCCCTTGCTCCAATGCTGGTCGCTCGATGGCGGCGCGTGCAGCTCCGCTCATGCTTCCAGGAGCTTGTGGTGGCCAAGGATGCGGCAAGCGGGCATGGCGGCTCCGGGGCGGCTCCGACGAGCGGGCGTTGCGGCTCCGGGGCGGCTCCGGCGGGTGGGTATTGTTTGTGTGATGTGGTGGAGCCGTGGAGAAGAAAGAAGAAGCAACAGCAGCAACATGTACTTGTATACTCCCTCCATTTATTCATTTTAGCTTTTAAATTTTGTCCCGAAAAAATATCATCCTACACTTTGAGTCCCACTCCATTGATTAAATATAAAGCGTTTTCTGTTAGGCCGCTGCATGTGCTCCTCTTTTCATAAGTATTTATTAGGATTATTTTTCCCAGCCAGTCAGTTTTAATCCAACCACCTAGGGTTACATGTGTCATCTGGCTTGATATTCTCTCAGTTTGAATGCTACAATGACATTCTTTTTTTGGATAGATGGAGTATCTGATTAGTCCTAGGGTATTACTCCCTCTGGTTCCATAATACTTGTCATTTTATGTTTGTCCAAAGTCAAAGTTTTAAAACTTTATCTATAAAAATCTTGTAAGCTATCTGGATTGTGTAAAAAAATATAAAAAAAATTATTGCAATATGTTGCACCGAATAGTTTATAGAAATTACAAATGTTAGCTCATTCGAATAAAAAAAAAAACAAACCGTGAAACTAAGACCGAGGTAATCAAAGTGATAGGTTGGTGACTTTGTTCCCCTGACTAAGGCTATCTCCAACAGCCTCCCCTAAAGCACCCTCTACCCTAAAATAGGGGATGGATTCTTTCCCTATGTGCTCCAACAGCATTCCCTATTCCGTTTTCTAAAATAGAGTTTTTCTCTCCATCCCCTTATATGTAGGGGTTCTCTCTCCTCCCCCTATACAATTCTCCATATAGGGAACGCTGTTAGAGATGAAAGAAATATAGGGTGAGATTTTTTTAAAGGGAACCTGTCTCCAACAGGAATCCCTGAATTTGATCCCCTATAGTCTCATATACAGGCTCCCTTAAAAAAATCTCTCCCTATATTTCTTCCATCTCCAACAGCGTTCCCTATATTGAGAATTGTATAGGGGAAGGAGAGATAATCCCTACATACAAGGGAATGGAGAGAAATTCTCTATTTTAGGAAACGGAATAGGAACGTTGTTAAAGCACATAGGGGAAGAATTCATCCCCTATTTTAGGGTAGAGGACGCTTAAGGGAAGCCTGTTGGAGACAGTCTTGCCCAAAGCCACAAAGGAAAAGATATGAGTGATCTGTTCGATCAGTCTCTTGACCATATCCAACCGTTTTCTTCCCACCATTCCCTTCAACACCTGTAAAGAGATTTTTTTCCCAGACTTCATTGTCTTCCCAATCTTGTTCGCCAACAGAATTTCTTTCCCCATTCCCTTCCATTCCCACCCTACATATTTTGACATTCTTTCATAACCTCCATATCACATACCGTATTTATACCATGGTATATTTTCGCATATACCGGTGTATGATATATTGTGTAGGTCTGTAGGATGGATTTAAATATTGTAAAAAATTGTAATAATTGTAATAATGTACTCACGTCAATTAAATATTATAAAAATTGTAAAAAATTATTTTATCAATTAAATATTATAAAAATTCTAAAAATGCAATTAAATATTTTTCAAATATGTATTATCACATTATTTCAATGTCACATTTGGCAAGTATATAGTGGTACAATGTAACGTAAATAGGTTTCTAAAATAATTTAATACAATATTATAAATATGAGCAACCGGTCTAGAAAAATGAAAGTTTCCGCAAGAAAGAATATGACATATGTATAGTCATTCTTGCAAGATAAGCTTCATTGCAGGAGAAGCCATACTACCCCAATAGGTTCCTTCCATGAGAAGCTCAAGTTGGCCAGCTATAAAAATGGCAGGTTGCTTTTCATTTCATTCCATCCCACATTGCCTTCACTCTCACATTGCAAAATGAATCCGGACCCCTTTGCTTCGAGTAGTGAGTTGCAGTGGTCTGATTCAAGTGATGACGATGACGAGGAAGAAATAGCCATTTTTGCTGCGATCGAGAAGGAGGAACTATCCAACCAAACCCCTGCAAGGCATCACCGAGGTTCTATCCCAGGTCACATTGTTATCAATCGAGGTCGGGCCGAAGGGGCTGCCAGGCTAATTGCCGATTATTTTGCTGATTCCCCTGTTTATGGCCACAAATATTTCTGACGCAGGTATGGGTGGTGGGACGAAATATATTTCAATTATTACTCATATGTATTTCATGTCTTACCACGTAATAATTTGGGACACTTCATGCAGATTTCGACTGAGTAGAGGCTATTCCTTCGGATTGCAGGTGTTGTAGTCAGACGACTGGTTCAAGCAGAAGAGGGATGCCACTTGGAGGCTGGGGTTGGTTTCCTGCAAAATATCACTGCTGCTATGCGCCAGCTCGCGTATGGTGTTCCTGCTGACGCCATTCATGAATATGTGCATATCGAAGAAAGCACGGCCAATGAAGCACTTACAAGATTTGTGCATGCCACTTTGAAGGTATTCAAAGCCCAATACCTACGCGCTCCAACACAAGAAGACACCGCACGACTCCTGGCCATGGTGAGATGCGAGAATTTTCTAGAATGCTTGGAAGCATCGATTGTATGCACTGGCCTTGGAAGAATTGCCTAAAGGCGTGGCAGGGTGCATACACAGGACATACCCGCAAGCCAACTATAGTTCTAGAAGCGGTGGCATCATACGATTTGTCGATTTGGCATGCCTTTTTCAGCATGCCTGGTAGTTTGAATGATATCAATGCACTGCACCACTCTGATGGTTTATCTAGGTTAACAAACGGCACCAGCTAGTTACTGCCTCTACCATACTGGACAACACGAAGGTAGTATTTATACTGGAATTGCAAAACTCAACAAGCTAATGGTATTGATTGTTCACAATTCAATCTAAAAAAATAGCACCATATATATACAAACATATAAATGAATGATACTGGTATTTGTAAAAGTAGCATTGCACTATACAAGAATGATTCAACAGTATTAAAAGATCACAATGCAATCGGCAAAGTAGTTTTACTTTAAAAATTCTCCAAAATTCCAAAATTCATCGCAAAAATATTCTCATAAAAAATCACCCCCATCACAATATCTTCACTCAACAATATTCCCATAAATGAGTGATCTCACAATACACCCATTCAAATTCAATATCTCCTTTTTCATTATGCGTCCACACAAGGTTAAGGAGGTTCTGCCTGGAGAACAGCCTAATGCAGGCCTTAAAATTTTGGAGACACATATTTTTAATGATTCTAAGGTGTCCTTTCCTTTTGCCTCCTATTCCCACAATCCCACGCCACCACGGTAGCTTGACAACTCTGCAATTAGTTTTCTGCAATCTTCTTCTTCTTCTTCTTCTTCTTCTTGCTCCTCCTCCTCGAGCTATACTATGTTGCCTGATAGCTCTGGTGAATTGGTGATACATTGAGGAGGAGACATCATATAGGAAGCCATACGAATGAGAGAGGCAATTGAGCTTTATATAGGAAGAGTACATGCATATATATATTATTGCCAATATAAAAGTTCAAGTTTGGTAGGTGTTTTCTCTGCACATAACAGGCTTTGATCGATCTCTCATGATCGGCATGCATGGAGTCCATGATTCTGCAGGAAGAGGATCGTGCAAGATGTAATGAGATCTTCAGCACATGAAGACAATGTTTGATCAAGTGATGAAGGGTAGGCTGCCACTGAAGATAAGTTAAGATATATGGCTGATGCCACTTTAATGGCAGAAGTCAGAATGTTTGATATAGTGAGTGCTACATGTGCTCTGTCGATCTTTCTCAGTGCCCATGGACATATGGTTTTTTGAGTTGATGGTCTACCGTCCAAACAGTGTTTAATTAACCTCGGCCTGTCTAATCTTCTATTCCTTGTAGTGAGTAGTACACATAATTGGTTGGTGTTTCCGTTGTACACATAATTCACAGGCATTAATTCGACCCCTCATGATCGACATGCATGGAGTTCGTTTTGCATGTGCGCCAAAACCAGGTGCTTTTACTGCATGTACACTGTCTATCAGTTCTGCAGGAAGGACGTGCAAGAGGTAATGCCAATGGGAACAAAGCTGTTATATATGCTAGGTGGAGATCTTCGGTACATGTACATCAATAATAGTACAAGCCCGACCACGCGCCCGTCGCCCGCACGCCACGTGGCCCGCCTCCCCGCCCGACGCCTCCAGGACCGTCCAATCGCGCACGCCGTTTAGATCTGGCCGTCCATTCCAACTTTACGTATAAAACAATTTTTTGCGCGGAAGGAACAGCACAGCGGGCGAATAGCTGGGTTGGCTAGCTGAGCGGGCTCTCACCGCGGAGGGCGCGGTTCGAATCCCGGCCAGGCGCCGTCCTCGCGCGGGCGCGTTTTTGCCAGGCGCGGCCCCGCCCGCGCCGCGCAGCGCGTGCGCGTTCCACCGTTGTCGCCCGCGCTCGGGCCGGCCGCGGTTGCGCCCACGCGCCTAGTATTTACATCCAGCACTAATTAATAAATAATAAGATCAAGTGGTTAGTGCCACTTTTATTATACTAAGTTAGAATATATTATTATATTAATGCAGAGTTAAAACCACCACATTAATTATAAAATGCAAGAAATTTTTTTTCCATTAATCGAATAGAAAAAAGATCTACACTATCAAATATTGTGAGGCCGAATTATAACGACTTATATTAAAAGTTACAATAATAAAATAAGAGCAATTCAAAAAGAATTATATCAAACACAAGATTATAAAAAAAGGTACATATCAAATACGAGATCTAGCCAAACGCGTGGGACAACATGTTGTCTATCTATCTATCTATTATTATATTAAAGCAGAGTTAAATGGAGTCACCACGTTAATTCTAAAATACAAGAAAGTCCCCCTTAATCGAAGAGAAAAAAAAAGAAGTACATTGTCTATTGTTGGTGACCCGAATTATAACGGCTAAGAATAAAAGCTATATAATAAAATAAAATCAATAAAAGCTATATAATAAAATAAAATCAAATACGATGTTATAAAAGGGGTCTGTATCAAATACAAGATCTCGCCATGCAACCAGGTGTGACACCATGCTAGTTAATAAATATTTGATGGCGGGTGTGCTAGATGTATATATGGCTCAAAACAAAGATAGGTTTATTCTTTTGTGGACAGGCCGTGAGAATCTTCTCTTCCCTTCCATACCACTAGTTTAATTTTTTTTACTTCTCTCAGTACCACTGTCGTCAACTCCATTTAGATCACAACCATTAATTAGCGGTATGTTCTTTGTCTTTTTTTTGTGAAAGGGCAATTTGGTCATCCTTTTACCGATTAGGCCCCTTCTTTGATCAATTAGGCATCCAACCACGACACCATTGGCTTCATCGTGGCTCATGTTCGTCCTCATCAATTAGGGATTCATCTCTCTCTAGCTAGCTCGGGCTCCAGCGTCGCCTCCACCGCTAGTGACGTGGCCTCCATCAAGGCATTCTGTGACTCATTCTCCTTCTTTGTTGTCTAGGACTCAGCCACAGGCGATGACAGCTCCACCCGCGAGGCATGGTCCGGGTGACGCGCGCGGAGACTATTGCCACGGCCGTTTGGCAGTGGGGCTCGCAAGAGAAGACAACACTACATTAATGGGGGGCACACGCCTAAATCTGGCCACAAGGCAAGCACAAACATGATACAAAGGTGGTTGTGCAGTGATGGGGCCCATGGGGGAGGACGGCTGTGAGAAATGTAAGAAACACAAATGGGAGTACTAGTTGAACTAAAGCCAAATATGCACGCACATGGTTTTTCAAATCGTTCCAAACAGTGAAAATTTGACTCATCTCTCAAACCAGTCTTGGCCTGATGGTAGGTCGTCGCGCAGGACAATGTGGTTTGAAGGAAGCGAAAGTGCTCCCTAGTCCCATTTGCCTCCTATTCCCATCATGCATGCAGCATGCATGCATACATACACCACAGTCACCAAACCTTTCGTCCATCCGTATAATTACCCGGTGCATGTTCTGCTTGTATGTCACTTGTTATCTCTTGGTGTATGCAAACGGTGAAAGGAGAATACACACACATGCACTCTCTCTCATTTTTTTTCTACCCCTGAGTGTGTGTGTGCGCGCATTTTTTTTTCACATCACTGGAGTGCTAGAAGTAGCTGCCAGTGATGAGGGTCGTCGATGATCATTTATACAGTAGTGAGGCCTTAAACACACCAACAAACGAGTACATATTCGACTTCTCCAATTAAATTATGATCACATGGTCCAATGAATAGTTGATAATATAAATACATAAACAATATTTTTAGAGGAGGGTCCACCTGTCAGTGATTTCTTGTGGCCCCTGAATGGGGAACGGGGACGGGAAGGGGTGGAACGGACCTGTCCCGGTCAGATCCGATGGGGATAGTTTTTTCCCATTTCAATCCCCGCGGGTGATTTTCCTCATACACATCCTCTAACAGGGGAATTTGTCGTCGAGGATTTCGGAATGGGCCCATTGTCATCCCTAGTAGCGGTCGAGGTGTCCTAAGCTATATCAATATAGCACGATATTAAAACAATGATTGGCATTACTAACGGTTTGTACCTCAAACTAGTATCACCATCGCTTTGCAAATAACTTAGCATTAGCGACCGAAAGAGATATACAGACATTAAAGTCCACTTCTCTAGTGATGAGATGCCTCGACTTCTAGGATACCTTTACTTTGCATCCCTCGATTACCTTGTCAAAATTTGGTCTTGCCCTTGCTACTTGGCCTTGGTTTAGTTCATGGCCTTGCAAGCAGCGTGGGTCCCACCATGCAGACGCACAGATAGCAGAAGCGAGCATGCAAAGTGGGTTCCAACCTTCCAGGAGCATATACTTGTTTTTTTTTTTTTGCGTTTTGACATTAATTTGTTTTCATATCTATTTTCATCTATGATCCAAATTATATGAAATAAAATTCTTCATTTATCTAAATTCCTAGGCTACCCCATATAATTTTTACAAATTATTTGATTATTATGATTTTAAATATTTTTTAAAACTTCCAAATTCAACTCCATTTAAATTTTGGTTCCTTTTATTTTAGTTACTAAGTTTTAAACTTCACATGCATAAAATGGCTAGAATGAAAAAACGGGTTCAAACCAAACATTAGTCACACCAAAATTTCGTCATGGTTCATGGGTTTCAATGCAAACAACATATTTTTGTCAATGAATTGTTTAATTATGCATTGTTATTGAGGGCTTTAAACTGAACACGGTCCTAGTTCACGTCCCCATGAGCAGCGTCATCTGTCGTACATCTTAATTAGGAACATTTCAGGAGAACCCCAAAAAGCCGTATTGGTGGCAAGCCTAGATGGTGATCAATGATCACTATGGGGCATATATGTAGCACAAGCTAGATGAAAGTCATTTGAGGGAAACGGATAAAAAAAATATTTTAATTAAGCTTAGGTTACAATAGATTTAGAGATCTCGATCTACTTACATAGGGAATACCTCATCCAGTCATCCTGCATGTGCCCCTAGCCATATAGGAAATACTAGACTTAATTATACATGACACACATGGGTATATACTAGGATGGCATGCGCGCCCGTGGCGCGCCGTAGACGATAAATTTGAGATTAATTTTTACATTGTGTACGTATTATGAGTAAGGTTGAGAACTATGTGATAGCATAAACATACGGATAAATCAGGTTTGGTGGTACGTGCTTCGAAATAGATAGGCGGGCTATGCTTTTCGATGGGCCGGGCATTTATTTGCGAGTTTATGGTGATTAAAAAAGTAAGAATGAAAAGGAAAAAGAGATTATCTAACCTCCCTACCATAATTTTTTTTATCTATTTTCTATTTTGCTTGTTTTTTTAATCTTGAAATGTTGATCGAATTTTTTTTGCATTATAAAAAGTGAGAATAAATGGTGATGCATTTCTATTTTTTATTGCATTCTTAAAAAGGTAGAACGAAAGAAAAGAATGAGTTATTTGTAACTCGTTTCTCAACTAAATTGTTCGAAAGAAATATTTTTATTCTTTTATGGATCCTTGCAAAACATTATGACGCATTTGGTCTGTCGTAAAAATCTTAAATTGAAAAGAATGAAGCGATTGGCTAACTCCTCTGCCATAACTTTTTATCCTTTTTTAATTTCTAATTAATCTGTAAAGGTTTGGTTTTAAAATAATTTTTTTTGTTCGACATATTCTTTTTATGGATCCCTACAAAATAGTACAACGCATTTGCTCCGTCGTAAAAATATGAAAAATAGAATAATGAAGTGATTGCCTAACTTCGGTACCATAAATTTGTATCCATTTTATTTTGTAATTCATCCGTAAAGGTTTGGTCTGAAAGTAAATTTTTTAGTTTGCCATAAAAAGGTAGAACAGAAGAAAAGAACGAGTTATTTATTAATCCGTTTCTCAACTAAACCTAGAATTATTAGCAAGGCTCAATTTTTTGTATTCTCTCATGTGTCCGTACGAAATATTATGACGCATTTGCTCCGTCCTAAAAAACTAAAAATGAGAAGACAGAAATGATTAGCTAACCTTCCTACCATTTTTCTTTATCCATTTTATATTTTCCTTGTTTTGTCAAATATTAAAATGTTGATCCATTTCTATTTTTTTATTTTTTTGTATTCTAAAAAAATGAAAAGTAAATGCTGATCCATTTTCTATTATTTTCATTATTTTTTTGCATCGTTTTTCATGTGAGAAATAAATGCTGGTTTTAAAACACTGAAGGCAGCCCCTAGGGCATCGCACAGGCAAGGCTTACCAACCGAGCTGGGCGTGCGCTATATCTGGGGGAAATAATAAAGGATAGGAGGCCGCAGAGCTATGAGAAAAATCGGAAAAATGGGCGCAGCTGCTGAGATTTGAACCGCGGTCTGCACCATGACAACTCGCGCTGGTAGCCAAGTGAGCAACCGTCCCGCGTTGTTGGTTTCATTGCGAAAAAAATCATTTTATATATAACGGAAAAACGGACGGTCGGATCTCGCTGTGGCTGCCGATCGGACGGCTGGGAAGGTCGGCACTGTAGCATGCGAACGCGTGTCAGCACGGCGTTCATTTGCTCGCGCGTTGTATATAGAATAGATAGATGCACCGTACGATGATCTATCGGTGCCTATGTGGTTTGCGTAGTAGTGGCGGCAGCAAAAACTGCTCTGCTTCTCCTGCTTGGCCTCCTATGCCCAGCTTTTGGGCCACAACTCCTGCCAAATTTACACCCACTCTCTATGGCAATCTCTTCTACACTCCATGTTGTGTTGGTTGTTGACTCCGTCAGTGCAAATATATGTATGCACTTCATTTATTGGTTATGTCTTCAGGTTTCAGAACTATGGGGATATCAATTTATACGATATATATATATATATATATAGAGAGAGAGAGAGAGAGAGAGAGAGAGAGTAGCTAGTGTGCACCCCAGAGCACGGGCCTCTCCGTACTCCCAATGCGTTTTCGAAATCTGAGATGCCTAACGACTGATCCGAACTGTTCATCTTGTTCGTCTCACTGAAATGTAGCCAGTGACCAAGTTTCGTATTTTTTTGAATTTATTTACTATTTGTTTCCTATTTTCAAAAATCAGC
>SPJY01006159.1:502582-517822 GCA_005191435.1 Raddia distichophylla
CACTTATCCTACACCTCTCAAGTCATTTCACAAAGTCGGACTAGAGTCAAGCTCAACAGGGTCTTCTTTCCCCGCTGATTCCGCCAAGCCCGTTCCCTTGGCTGTGGTTTCGCTGGATAGTAGCGTAATAACTTCGTATAGCATACATTATACGAAGTTATACGAGATGTCCTACATTCCTCCAATGCTCAAATCCATCACTAGTACAATTAATTTTGCTCAGAACCATGTATCAGAAAACTCTTTTACACGCGTTAGATCCTGAACCCTTGTTCCGTTGTCGATGAGTTCTTGTACTGCCTAGTTCAGTTGGGACATTTACAAGTGCCGACACCGTTGATTTTCTAGCAGACTTTCAGTTTAAAACCTATCCATAGAAACAGGGGAAAACATTGGACGAAATTAGGGGGAAAAATTACCGAAATAATCAACAGTTAATAGAAAATTAATAAAATAATTCATTGAAAAATAAAATTACAAAAATAGCACCGGGTCGCGCTACCCCGCGTGGCTACCGCCACCGGGCCCGGCTGTAGTAGAGCTGCCGCCACCTGTTGTGGCCGCAGCAGAGCTGCCGCCGGTGCAGCCGGCACTAAGCTGCCGTCACCCCGCGTGGCCGTGGTAGGCTGCGCCCCACCCGTGCCTAATCCTCAGCGCTGCGCCCCACCCGTGCCTAATCCTCAGCGCTGCGCCCCACCCGTGCCTAATCCTCAGCGCTGCGCCCCACCCGTGCCTAATCCTCAGCGCTGCGCCCCACCCGTGCCTAATCCTCAGCGCTGCGCCCCACCCGTGCCTAATCCTCAGCGCTGCGCCCCACCCGTGCCTAATCCTCAGCGCTGCGCCCCACCCGTGCCTAATCCTCAGCGCTGCGCCCCACCCGTGCCTAATCCTCAGCTTCTTTTGTGAAATGAAATAATAAAATAATACGTACCGATAAAATAGTATAGAAAATATAATAAATTAATGGGCTGCCGATAAAATAGTATGAAAAAATAATAAAATACGTAATAACTTCGTATAGCATACATTATACGAAGTTATACGAATAAAGTTATAGAACTTTAACTTGCAGCAACTCTATTTTTTTTCTCTATGAACCGAAGGAGTATATAACTAGTATCAGAGTACATACAAAAAAAAAATCAAAAAATTTAGGGCGCCGGTGCATATGCCCAGTTTAGATCCACCTGAGGACACCTGACAGAGAACAATGGACAACGCGATGAACACGCTCTAATGGGCTTCGGTCCTGCATTTGATGTCGGCCTTCTGGGCCCGAACACGCTCTGACCTCCTCTACCGCAGCCCACACAAGCGAAATGACCGGGCCTAGGGTTTCATACCCCGCTATTATATAAACAGCACTCGCCTCATGTGCCATCTCCTCTACCACCAGTGCCACCCGCTGCAGCGGCGCCGCCGCCATCGCCATAGCCGCCGAGATGACGGTTCCGTGTGTGTCTCTCCATCGCCATCGTGTGCGTGGTTCCCAGTGCTCCCTCTCTTAACCCTCTCGTTTGTTCTTGGGGCCTATGATTGGAGATCAATTGTCCGTACCATCTGAGATCTCGTGATGTTTCTCTTTTGCCAAAGTATTCCTGAGGCCCCGATTTCTGCTCTAAACTCCGTTGCGGCTTAGCTGCGATTCTTGCCTGCAGTTTTGTTTGGATCGCCTTAGTCGATTCGCTTTTTTTTTTTTTCTCTTGGATTGCCTTAATCGATTCGCAATATTTTTTTCTCATGGATCGGTGTAACTAGGGTTCTTGGTTCCGTCGCGCGAAGGCAACAAATTAGAGTCTCTGATGCGCTCAATGCCGTAGCGTCTTCAGCGCTGTACGTTGCCGATAGAGATTTTTTCTGGAATAAGTTATCATGTTTGCTCCATCGTCCGTATGGCGTGCGCATCCCGATGTCCAACATTCCTCCAATGCTCAAATCCATCACTAGTACAATTAATTTTGCTCAGAACCATGTATCAGAAAACTCTTTTACACGCGTTAGATCCTGAACCCTTGTTCCGTTGTCGATGAGTTCTTGTACTGCCTAGTTCAGTTGGGACATTTACAAGGGCCGACACCGATGATTTTCTAGCCGACTTGGAGTTTAAAAGAAATCCATAGAAACAGGGGAAAACATAGGACGAAATTAGAGCTGGCCAACGGGTCGAACCGGGCCGGGCATGTTCGGGCCTGGTTGGTTTGGATTCTGTTTGCACAGTGAACCGACTGGGCTGGTTTGGTTTTTTATTTGCCAGTTTATTTTATTTAAAAATATATAAAAATTGAGAAAACCATTATATTTCACAAATATATATTATATATTAAATAATTTTATTTCACAGCGAACAGGGCTGAACTGAATTGAACTTGACCGCCACTATTCGAGGGCTGGTTCGACGGGCTGAGGTGTAGGTTTGGTTCATCGAACTGGTAACCGGATCAATCCATTTGGCCACCCGGCCACCCCTAGATGAAATGACAAAATTGCTCATTATCCATGCTAATGAACTATATTGAAATCGTGCAACAATCTTCGTATAACTTCGTATAATGTATGCTATACGAAGTTATTACGCAAACATGACTGTTCTCCCCAGCACTTCATTGCAGCCACACTGATCATCAGGCAATTGCAATCACATCCAGTCAATTGCATGATAGGTCGCATGAGGCCTGGATCCCACTGTCTGCAAACTGAATGAGCTATTTTGTGTTGCAGTTCATGTTGCATTATTCCAGCAGTAAATAATTTGAAGTACAGAACCAACAGCCTGGTTAACAGAGAAACCGCCTTGACAATAATCCATCCCTGGAAAATATTGCAATTTCTAAGTTGCAGAATCCCTAGGTCCCATGGTTTGTACAAGTCCAGTAGGATCTCAAGGACTGTCATCCACACAACGCCACAGACATGACGTAATAACTTCGTATAGCATACATTATACGAAGTTATACGACTTGCAAGTTCCTGCAACACCTCGAATAATACTAATTATATATATCTCAACTTAGTTGGCTTGCTGATACGAGCTTTGACTTTAAAGGCATATAATAACTGCAGCTTCTTGGTCTCTCAAAATTTTCTATTTTCCAGGCATTAAGTGTGTTTTCGGTGTTCAAAACCGAAATTTCAACGGAAAACACCGAAATCCGACCGGGAAATTCTAATTTTCGGATTTTTTTGAATTTGAACAGCCTTTCCGTTCAGAATCTTCAAATTTCGCTGAATTTCATTTTAAATCTCATTTTCAGTGCCCTACGAAAAATTGAATCCCGTCGGAATATTAAACCCTGCACATGACCAAGTTTCTTCTCCTATAGTTTCTTGTATTTTTATTTTAAAAATCATCTAAGTTTCCATATATGGTTGTATGTTTGTTTGGTTTTCTTTTTGTAATTGTCCTTCTGATATAGGCACGGTTGAGATATAGCTATATTTATATACATGTACATATTCATTTTGTCCCATATGCATGTGCACTGCTGCCATTCAACTAATAGTGCTATATAACTGGGCGGCCTGGCGCCAGGCTCCTCCCTCAGTCCCTCTCATACGTACGTCTGCCTCACTAGCTTGATCCATCACTCTAACTGCCCAGCCAGCCGCCGGCGCTCGCGATCACCGTACCGGCGGGCCGGCCGGATTGTTGCAACCATGACGCCTTCGCGCCACGCCCGAGCGCTGGGGCTGCTGTTCGTGGCCGCACTCAGCGTCGTCTGCACAGACGGGTACCTCAGGGACCCGCTGGATCCAAATCAGTAAGTGCGCTAACTATTATACGTGCTTCTCTTCACGGTTACGCGGGGGTCTCATGGATGCGTGGGTACGGTGGTCTTGATTACTGTGATCATCATGTCTTAATTGTGTGAATAAACCTTGTGTCCAGTGGTTAGTTTGACACACGCCTCATGCAGTTGCAAACATGACTGTTCTCCCCAGCACTTCATTGCAGCCACACTGATCATCAGGCAATTGCAATCACATCCAGTCAATTGCATGATAGGTCGCATGAGGCCTGGATCCCACTGTCTGCAAACTGAATGAGCTATTTTGTGTTGCAGTTCATGTTGCATTATTCCAGCAGTAAATAATTTGAAGTACAGAACCAACAGCCTGGTTAACAGAGAAACCGCCTTGACAATAATCCATCCCTGGAAAATATTGCAATTTCTAAGTTGCAGAATCCCTAGGTCCCATGGTTTGTACAAGTCCAGTAGGATCTCAAGGACTGTCATCCACACAACGCCACAGACATGACGTAATAACTTCGTATAGCATACATTATACGAAGTTATACGACTTGCAAGTTCCTGCAACACCTCGAATAATACTAATTATATATATCTCAACTTAGTTGGCTTGCTGATATGAGCTTTGACTTTACAGGCATATAATAACTGCAGCTTCTTGGTCTCTCAAAATTTTCTATTTTCCAGGCATTAAGTGTGTTTTCGGTGTTCAAAACCGAAATTTCAACGGAAAACACCGAAATCCGACCGGGAAATTCTAATTTTCGGATTTTTTTGAATTTGAACAGCCTTTCCGTTCAGAATCTTCAAATTTCGCTGAATTTCATTTTAAATCTCATTTTCAGTGCCCTACGAAAAATTGAATCCCGTCGGAATATTAAACCCTGCACATGACCAAGTTTCTTCTCCTATAGTTTCTTGTATTTTTATTTTAAAAATCATCTAAGTTTCCATATATGGTTGTATGTTTGTTTGGTTTTCTTTTTGTAATTGTCCTTCTGATATAGGCACGGTTGAGATATAGCTATATTTATATACATGTACATATTCATTTTGTCCCATATGCATGTGCACTGCTGCCATTCAACTAATAGTTTAGTTTCTTGTATTTTTTTAAAAAAATCATCCAAGTTTCCCTATATGTGTTTGGTTTTCTTTTTGTAATCGTCCTGATATAGGCACAGTTGAGATATAGCTATATTTATGTACATGTACATATTCATTTGGACCCCATATGCATGTGCACTTCTGCCATTCAACTAATAGTCTAGTTTCTTGTATTTTTTTAAAAAATCATCCAAGTTTCCCTATATGTGTTTGGTTTTCTTTTTGTAATCGTCCTGATATAGGCACAGTTGAGATATAGCTATATTTATGTACATGTACATATTCATTTGGACCCCATATGCATGTGCACTTCTGCCATTCAACTAATAGTCTAGTTTCTTGTATTTTTCTTTTAAAAATCATCCAAGTTTCTCTATATGTGTTTGGTTTTCTTTTTGTAATCGTCCTGATATAGGCACAGTTGAGATATAGCTATATTTATGTACATGTACATATTCATTTGTCCCATATGCATGTGCACCGCTGCCATTCAACTAATAGCCTAGTTTCTTGTATTTTTCTTTTAAAAATCATCCAAGTTTCTCTATATGTGTTTGGTTTTCTTTTTGTAATCGTCCTGATATAGGCACGGTTGAGATATAGCTATATTTATGTACATGTACAGATTCATTTTGTCCCATATGCATGTGCACTGCTGCCATTCAACTAATAGTTTAGTTTCTTGTATTTTTTTAAAAAAATCATCCAAGTTTCCCTATATGTGTTTGGTTTTCTTTTTGTAATCGTCGGGCACAGTTGAGATATAGTTATATTTATGTACATGTACATATTCATTTGGACCCCATATGCATGTGCACTTCTGCCATTCAACTAATAGTCTAGTTTCTTGTATTTTTTTAAAAAATCATCCAAGTTTCCCTATATGTGTTTGGTTTTCTTTTTGTAATCGTCCTGATATAGGCACAGTTGAGATATAGCTATATTTATGTACATGTACATATTCATTTGTCCCATATGCATGTGCACCGCTGCCATTCAACTAATAGCCTAGTTTCTTGTATTTTTCTTTTAAAAATCATCCAAGTTTCTCTATATGTGTTTGGTTTTCTTTTTGTAATCGTCCTGATATAGGCACGGTTGAGATATAGCTATATTTATGTACATGTACGTATTCATTTTGTCCCATATGCATGTGCACCGCTGCCATTCAACTAATAGCCTAGTTTCTTGTATTGTTCTTTTAAAAATCATCCAAGTTTCCCTATGTGTTTGGTTTTCTTTTTGTAATCGTCCTGATATAGGCACGGTTGAGATATAGCTATATTTATATACATGTACATATTCATTTTGTCCCATATGCATGTGCACTGCTGCCATTCAACTAATAGTGCTATATAACTGGGCGGCCTGGCGCCAGGCTCCTCCCTCAGTCCCTCTCATACGTCTGCCTCACTAGCTTGATCCATCACTCTAACTGCCCAGCCAGCCGCCGGCGCTCGCGATCACCGTACCGGCGGGCCGGCCGGATTGTTGCAACCATGACGCCATCGCGCCACGCCCGAGCGCTGGGGCTGCTGTTCGTGGCCGCACTCAGCGTCGTCTGCACAGACGGGTACCTCAGGGACCCGCTGGATCCAAATCAGTAAGTGCGCTAACTATTATACGTGCTTCTCTTCACGGTTACGCGGGGGTCTCATGGATGCGTGGGTACGGTGGTCTTGATTACTGTGATCATCATGTCTTAATTGTGTGAATAAACCTTGTGTCCAGTGGTTAGTTTGACACACGCCTCATGCAGTTGCAAACATGACTGTTCTCCCCAGCACTTCATTGCAGCCACACTGATCATCAGGCAATTGCAATCACATCCAGTCAATTGCATGATAGGTCGCATGAGGCCTGGATCCCACTGTCTGCAAACTGAATGAGCTATTTTGTGTTGCAGTTCATGTTGCATTATTCCAGCAGTAAATAATTTGAAGTACAGAACCAACAGCCTGGTTAACAGAGAAACCGCCTTGACAATAATCCATCCCTGGAAAATATTGCAATTTCTAAGTTGCAGAATCCCTAGGTCCCATGGTTTGTACAAGTCCAGTAGGATCTCAAGGACTGTCATCCACACAACGCCACAGACATGATGAGCAGTATACCAGGCGTCCAAAGACATGTACAGAACCAGTTTTCCTTCCACAAATATGGCACGGTAAATAAAACCTAGAATTGAGAGCAATAGTTTCGGGCATAGAAAAATGCACATGGTCCTCAAGTACTAGATCAGCAATAAAGTGACAATCACACTGTGAATTGTGTCGTCTCCCTGTCTTTGGAACCAAGTTTTGTTTCTGATTTGCTCCTAGACTGAAGCCATCACGATCATAGTACAGAGGTAGAATGTAGAAATCAGGTTTGTTTAGACAAAAGAGGGCATGTACCTTCTGCCTCCTAAGCATCTGTAGCTTCACTAAATTACCTGTAAGTTGTTCCTCAAGCCACCAGATGGAATTTTGGATGTGGAAAACCATCAAGACCATGACTGGCCTCCACCATGTTACATTCCACAAGCAGTTTTGAATTATGTGCTGAAGTAAGGACGTTCAGCCCCTCTTCTAGCATGTCTTCTGATATGTCCTTAGACACATTTCCTAAGGAGGGCTCTATAATTAGTGGCGAGCCACCAACATTAGTGAGGGTGAGTACATCACTGACGTCCAACTCGACCACATGATCTGTCTCCTCGTTATTTTTGTGCTCATCACCCAAGGATAATTGTTGCAGTAATCCTTCATGCATAGCAATGTCAGTTGACATCTCATCCCAGATGATAGCTGCAAGAGGCATTTCACCTGATACTTTGAGATCATCACACTCGGACAACAATATTGCACTGAAATCTACCTGCTTGCACTGCATCTTGTCAGCCATCTCTTGAACTGTCATCTCCTGTAAGCCATGTGAACTGAAGCCATTCTACAAATTCCCATCCCAAATCACAGCCATGTGAGAGTTTTCATCAAATATCTTATTTATAACAGTCTTGCCGAGGTCTAAAAGAGGGGTAGCGTCGCTGTCCTGACTAAGCATGTCATTGCTGAACGGTTCTGCAGGTGCCTTTCGCTCCTCACTAATGTAGTAGTCTGCATGCTGAGCTAGATGCTGCAACAAGACATCGTGTTTGTCAATCCCAGACTGTATTTCCAGATGAACATTTGCATTGCCGGTTTTGGATCTTATTTGATCAAAGAGCAGGCTTTCCTCTCTCCTTGTTACAACAGACCATAGACAGTAGCACCATGTGAAGCCAAACCCCCGATGTAGCAAAACCTATGGCAGAATTCGCTTCAGTTACCAGGCAATTTTTTTTTCGTCCAATCAGATCTGCGTATCCTCATCTTCCTGAGCTACTAGCTTCAGTAAACTGTCCTGGAACTCCGACTTTTGCAGCAACTCATCATCCCACACAATCTGACTAGAAATTGCATCAAACACCTCGTGGGAATCACTCTTGGACATCATTGGTCTGTAATTTGCTTTTAGGAGTAGCTCAGTCCTGAAAACGCTGCGGCAGCTGCAGCGTCAAGTCCGTGTTCCACTTCACTTCTGTAGTTCTTCTGTTCGTGTGTGAGTTTTGGTGTTCTGCAGCCGGAGCTCTCCGTCCGGCGATCTCTGACATTAATTGGCATGCATGCAGGAATTGGTACAAACCTTTTGACTTTCTAAGCTTCAACGTGGCGAATGACAACTACGGGGATTTTATAACCAACGGGATTCTCAATGTGCTCATCAACCATTGCTCCCGCAACTTGATCGAGCAGAGCATCTGGGTACTCCATCGGCAGAATGTCAACAACATCCCCTTCCGGTGGCTGATCCTCGAGCTTGTCGGCGCCGGGGACAACAGGATCATGCTCGCCATACGGCAAGATAACATCTACGTCACAGGGTTCACCGACAAGGAAGGCACGTGGTACGTCTTCAGCAACTCCCGGCAGCTGATCCCGGTGGCCACCGTGTACCGCTTCTCCGACGACTACCGGAAGCTATCGGCGGCTTCAAGAGCCTCTACAATGTGCGCACTGGGAAGCAAACAACCATGGACGCCGTCGAATACATCGCGAACTTCGCTCCCAGGAACAGGGAGGACGCCGACGTTGGCTACGTCGCGCGAGCCCTGGCGATCTTGGCAGCCACATTCGCGGAGGGCACGAGGTTCTCGGTCTACACAGACTTCACTGCGCACAACTGGGAATCCGGCGCTGACCTTGGTGATCTCTGCGATTTAGTTGTCAAGTGGAGGGTGCTTTCATGCGCCCTCATGATATCTGTGCAGGAGCATGGGACATGGGATAGCAATGAAGCCTGGGATTTGAGCCATGAGAACGGCATCCACACCATCGACGACGCGCTGGGGGTCCTCCAAATCGCCCTTTGGCCATGGAGAGAGCGCTGCTCAAAGACCATTACGTGGCTGACCTGAGGACGGACCTGAAGTGAAGCCGACGACATGCTGCTGCGGTGCTCTCCACACTGCCCGTACCTAAATACCTCCTAGTAACTAGTACTGTAGTACCCCGTGGGATGTTTTTCTTCACACACAATTAATGCATGCATGTACCCCCACGGTTAGTACACATATATACTAGTACATTCCAATCGAATAACAAAAAGGATGTCCTTCCTTCGACTGGTACTTTATCTGCTTAATTCTGCTCTTTCTTTCTTTCTGCACGATGGGGTGTGAGTCTGACATTCTGGTTTCGAGGCAATTCTTGTGGATTTCTGTTGGTACTATGTATGTATACTAGTGTAAAGGGCGAAGCAGGAGGAACTACTCCCACGGCAGATCAGTTCTTTCTTATTTACCCTGCAGTAAATGGCCAAATCCGGCCTGTGTATATGCTCAAACACTAGTCCTTTTGAATAATGATGAAAGTTGCAGCTAAAATTGTCGTGCACATCATCATTAATCGATTATTGTCTCAGTAACAGGCTATATATAGATTATAAACAGAGGATGGATCCATCTGGTAAGGTAGAGTGCAAAGATGTGCAAAGTATACAATTCCATCAAGTCAAGGTAGTAAAGTTCTTTCACTGCTAAATATTCTCTTGCCAATGCACTCTGATACGCCTATTTTGAAATACATTACTCTAACTAGTACTAGCTAGTACAATATTAGGTACCTCTCTCTTTATTATACGTAAATGGCCTGCACAGGGCTTTAGTGCATCACAAAACCAAATCAAGCGATGTCTCTGCTCAATTCTCAAGGATTGACACAAGAAATAGCAAAATGAAAATGTACAAACCCTGACATTTTAAATATTCATGTTACGAGCTCCATGTTTTTCTTTTCTCTTTGATCCCTGCAGCAGAAATTAACAATAGAAAATTTCTTGAGAATCATTACAGCTAGTGTAATCAATAATAAATAGCCAAAGCCAAGCCTATGAAGAACTTCTTTCACTGAAGGTGGACTTTTTCAGATGTATGATGTGAACTTGTAGTTGTGGTACATGAGAATTGATATTCTCGATGGTGATAAATTGGTGTTATTCCTCGTAGTTAAAATGTAGCTTGGTAGATTAAGAAACAACACCTGCAGGGCAACATGTTCCGGTAGGTTTTATTTGACTGATAATGATGCACAACAGGACGGCTCATATTTATAAATAAGCAAGTGCTAGCTGAAAGTTAGCTGAGTTATTGGTGTACTAATCAGTCAGAAAACAACTTGTAATCAGCAGCATCCAAACAACTGTAATTTTTTCCCTGGAACCGTGACAATCCTCTTGATGAGGTAGCCTTTCTACTCGGTACCAAACTCCTGACCGACTATAGTAACTGGTTACATTTTACTCAATACAGACCAAACGCAATACTACCTCTCCTTATATCTCACCACGTATACAATTTCAGCTAACACAACTGTTGGAATATGTGTGTGAGCCCATGTATCAGGCCCATCTAGAGGCCCATGTACTCTACTATATTACCACCCTTCTAGGGTTTGGAATAATAGAGCGCTGTTTCTCTCTCCTCTAACATGGTATCAGAGCTCCTCTCCTCTTCTCCTCCCTCCTAGCGCCGCCCGGCGCCGCCGCCTGGCCGCCGGCCGCCGCCGCCGCCATGGCCTCCCACCCCTCCTCTTCCTTCCCTCCCCTCCCCTCCTCTTCCCCGTCCTCGGCCCCGTCCTCTCGTATAACTTCGTATAATGTATGCTATACGAAGTTATTACGGGCCAACCCGTTCGGCCCAGTTTAGCGGGCCTGGTTATAAAGTCGTCCCCTCGTTTAGGCCCAGAAGTCTACAGCCGGGCATTCCGTTTATTCATTTATTTGTTTGAAAAATTTTCGTCTTCCCAATGTTCTTCGTAATAACTTCGTATAGCATACATTATACGAAGTTATACGAGCCGCGGCTGCTGTCGCCACGAGCACCGCCGCTGCCCCCGCCGCCTCGATCCCGGTGGTGGGCGCGGCCTGGGGTGCGCTGGCCGTGCCCACCGCCGCCGCCGGCCTCGCCCCCGCCCCTGTGCTCCGTGATCCCTTCCTCGCCGCCGACATCGCCGCTGGCAAGCAGCTCGCCGCGGCGGACTCCGCCCTCGCCGACGCCCTCCTCGCCGCCAAGTCTGAGGCCGCGGCGGCCCAGGAGCGTGTGCGCGCCGCCGCCCTTGTTTGGGAGCGTGAGCGCACCGCGGCCGATGCTATTGCTCGCCGCTTCGCCGAGGCGGAGCTCCACCTCTCCGTTCCCACCGACCGCCAGCCATCCTTCGACTGCACTGAGGCTGCCGCCACCTCCTCCCACCCGGCCCCGCCCGCTCCGACGTTCTCCCGGCCGGATCCGGCCGATGCGATGGTCGCCCAGCTCCACCTCCAGGCTGCTGGCGTCCAGAACATCCGGGCCCTGGTCCCGGTCGTCCTCGACCCCGCGTCGTCCTCCTACGGGCGCTGGCGGGACCTGGTCCTCCTCACCCTCCGCCGCTACGCCCTGGACGACCACGTCCTCCTCGACACGCCGGTCGCGGCTCGGTCCCTGGCGTGGCAGCGTCTCGACAGCGTCGCCCTGTCCTGGATCGTTGGGACCCTCTCCCTCGATCTCCAGGACATCGTCCGGACCCACGGTGGCACTGCGCGTCAGGCCTGGCTGGCCCTCGAGGGTCAGTTCCTTGGCAACGCCGAGGCCCGCGCCCTCCAGCTCGACGCGACCTTCCGCCACTTCGCGCAGGGTGACCTCTCCGTTGGTGAGTACTGCCGGCGGATGAAGGGCATGGCCGATGCTCTTCACGACCTTGGCTGGCCGGTGGAGGACCGGATCCTGGTCCTCAATGTCCTGCGGGGCCTCAACGACAGCTTCGGCCACCTGCGGACATGGATCACCCGGCAGCGCCCCTTCCCCTCCTTCCTGCAGGTTCGGGACGATCTTGTCCTGGAGGAGATCACCAAGGGCTACACTTCAGGGTCTTCCTCCTCTACGGCCCTCGTCGCCGCTCCACAGAGCACCACCGCCCCACCTGCCCTCTCACTGTTTCTCTCTCCTCTAACAACAACCATCATGCTCTGGTTATCAAAAAGAAAAAAACCATCATGCTCTCACTAACACATTGGTGAACTCCTATTGGGCATTCTGTCAAACACCCTGCCAACTCCGACTATATATGGCACATGCATTTTGATCATGAGTAATTGATAGAACAGTAGCTGCATACATCCTTACACGTTACTATATTTGTATTAAACTTATTAAAGTAGTAGTTTTTCCCCTTAATCCTGAGCTTAGACGAAGCAAATTAGGTTTAATTACTCTTCACAAAAAAATTAAGTTTAATTACATCTAGCAAATTGTGCAAAGGTTATCGTTAAAGAGACATATTTCCAGCATGTGTAGCCATCTTGTCTGAATGCAAATGATGAATCTCCAGAAAACCAGCAACATAATGCCTGGAGATTTAGTGTGTGGTCCTGATTCGTACGCATAGACAATTTTTAATCTTTCTTACGCAAAGAATTCCTTCATGAAAATATATATATATATTTCAAGTACTACACCAACTCATGCTTTACTGTAACTATACTCTGTTGTACTCAATTGCAAACTTAGGGTAGATTAAAACGGAAAACTAATTTTGGTCCGCTGTGATTAGGTAGCTAAATTTAGCTAGCTAGCCATTAGCCAGTTGGCTATTAGCTGGAAGGTGTTTAGATTCATAGCTAATAGATTTGCTACGGGGTAGTTGAAGCTAGAAAAAGTTTAGAAGGCCCCTTGGCTAAAAGGTGGGTATGAAATGGATAATATATCAGAGGTGAAACGGCACCTACTAATTGATTTTAGCTAGGTTGTGCCAACCAGTGGTGATTGTTTGGTGCCTAGCTAAACTTTAGCTCATCTATTTGCTGGACATATATGGATCTACCATAGATAAACTTTAGCAGATAAACATTATGTAGGTCAGCAGGTGGATCCAAACAGGATCTAAAGCCGCGGAACAACTTTTTGACACCGCCAATTATCTTTTGCCCTTTTTCTTGGAGGGGGTAAAAAGTTTATTTGGTCTTGTAACTGCAGTTGTCGTCTGAGTTGACAGAGAGAAAAGAAATTACTCATAGAGAGGGTGTACAAACCGTTAAATCAACCAATGTGCTAGATGCAATTTCTGAAATTCTATGTGACAATTGAGCAACATATATAGGTATTTTTTACATTAATCATGGTTGTTAAAATTGGCCTAAGAAATGTGAATGACAGGAGAACTGGCCAAAGAGAAAATCACATGTGCGCATCCGATTAACATAACATTTTACAAAGTCATGATAGGTAGATATATAGAAAGGAAATGCTCATCCACTCACCGAAGAGGATATGTGGAAAATATGTGAACATACAAAGCAGTAAGCATATTTGCAGTAATGAGTTAGAACCCTTCTTTGAAAAATTAATGGGGCAACAAGAATTCGGTAGTATAGACCGTACCTATTTGTCTACCTAATGCTAGCTTTAAAATTTTTTTACCAAGGTTAATGTTAATAGACCTAGTTGAGTGGCTAGCAGTATTATACAACTATCTCTCAGACAACATTCCTGCTAGGTCAAAATATCATGGAGGTGATATTGCAAGAAACATTCCATGAACTACATACTAAGAAACTCAATGGAGTGATTCTCAAAGTTGATTTTTGAAAAGGCATATGGTAAGTTCAAATGGTCTTTTTTCTTCAATACACCTATGAAAGAAAGGATTTTACCAACAATGGTGAAAGTGGGTTGACAACTTTGTAATAATGATACTAGCAGTGGATTATAGTTACTGGCAAGGCTAACAAGAGTTAAATGACTCTAACTTAGTGTTGAACACCAAAAATGGCAAGCCGGGCTGGCTGCCACCGACCGGACATGTCCGGCGCGGCCACCGGACATGTCCGGTGTGCCCGAGTCCGAGAGGAACTCGCGGGTTGTGTGTGATTCTGGTAGGATTCGACTTGTGTAAGGGTCCAGACCTCCCTCCCTATATATATGAAGGGTTACGGCCGATTGAGACACATCCAATCGAACCAATTCAATACAATTTACCTTTTATGCATTTATCTTCTACTTCTCAACCCTAATTCTCTCCTCAAATCCTAATTGCTTCCTCTCTTCGGTTCTATGTCGACTTGAGGGGTTCTAGGTGGCCTGCCGACCCTAGAACAACCCTAGAGCTCATCCTCCCTGACGGGGTCTGTCGGGGATAAAATTACGGCCCATTGCCATGGCCCACTCTCTGACGGCCCAATCGAACAGCCTACCAGGGCCCAGCTCCTTGGAAGGTTCTATCAGGCCCATGTGCATCCTGCCGAACAGCTTCTTGGTCGGCACGGTGCGTAACGACCTAGGATTCTTGTTTGAGTCCGACTCGAATAGAGTTCTGCACGGCTACGTGAAGACCCGGACGTGGTTTCCCGGATTGGAATAGAAGTCGTGATCCCCAAGAATTGGAGTATACCTTATCTGCCTCGGGATATATTTGGCATGTATGAGTTCGTTACGATCTCGTAGTTAGCCTGGCCCGATATTCCCTCGGTAGGTCGGTTTGCTCTGCACTATATAAACAAGGCCCCTACGGCGTGTAGAGGGGACTTGATCTGGCTTTTTGTATCTGCTAGACACCTGATCTTCGCTTGTACACCCATAATCTCGCCGAGACTTGTTCGTCTCGTCGAGCCACCTCTTGTATTCATCTCTGATATATAAGAAAGGCTGGACGTAGGGCTATTATCTCTCCCGAGAGGCCTGAACCAGGATAAAAACCCCTGTCTCCTGTTCGTTGCTGTTCGTGTTGTTTGGCGTGTCTCCTATCTCACTCTTAAAGAACCTTGGTTGACTTGAGATCGATATCTCAACCGTCGACAGCTGACGCCGTCCGTGGGGATACGCAGATCGAGCATG
>SPJY01006159.1:521496-589104 GCA_005191435.1 Raddia distichophylla
AGGGCAATGGCCTGGGTTGTACTATGCTGAGGCCAATGGTGCAATCCGCAGCCAGTCGAGTGTGGTACTAAGCCGAGGCCAATGGTACTCACTGTTGTGCTGTTGGGAGCGGGGTTACCGAATTAGGAGGAAGACTGCCAAAGGCCTTATCAGGATGACCCATTGGCCCGAAAAATCCTGTCTCGTGGGTAAAGCGCGAAACCTCTGCAAAGTGTACAACTATCATGATAGCCATGCCCATGATCAAGGGCGGACGACGGGGAGCTGCCTCTTTGGTAATGTTCGTTTTGATTTTCAAAATGTTTTTCAAAAGAGATTTGTTTTATTCTCCTCACAGTGGGGAACTGTGAGTGATGAGGGTATAGGTTCATGGCGGGGAACCATCATCTAGCCACTTGGAAAATTTCCGGCTGCGACCGAAGGAAAGAAAAGAAATTGAAAACAAAATATTTGTTTTAAATGATGTTTTTCTTCATATTTCAAAATATTGGAAAAACCTTTGAAAAGCTGGCTTTATGCAAAATAACCTTACCCTTCCTTTGTAAGCCTTAGTTGCATATAGTAAGCCTCGCTTGTTGAGTTTTCGCGTACTCACCCCCGCCTTTCATGCCGGCTGTTCATTCCAACGAGCAGGTTGCCACTAGAAGATGTTCCCTAACGACAAAGTGTACAAGGATGAAGGCTTCACCAACGGGATTGAAGACGAAGATTATGCGACATCTAGGAGCACTAACTACAGCTTGCCTGTGAAAATAGTCTTGTTTTGCTATTTTGAGGTTGAACTTGTATTTTAATCTTTCGCTGAATTAAGGCCTCCGTGCCTAACTTTTGTAACAAACGCCAAGCTGGCGCATACTCTGATGTAAAGGCCATCTTGGCTATTATTATGATGTAATAAAGTTTGTTCGTTTGATGGCTATGATCCAAAAGCTGTATATCTGTGTGTTCTAGCTACTGATCCAGAGACTAGGACAGGTAAAGCACAAAAGGGACTCGACTCCGTTATCGGGTCCCGACAATGATCATGCCATCTAGAAGGGTGTGGTGTCTCCGAGCTCCAGCATTGTGTGCCGGCGTCACAAGGTAGCTAGTATATGGTCGAATTGTGATAACCCCCGATTACAAGGTGAACAGGTAAAGCACAGAAGGGACTCGACTCCGTTATCGGGTCCCGACAATGATCATGCCATCTAGAAGGGGGTGGTGTCTCCGAGCTCCAGCATTGTGTGCTGGCGTCACAAGGTAGCTAGTATATATATGGTCGAATTGTGATAGCCCCCAATTACAAGGTGTGGGTGTCCTTTCATAAAGTGTTGAGGAGTAAAGTGACAGGGAGATAGAGTCCGGATCGGTTAAGTTTGGAATTATTTTATTTTCGCTTCTAGATTAATTTAATTTAACAATTAATTACGAATATAAAATTAACTAGAGCTATTGCTATTTTTTAGGCCAACAGTAACCCATGCCGCATTGAAATTCCGGGTCACACGTCTGAATTAGAACCGGGCCTAAGATATTTTTTTTTCCTCTTGCCTCCTATCCCCATAGCAGTACGGTAAGTGTAACAATATACATGATGATATGTACGTACAATGCATGCTGACATTGATCACCTTCACTTCACATTGCAGCAGGGCACATCGGTTAGCACACTGCCACATATATGTTTCCAGAAGGTGCAACGGCTGAGAGAATATATGTTTAGTTCATTCTCTTCCATAAGCACCATGCTATCCTACATGCAATGATGCAAAAGAAAAAAAAAACTGCCTTTTTTTTCAACCGTCTCTCTAAACACATGCATATATATATAGAGGAAGCGGAATTGGGACTCCCCAAGGCCTGGGCTCCCCAATTCTCATGCGTTGGATTGCATCTAAATCATGGAACTTGCTATAAGTGTCTTTGTTAACGGGTATGCCCATTAGTAGCTTTTGATTTGGCAAGGTTGCAATGCTATTGAACGCACGCACTAGCCATTTCAAATTTGATTTTTGAATGGGCAATAATAATTACCATGTCATTACTTGACGATCAAATTATCAGGCTCAAATTATAAAATAAAATAAGGTCTACATTAGGCAGCTAGAAGCAATCATACCTTCTATTTAAATTGAACATATTTTAATATCCAAAACAAAATACTCATATGTTTAGTTCTATTTAAACTACAATCTAAATAGGTGGGTTCAATTTGAGAAATCTAAATCTCACATATACAATTCCAAATTTGTATATACTCAGTATCCTTATACAGGATCTGTTTATATGAAACTCAAACAAATCATCATTTAACATGAAACTCATTTTATACAATATGATTATTTGATTTAAATCTCAGTATGATTGCACGGAATGTTGATCTGTTTTGTTGCCAACTCATGACCAGTTAAGGCCAAGTATTCCCATGCAAACGGTGAAGGGTGAAATTTAGTGGATCCTTATAGAATCTGTCATGCAACAGAGAACATACCGCAACAGTCAACTATCATTAAAGACATCATTAAATTTCTAAAAACGCAGGAAACTAACAGCCACACTGGACACCAACCAACATGACCAGCTAGATATGCCAAATAGAAGGAGTCAGCATGATCATGATGGAAACCAATATATACCTAGTTACAAATACCTAAAAACAACTTGGATTAGTAAATCTATATCTCTCATACCCAAATTCACATGCTCATAAATGTGTAGCCCGAAGAAAGTATCCATACAAAAATGCTGCACAATGGCTAGGGATTCCTCATTAGGCAATAGCAACCCAATAGGAGCAAACCAAGCAAGAAATGGAGCTTTAACATATTGTTCTATTAGCGGGAAGGTGAAATGCTGTAGGGATAGAAACTCGAACAGACCATCATATAATATGAAAATTCATTCCTCTAGGTTATGAAACCTGTTGATGCGTCCAAAGAATTAGGCAACAAAATAGCATGCAAAAAATTGTCTACAGTCAATATACATGCACACAAAAAATTCGATTGAACACCTATGTACATTATGCAGATTAGATATGTCCGGATCCAATATCCCAAGCCAAACAGCAAGTACTAAACACGGTGGAGTGGAGGCCTAAGAAGCTTAACAAATATAAAATCCATTCGTGCCACGAAAGGTGAACAAATTGAACTGGCAAAGGTACAATCATACAGGGATGTAGCCTTGTAGGATCTTAAGTTGTTGGAAAACATATTTCTAATTGTTACCAACAGCATGACAACCACATAGGGCTGATCAATACACAACACAGTTCTTTATAACTTGCAGTGAACATAAATTATTGCAGCAACACAAAACAATGCAAGTTTACCTATGCCAGCTTCGATTAGGACAAAGACGATTAAGCTCCTCAAGAACGGGCCTATAGCATTCTCGCGCTCCTTTCGACCTAGGACAGCATAAGTAATCGAGTGGGAAAAATAAATAGACATTACAGTATTAAATCGACTTAGGGCAGTATAAATAATCCAGTACAAAAAATAAATAGACATTACAGTATTAAATCGACTTAGGGATAAATAGGGCAGTTTGCAAACACTTTCGAAGGCAACATGGACAGGCACGCGGAGGGAAACGAAAACTGCGGGAGTTTTTTTTGCAAGAAGCCCTCGCTGGCGCCTGGCTGACCATCCTACACGTTCATGCGGAATCTGATGGCTCCGCCAAATCGAGGCGACGTGGCCATCGCGAGGGCAGAAAACAGCCACGTGGCGAGGTGGAGGAGGGAGCTCAAACTTGTACTATTTATAGATATATGTTATTTGCATGTGAGTAACCTCACATTGCTAGGGAAGACCAGCTCCATAAGGGATCACAGTCATGTATATATAGGGCAATGTGTTGTATACTCCCTCCGTTCTTTTTTGTTTGACGCTTTTGACTTTTGCACACATCTTTGACCATTCGTCTTATTCAAAATAATTATGTAAATATCATTTATTTTGTTGTGATTTATTTTATCAATAAATATATTTTAAACATGACTTATTTGTTGCATGTTTGCACTAATTTTTTGGATTAGATGAATGGTCAAATGCATGCTCAAAAGTCAAAGGCGTTAAACAAAAAAACGGATGTAGTATCTATCACAAATTCCCTTTTAAGGTTGCCGCAGCGTTGCCTGGTAGCCACGACGCTGCTGCGCCTGGGAGGTCACCACGGCACCACCATGCCGTTGAGGGAGCCGCGCCGACGTTTGGAGCTCGTCGCCGGCGACACTTGGATGTGGAACAATTAATTGGGAGCAGAATCGAGAGCAGGTTGCTGTGACGGGGGAGACAAGTCAGAAGAATCGAAGGGATGCGTGGCGGAGCGAGCGATGCGAGAAAATATCTCACAACCTACTAGATGGCCGGGGTGGGCTTCCATTGCAAAATCGAGTGGGATGGGTCAGCATGACCCTGGGTAGTGGGCTGCCGAACGTGCAAGTGAAATGGCCCGTGGAAATCTCCCGCGCTGATCAATGTTTTCTGAGGGGCAATCGGGCTCCAAAAGGAGCCCTTAGGCTGTCTTCAACAGGCTCCTCTAAAGCGCCCTCTATCTCAAAATAGGGAACGGATTCTTCCTCTATGTGCTTCAACAGCATTGCCTCTTACATTCCCTAAAATAGAGATTTTCTCTCCATTCCCTTATATGTAGGAGTTATTTTTCCTTCCCCTATACAATTCTCGATATAGGGAACGCTGTTGAACATGTGAGAAGTATAGGAAGAGATTTTTTTTTCAAAGGAAAAGCTTGTATATGAGGCTATAGGGAATCAAATTTAGGGATTCCTATAGGAGTGAGCCTTAGAGAGCTATGCACGAGGTTATATTCTATTCTCTTAAGATAGTTAAGTATCTCTTGTTGTGAGCAACGACGAAAATAAAAAATTAAAATTGGTCGATTTACGTTTTGAATTGTCAAAATCATGCTATTTTTCTTTTCAGACATTAAAATAGTTGTCGTGTTGAGCCTGCCGTGCACCTTGTGCCATTTGTCGTCACCTCCCTACAAAAGCAATCACCGCCTTGAGGTGGTTCCGTTAGGCCGTTAGTGTGCCGTGAGGGGAATGCGTCTGTGTGGTCGGTTTTAAATATGTCGCCGACATATCCTGGTTTGACGGTTTCCAAATTTAAATTTTGCCTCGTGGCCGGGAGGGGGTTCAGTTGTGTCGGCGGCTTATTTGTGTCCACCGACATTGTCTGTCTGTGACGGCGGTTTTGTTCTGGTCTCCGCCATTGATGTGTCGGCAGCTTTTATACCGCTGACACAATTTTGTCGGCCTCCCACACAGTTCTCGTTTCCTGTAGTGAATATTTCACAACTCAATAGATGCCCGGGGGTGGGCTTCCATTGCAAAATCGAGTGGCTTGGGCCAGCACGACCCTGGGCCGTGGGCTGCCAAACGTGCAAGTGAAATGTCATGGAAATCTCGCCCGTTGATCATCGTCCCCCGAAACAGGCCAAAATCCCAACGAGGAATTAGGCTCTCAAAGGAGCCCTTAGAGAGCTATGCACCGTGATTGTATTCTATTTGTCGGCGTCTGGGAATCGCGGTCCTAAAGAGCAGTGGGTCCACGTACCGGCAGACGAATTTGTAGTTGGAGTGAGGCCCAACGACAACCCTTCTCAGCAGCCCGGGTGGCGACCGAGCCTGTGGGGGCTCAGGCCGTGTGGTCTTCCCGGACTAAGCCTGGTGTGACTTGGCGATCCTGGTACAGATCCGTCGTACGGTGAGGGAAGAGAGAAAAGGGGGAAGAAGAAGAAGAAAGAAAGGAATACAAACCACAGAGACACAAGTGATTTACCCTGGTTCGAGCCCCCACTGCCAGGTAATAGCTCTACTCCAGCCCTGTTGATTATATGGTGGAAAACAGTATAAGAGGTGCCGAGACCGGGCTTGGAGGCACCTGTCTCGAGCTTAGAAGAGCGGCGACTAAGGACTACGGCTAATGCTAAGAAAGCTTCGGGTGTGTATGTGGCTTGTTCGCTTGGAACTGGGATCGGATCCCTTCGAGTGCCCAGGAATCCTCCTTTTATAGGCGCTGCGGGTCGCCCGAAGCTGATGCGGCGGGCCCCGCGCTGGTCTTTGCTTTAGTGGCGATGTTCTTGTCTCATTCCAGGGCTCTGTCTGGTTCGGAGCCTGTAGGGAGAAGCTGGTCTGGTTAGTACTTGACACGTGTTTGTCTTAACATGCCGATACAGGGAGAAAGCCTCTTTAGGGAGAAAGCACTTTCCCTTTATCCCCAATATAGCATTGACTGGACTGGGCCAGCCTTGCGCCGCCTGTTGGGGGCGTCGCGTAGCGTAACAACCATTCGTTGCCTGCCAAAGAAGGCAAACGACAAACCGAGCTGCCCGCATGCCCTTCCCCGGGCTGCGGGTTCCCGGGGAGACACAGTTCGTTCCGGTCAAGGCCGGAGAAAGTGCAGTGGGACACGAAAGTTGTCGCCACCTGTCCACGAACAGGCGGACTGTCCGCGGAGCCTTCTCCCGCGCTAAGGATAGCCCGGGATGCGCGCCACGCCCCTGGCAGGGACCCAGGAAAACGCGGTTGACCCGGTCAAGCTCGGGGCAGACCTGGCGGGCTAGACGCCTCCTTTAGTACGACCAGGGGTGGCCGTTTGGACCTTCTGTACGCGCGGTAGGCCGGTACGGAATCGGCCCAAGGCTCATCCTAAGGTGGGCCGCTTATCAATCACCAACACTATTCTCTTAAGATAGTTAAGTATGTCTTGGTGTGAGCAACGACGAAAATAAAACATTAAAATTGATCGGTTTACCTTTTGAATTATCAAAACCATGCTATTTTGATGTGCTCAATAGTCAAAAAATGGTTATGGTGGCATGACAATCCATGTGGCATTTTTTGCGACATGGCAGTCAATGTGATCATTTTGAGCTAGTGACTTGGCAATAAGAAAGGTGGACGCTCTGCTATTTCATTAGGTGGAAAAAAGGAGTCTTATCCATAATGAATTGTTAAACAGAAGAGACTACTCTCCAGAGACTACTCTCCAGATGGGGGGTGTTCTTCAAGACCTGTACAAGCTATATCATCGACTATCTGCTCAACAAGCATAGAATGAGGAAGACTCGTGTGCTGAAAGATTCATTGATTACTCTCCTTCCAAATGTTGCAAAACATGTAGATCACCAAACCGTTGAAGGCTTTCCACTCGCTACTAGGAAGATCGCTCATTGTTTTTGGCCACCGAACTATGATGTCTCTAGGGGTGGCATGATGCTAAACTTATCATGTATGATCCCCTTCCATACCTCTTTATAGTAGAGGGAACTCGAAATCATAGAAGAGATGGTTTCCTGCGTTGATCGGCACATGGGTTAGGTGGGTTGGTGCAGCAGTCCTTTTTGAGCAAGCACCTTAGCTGTGTTGAGCCTACCATGCACCATGGTGCAAACAAAGAATTTGCATTTTTTTCCATACAGGTGTTCCAAATAGGAGTGGCGAGCCTCCACTTTGTCGCGTAGCAGCCAATGCTTGATGTTGCCTCGGTGATGTCGTTGTGAGGTGAGAGATCAAGGTTGGATTGTTCGAGGATAGGGTAAACTTGAAGGTAGTCTTGGATTTGTCGCGGGGTGTTAAGATGATGAATCGAGTTACTCAAATGACTGATACGAGGTAGGTTGATAGAGCCGAGAGAACCGATTTGACTTGGGTGAGGTGGCTAGCCTTGGAGAGCTATTTTCCTTTCTAGTGCTGAAAGTTACTTTGCACTTTGTATCCTTCCTAAAATCGTATGTGAATTTCAAGTTTTTTCCTTTTGCCACCTTTTCCTATGGCACCATGGCAGCTAATAGCTCCCATAACTTTTGCCTCCTTTTCCTCCCAATGCACTGCTTCTTTTTCCTCCACATATGTTGTCATGGCCACTAACCCTCCAATGATACACTAACAGCTAGCACATCACATTATTATATACGCGAGGGCATACAAAGGATAAGAGTTACCAGGGAAATAGATATTTAATTCTTGTCCCTTCCAATTTAATTAGTATTACTATTTTTCTATTCCCCTCTAGATGACGATATTTTAAATATCTGACATTGATCACCTTCACACAGCAATAATGCAAATGTGTGTGCGCGCGCGCGCGTTGAGACATTTGCAACGAGTAAAGAAATATATATGCCTAATAAATATTTTTGCCATGTAGGGCAATAATATTTCTAACCAACCGGCTCTTTGAACACATGCATGCGTATTGCTTCCTCCATATTTTATGTCTTTGACTTTTAAACACGGTTTTGACCCTTCGTCTTATTAAAAATTTAGTGCAAACAAAAAAATATAAATCATGCTTATAGTACCTTATATGATAAAAAATCATAATAAAATAAATGATATTTTCATAGTTTTTAAAAAAACGAAGAATGGTAAAAGACGTGTTCAAAAGATAAAAGCGTCAAAAAAACAGAGCGAATATTTTGTATGAAACATTATGAGAAACACAGAAAAGAGAAGATGATCAGTCGTATAGACGATCTTCACAGGGCAAATAATAATGTGCGTCGGAGAGTCCATATATCAATTTCTTTTTCCCATGTTCTTTTTCAGAAATCATTTCTTTTTTCCCATTCCGAGAGCTATGGATTAATTGGGCAACGGCGAAAATAAAACATTAATTGGATAGTCCATATATCAATGACGGCGAACTTTCAGTTTTCATCGTACACTTACTACGCGATATATATACTAGCGGTGAAAGCGCGCTTACGCGTGCTAGGACCGATCGGTGTTGCTTTATCTAAACATGATAACGCAGACGTTTCTGTTGTCTGTTTCAATAGTTTATTTGTAGGATGTATTTTTGACTGCTGCGCGCCTACCTGGCTCTTTCTATAGTACATGCTAATCACTACTTCAAAATAGCATCCATCCAGAAGGATTAAAGGGACACAAAAGGAAATTGAATAGGGCATTTTCTCAGATAAATAGAAGTCTATGACAAAACATGTGTAATTAGAATAGAAAACTGGCGCAGTAGTAAATTCATCCACCAAATTCAAAATAATTTAAAATACGAAAGTGTGTTTGGTCTGGAGCCAAGCCACTCATATGTTGTCGATGTCCACGAAAAGAACCAAAAGAGAACATAAGAAAACCATGAGAGCCATGTTGAGGCTCGGCACTTGTTGATTCCAAGGTAAAGCACAATTTCACCATCTTTTGTATTGTGACCACCGCCATGCTGCCCTCTGGTAGAGGCACCGCCGCAGTCTTGGGGAACGGGTGAAGGCTGGTCCAGGTCGGAGGGACGACGACTGCTCCAGGTCGGAGGGTGGCGGAAAGGCAGCGACAGAGGGGTGGGCAAAACCGGTTGAGGCAGGATTTGCTCTCCCCAAAATCGGCGACAGGAGCAGCAAGAGCGGATGGTCGCCGCTGTCAAACCGACGTGTCATCTGGCGGATCGAGGAGGCAAATGTGTACCGTAGTTTGGTAATAACAGCATCCAGCTCCCAACCGAAATGTTCACATGCTTACAATAATTGAACATGCATAATTTGATAACAGAAGCTAATTGAACACGCATAATTAGAGAATAGAAGCACCCGAAAACTGGCAATACAATTAAATTCCATGTATAAGAACATGGAAACCAGCAGGTTGGCTAAGCTAAAAAAAAGGAAACGCCTATCATGGTAATTAATGATCAGGACTAATGCAGTGTCATGCATGCGAGCAAACTGAGTTGCAAGCGTCTTATCTCCAAGTCTAAAGAAATGTGGGATAGTGTGATTCCTAGAACTCTGGAATCCATAGCAATAAGCTATAATGCTTACACTTCTGAGCAATGAGCAACAGTCCAATGTGGTAACGGTAAATGTTTTCGGGGGCTGAATATATGGCTAACATGGGTAAAATAATTTACCTTTGGCTTAACAGTAGCTGAAGAAAATTAGCAGCAATACACGGCACTTCAATCGAGCAATTACTGGGAAAAAAATGAGCAGCTAATTAGTTGATGCAGAAGGTAGATAAGCAATAAATATCTTCAGCGGATGCATAAGCAAAAGGTCCAATAAATGGAAAGAGGCAATCAGACGTGAACATGTTGGATCCCATCATGGAGGCAGCTGGAACGTACTGGAATCGATGGCCAACCGACACGAACGAACCTAGCGAGCAGTGCGGCTTTGAGTACCCCGTAGCATGGCTGTTAGTAAGTGGCATTCGCCCGATCCACCATAGTTGAGCTGCGACACAAGAAGAGAAGACTGCAGTTTTGTGGCCGAAGGCGAGGCGCAATAGTGAAGGGGAGGGGGGCAGATCCGGTGAGGAGTACCCACACAGAGCAGGGAGTCTAGGGAAAGGATCGGCTAGAGGCGGCGCGTCGGCGAGGAGGCTCCGTCCGCACGGATGGTAGATCTAGCCAAGAGGGAACCGGATCTGGCCATGGCGTATTCCCCTCACCCCTACTAAGCAATAGCACACACATAGACGCCTCCAAGCTCATTGTGAGCTCACATTAGTACAATACCCCGTAAATGGGAAGAGGGCCCGTAAGAGAGAGACGGAAGATCTTCAGAAATTCAGAAATTTTCTTACCGGCTGATCAACCCAGCTACAATCCTCCCTGCCAACGCCTGGCTGACCTCTCCTGGCTGGCGCTGCAATCAAAAGGGCAAGCGATGTGGGCGAAGGAGGCGAGACGACGCGGCGAAGGGAGAGGAGATGACGGCAAGGAGGCGAAGAAAACGAGCGGCACATCCATAGGGGAGGCAGCGCCGACGAAGATAGCGGGACAGTGGCGGACGCGACGGTGGAAGCGTCGTGAGCGGAGAGCAGGCGGCGGTGGACGCTAGCACAGTTCACCAACCATCTCGAGGATCATCGTCGTCGGATCTGCCCTCCACGAAGTCTCCGCCTGCAGATCCGGCCTACCCGAGGCCAGCCGTCGCTGCGCCGCAACGGCAACTTCGGATGTGGCCCCGACAGCCACGACATAAGGGGGTAGAAGGGGGGCGGCCACGGCGGGGCACCAGGGCGGCGAGGGCAGCCACGACGAGCGGGGAGAGGAAGCGGGGACAGCGGGGGGCTGGAGGTGGAGCAACCGAGAGAGGCGGTGAAAACGGGCACTGGGACTGGGGAAGGACGAAGAAGCGCGTGACGCGGTGTAGGCAGCGCATACAAAAGCGAGGCAGGGGCGACGTGGGCATGAGGGGACATGCGGCAGCCAGGCCAAACGGAACCCACCGCCTGTCTCAAGCTGCCAGATGATGATCGGACGACTGTGGCTAATCGAGATGACGTGGCCATAACCAGAAATCAGGCTTACAACCGGGTTGACGTGGCCATGCCTAGCTTCCTTGCCTGGCACGGGGTATGAAGAACTAACGGTATTAACGCGCCTCGCGCGTTAGCTAACCCGTCTATACGCTAGTCAAGATAATAAATATGATTTTCACATGACAATATACAATACCATTTTTTACCGTGCTTAATATACATAGCTATGTTTTCATTTGCCATCAAATTCGTTAGTAAAAAGCACAAAATATGGAGAGAGAGAGAGAGAGAGAGAGAGAGAGAGAGAGAGATCAGATGTCATTGTTTTAACCTGATTTAGACTGGTTGCGTATGTTCAATCAGTAAAAAGGACAGAAGTCATAATAGAGGTTTGAGAACATTGAATATACAACTGTAAAGTTTTCTGGGTAGCCCAAGAAGGAAAGCTTCTTGAGAAGTGGTTATATGAAAAATCCCTGCAAACAAACAAACAGTAAAATTTATGAATAAGATCAAGACAAATTTCTGTCACTGAGACAAATGAAAAAAACATGGATCATGACCCTACAAATCGACAAGTGTTGTATTTTTCATAGCCGGCAAACTTCCTGAAAGGCTATTATTCCCAAGAAATCTGGTTCAAACACATTGGGAAGGATTTTTGCAGACATCAGTACAGAAGGTAATACGTACACAGGCTTCCATTCAAACACATTTAAAAAAATATCAGTGGGTAATGCTTATAGAAAACTGAGCAAAGGAAGACTCAAGATTGACTGAGTGATTTGGCCAGTAATATTGTTAAAACTCAAATCTCTGCACAATGCATAGTGGGTATTAGATTGAAAAAAGCCACACTTCAAATCTTCAACTGATATAAATTATAATAAAATGAAGTTACCACTTAGTTTGATAAAGTAAATGCTTACAATAAATTTAAGTTTCCAAATTTGGAGAAGTCTATAGATGTAAATGTGTCTGATATCATGCTGTTCCTTAACACCCTGCACAGCAAAAAATAAATTTTACAGTTTTAAACTTATTGTATCGATAGTATAGTGGAGAGTATGCGTCATACAAATCACCCAAAGATGTCTTGTTTCCAATGAACGCCAGTGAAAAGCTTCCATTTACTATATCGCCTATTCTTCTGATAATGTTAGACAACCAATGAATCTATCAGTCCCATGGGCTTATCTTTGCAATCAGCATCTAAGCTACTAACCGGAAATATTAAAGACTTACAAGTTTATAAATTATAATCTCCAACATATGATGGTCCAACATCTGGTATTAGGCAAAGCGTATAGATGCAGTAGACAAAGCTTCCATGAAAAAGAATTTTCGATACATGTAAGCTGATGTTTTAACAGGGTAAAATATAAGAGGACAAAGAACTGATAACCAGACAGAAGCGCTCATGTCGGCTCTATAAGTGAGACCTGCAAGAACCAAACGTGTGTCATAGTATGGTAATAACAATCCAGCTCCCAACCAAAATGTTCATATGCTTGCCGCAATTGAACATGCATAATTTGATAATAGAAGCCAATTGAAGATGCATAATTTGAGAATAGAAGCAACTGAAAACTGGCAATACACTCAAATTCCATGTATAGGAACATGAAAAATAAAAGGTTAGCTAAGCTAAAAAAAACCGAAAGGTCTATTACGGTAATAAATGGTCAGGGCTAACACAATGTCATGCATGAGAGCAAGCTGAGTTGCAAGTTTTTTATCTCAAGTCTGAAGCAATGCGGGATACTGTAATTCGTAGAACTATGAAATCCATAGCAATAAGCTATAATGCATACATATCTGAGCAATGAGCAATAGTCTAATGTGGTAACAATAAGTGTTTTCGGGGGCTCAATATGTGACTAACATGGGTTAAACAATTTACATTTGGCTTAAGGGTAACCAAAGAAAATTAGCAGCAATACACAACACTTCAATTGAGCAATTACAGGAAAAATGAGCAGCTAATTAGTTCATGCAGAAGGTAGATAAGCAATAAATATCTTCTGAAGATGCATAGGCAAAAGGTCTAGTAAATGGGAAGAGACAATCAGGCATGAGCACGTTGATTTCCATCGCGAAGGCAACTGAGACGTGCTGGAATTGATGCCCGGCCAACATGAACGAATCTGGTGAGCAGTGCGGCTTTGAGGAAGGCCGTACGGATGAGACGCCGCTGCGCATCAGCAGCAATGGCGGATCAGGCTGGGAGGGCACCGGATCTGGCCATGGTGATGGCCACAAGAGGGGTATTAGGAGGGGATGAGTGGATATCTTGGGACGGCGGAGCTCCTACGACGGTGCTCCGAAAGCAGCTAGGGAAGGAGGAGTGGCGGGGTGGGAGGAGAAGGCGCGGCGGAGGTCATGTGAGAAAGGAGACAGCGACGACGACAACGGCGGCGAGGACCAAGGGGGGAGGGGAGGCAGCGGCAGGCAGGGCGGCGGCCTGTGTGGGAGAGACGGGAGTGAGATGGGGGAGGAGACGGGGCGAGAGGGTTAGGGTCCTGGGATTGGGAGGGGAAGGGTAAAGGGGGTACGGCGAGAGAGGAGGGCAGCGGAGCTAGGGTTCGACCCGAACTGTATTGAGTGGCAAAAGCGGGTAATTATGCATCAACTCTGAGTGCATCTACAAAGCCAAAAAGGGTAGCGCTGCAAGAAGAGGAAAAATCCGAGGGGGCGAATGAAAAAGATCATAAGCTGGAAAGGACCCAGGTGCGAGGCTATTGGGATGCGGACAGAAAATCGCAAAGCACAAGGGGTTTTCTGCAAACCCGTCGCGCCCGGGAAGGGCTAGATCGGACGATCGGGAGGGCGGCCAGCGAGGCGCGATCCAACGGCTCCGAGTCAAAGGGCGATAGCGCAGCTAATAAGTATATTAAGATGCTACCTTGGTAATTGATACTTCCATCCATCATGAGTTCATGACAGTAAGGCTTCTTCGGAAGGGACATATTATCCCCAAAATGGAACTTTACCATCACATTATAGATCATGTACACCTCTTTTAAGTTTGAACAACATGCAACAGAAAATTATCAATTTTTTTTTATCAATTAAAAAGGTGCTGCCTTTAGTCACGTTGACTATTCATCTCAAAGACTAGTTACCGGATGTGGTTCTTCCTATTGCTAGCTACTCCGCTACAGTCTTCAGCGACGCACCTAGATCGTAGTTCCTAAACCATTCATATGTTTGCATGGTACACGATCTTCCAAATAAGCTCGGTAGATCACTCGCGATAGGTGAATGTTTGCCCATACCTTCAATGGCTTCTTCCCTCTTGCCTCCTGTTCCAAACTTCCATTCGTATTGCACATTCATATATATATGCGAAATCATTATTTAGATCCTCTCTTTTGCTCCTACTGGCATCCATGGATCAACAGGGGGTGGCAACGGCCGAGATCTTGAAAAAAAAGCTCGGGCTCAGACTCGTTGATCCACGAGTCGAGCTCAAACTTGGGCACCCAGTCCGAGCTAGTGTCAAAATCAAACTAAAGTTGCAAGCCTCAGAAACCATTCTATGTGATGTGAGCGTATGTAGGAAGAAGAAGCAACAGCATATATACACTTTATAGGCCAGGCCATTTGTTAATGCCTGTAACACTTGAATGGTAAGTAGTAATTCTCGTCAGGTAGCCAGCTACGAAGATCATGCATTCAAACTATTCTGATTGTTGGTACGTGTTGTACTGTTGTGTAGGACATCTCGAGCGTTGATGATCATGGTGTGTTAAAGCGTACGTAGGGAAAGCTTCTCACTTTCTCAGGACCTGATATACGTCTCATTGCATGCCTGCCAGCTATACATGCTTAGATGACCATATATAATGATCGACCTTAACAAAACATTATATTTGTGCTACTAATTGATTAATTATTGTAGGGTGAACAGTAGCATCAAGGATCGTACGTACACGCTAATCACCTCCTAATCTGTTACCTTATATACTCAATCAGCGAAAGTAATTAATAAAGAAAGGAATTAATCAAGATCATAAGCAAACCAATCTAAAAAATAATCTAAAAAATAAAAAAAATTAAGCAGTAACAGGAAAGATCGCATACCAGGACCAATCTTCTCCATTGATCAGATTAGTACATGGTTTCCTTTTACTGTTGGAGTCCTAAGCTCTCAAATTCCTCTCTAATCTCTCCTCTAATCTCTGAAATCTTCCCTGGAAAATACTCTATTTTTCATCCTTTTTGCCCCGTGAAAACAATGCGTATACCCTGAAAAATCCGGCTCTACTGTTTATATACGTACAACAATGTGTTTGTATACCCTGCTGCGCGCTGCTGGGCTGCCTGCGCGCATGGCTGCCGGCCCACCTGATTGCTCACTGCTGCACCTCTGCCAGCCCACGCAGCCCATGCACACACACACACACACACGAGTGCGCACGCATCCAAGAAGCCACGCGAACACACACACATTTTTTCTTATCCTAGCATGAGCTCAACACACACACACGAGTGCTGCAAATTGTTTATTACGGAAGAGTTATGGCAATGAATTAACTATGCAATTTGAGCTATATATACTTATCATAGGGATATTTTGTTCTTGCAATATAGTCATACTGAAATCCCGAGGTTTTGTTGTCTCGGTTTTGATGCACGACGACGCTATATGTGCAGGCAGCATCAACAATATATACTAGAAATTTGGTAGAATTTATTTTTTGTTCATTTCTTTTTATTATACTATACTTGGTGCTCGATGATACCTCCAATACCTGCCACTGATCTTCTCTATACGTTTGTATCCTAATTCTCCCAACCCGAAGCTGCCATTTGAAAGAATGGTTTGAGAACACAAGTAAAGACAAGCAGTTTGCTATGTTTCAGGAGATGATGAAAGATGTGCTGATTACAACCCCATCCTTGATGCTGTCATACATGTTCTGATGTATGCTGAATTGCTTTAAGCAATAAGGATCTGAGATTAGCTTTCTAGATTGGAAATAGCAGCTCAAAAGAAATTCTTTTCTCGTAGCCTTTCTTTTGACCACTTCCCTTTTCAGTGTCAACCTCAACTGCCAAAGCAAATTACTAAACTCCGGTGGATGAACCTAGTCGATCAGCCATTATGGTTCGAGACTTATAGCACTATCCTTATAGTGTTGAGCTTTTCTTAGAACACTAACTGTTGATCATATGTTATGTGTGAAAGATGTCGACATTGATTAATTACCTTTGTGCAGCAATTCACATATCTTTGCGCATAGTACAAACAAAGCTGATATCATAGACAGAATGCACACATATATAGGCAGCCAATAGACATAATAAGTACATCTCTTTAACAAAAGACGAAGAAAATTGAAGTTTATCTGCCAAAGCCAAAAATAATGGTGGTGTTTCCAACTTACAATCCATGAGGTCATGTGTCTATATATATGAAAACTCTAAGCCTACATGGTGGTTACTATTACTACTCCCTCGTGTGTGTGGTGCATATAGGTAGTGGGGCTATATGTACCATGTATGGAATTAATACTAGTTCCAGGTATATATGGCTTCTTCCTATGTGTGTATCCCACATTGACGAGCTAGCTATACCCAACGATGTAAAACCCACTCTCATCTGCATCTCTTCTTCTTCTTCTTCTTCTTCTTCTTCTTCTTCTTCTTCTTCTTCTTCTTCCATGTGTGTGATGTGGTGAAGAAGCAGCAGCACACATATATATACGTACGTATATAACATTGGGCCATGTTAATGTCAGGGGTTGTTTCACATCAGCCCTTAGTAGTACCTCCTGCAACCTCTTATTGGTACCTTTAATTAATCAGGACATACAATTCCTCATGTTTAACCTAATGGTTTATTAAATGGTATTTCCTAAAGAACCTAACGGACATGAAAGGATAAATTTCTAGTTTCCATGTCTCCCAACCTTATCATCTCCATGTTTCCTGACTCAAACTGCTGCTGGGCGGCGGCGGAAATGACTCCATGTGTGTGTGTGTGTGTGTGTGTGTGTGAGAGAGAGAGAGAGAGAGAGAGAGAGAGAGAGAGAGAGAGAACAGGAGAAAGAAAGGGTTTTTTCAATACTACCTCTTGCCTGTTCAAGGATGGTAAAAATTCTACAATGGCATTCCATTTGCTAGGTATGCAACCATAGTTGTGAGTAATGTTCAAGAGCTAGCATTGAATATCGATCATGATCTACCTCAGAACTTCTAATGGCCTGATGTTATGAGGAAATTTGTATTGACACTTGTGCTATCACTTCTTTTTTTTTTCAATCCATAAAGAAAGGAAACATAAACCAGAAATTAAATAAAAAAAATATAAGAGTTGTTTGTAACAACATATATACAAAAATGTGTTGAACCAAATAAACCGATTGATGGACAATAGTAGTGTATGTACACTCTTTTAAGAACAATTGCATGGCTTGGATTAAAACCAGGTAGAGGGCATCATCAATTCTCAATTTCGTAAACAAAATTTATATTGCTCTCAATCCAACGATCTGATCCGGTCAAGTAATATATATGTGACAAGGAAAAGCTATGAGTGATTTGATGCAATAGGCAATGTAACTCACAAGGCAATATAGCCCTCCAAGAAAATCTATATATAAGTGTGTGCTGTACTTGATAAAGGATTTTTGGCAGTCGTATGTCTTCGCATAGTATTTTTTAAACCATTTGGATCACAATTAATTTATAGAAGATATTGCAACTGAGGAAAAGGATGAAGGAAAAAGGTATTATTTAATTCTATGAAAAAGTCTCAGTTAAGCGGAATGTAATAGCAATTGCAGTTCTAGGAAAAATGCTACAGTGAGGGGTATGTATTAGCTACCAAAGGTAGAACCAAATGTCTCCACAAAATTGCCACATGAAAATTCATAAATTCAAGTGACACAAGAAAAGCTTAGGATGCACTACCAGGGAAACAACCTTTAGTCCTGGTTGGCAACTCACTTTAGTCCCGGTTTGACGTGACTAAAGGTCTCCCGGTTCCTCCAATCGAAACACAAGCCCTCCCCTCGGTGTAGAAAACATCCAAAAAAATATAGCAACTTCATAGGATTTTACTTAAAGGTCTCAAAAATATTTTTTATATTTTTTTTAATCTTTTCATACTTTTATGTTATTGTTCTCAACTTTTTAACCCGACCAAACCGAACCGAACAAAATCGCGAACCAATCTCCCAAAAACTGTATTGCTGTGTTTACTTGTCCGGACAAGAGCTAGTCTAACCGTACTACACATAGCTAATAGCAGTATCTCTGTAGGGCCAATGTCACCAATATCTCAAACATCACTTGCACGTACGGGGAGAAAATTGGTGAGAAGCCACAATCGTCGTTGGGCTTCGCAAAAATGCCATCCCGCTCGTAGGATTCTTTATAATGCCACCCCCATCGCGCGCCGCCAATTCCCATGCCATTTCTTCGATTCCGGCTCGTTTTACTGTGCGATCTGCCACAAATTCCCCTGTTGTCCTCCGGGAGGTAGTCCCGTGATGCTATGATCAGCCTTGCCGTTCGCCTTCCATCTCCCACACAGGAAACCACCCCCAATCCGCGCGCGCTCACCACCTGCTCGTCGATATGCCTCAGCGGCCACCCCCTCGCCGCCGCCGCCGCCGCCGCTCCCTCCGACGTCCGCCTACGTCCACCTCCCCTTCTGCCGGAAGCGCTGCTACTACTGCGACTTCCCCATCGTCGCGCTCGATTTGAAAACGCGAATCGAAAACACGAACTTGTTCTTGATTTGGAATGAACGATGAACGGTACATATCTGCCTTCACTGCCACACTACTCTCTTCGAGTGCTCTTGTCCATGCTGGCGATGGTTTCTTCCCTCTTACCTCCTGTTCCCATGGTGAGCCTATATACCACTGCAAGCTATATAAGATCAACGATTCACTTTCCTCTTCCTCCTCCATGTTGCTTTTGCGATGGATGAGCGCCGCGGGGATGAAGCATATATACACACACTATCAAGTACGTGCCCACTGCTACAAAAAATAATACTCCCTCCGGTCACAAAAAGAAGTCGTTGTTGACGTTTGGACACGTCTTTGACCATTCGGCTTATTCAAAAAAGTTATATAAATATTATTTATTTTATTATTAAATGTATTTTAAGTATGACTTATATTTTTACATATTTGAACTAAATTTTTTAATTAGACGAATGGTCAAAGTCGTGTCCAAAAGTCAACGGTGACTTCTTTTTGTGACCGGAGGTAGAATATAAGTACCGGTTCCCAACAGGCTTCACTACCTCACACTTCTATCCAAACCAACCCACCCACGCGTATGAATAAGATAAATGCATTTTTTAAACGTTTCTGAAACGAGGCATTAGTACCGGTTCGTAATACGAACACATTAGTACCGGTGCCAGCTTGCCTGCACCCATCTGCCAAAGAACTCATTAGTAACAGCTCATATCACGAACCGTACTGATGTGAGGGTCCAACCGGTACTAATTTCTTAGAGCCACGAACCACACAATCAGTACCGGTTCATATTTAATCGGTACTGATGGGCAAGTACCATGCACAGCTCTTGTAGTGGCCAATGCTTCGCTACAGGACGGAGGCATAATGTTTAGAAAAAATATATACAGAGGCATGCGCTAGAAATCAAGAAACGTAAAAATCAAAATTATTAAAAACCGAGGCATATGTACCCATTAAGAAAAACTTAAAGTGGCAAAGCGTAAAATTTGGAATCATGGTGATGATGGAATTAGATATGTAATTAAGGGCATTTGACGAGTGATGCACTGCCCGTCACTCATCATCTTCATACACAAGCGAGTTTTTTTATAGTAGAAATATATGTAGGACCGGACATATCAGTGTGAGACTGTGAGTGATATTACAACCAAACACTAATTACTAATATAATCAATTTGCTAGCTGTGCAGCCACAACTCATGTCATTCTAAGTCATGTCCTTGTACGGAGATCAAGGGTTTAATCGTGTTTTTCGCGGTTTCGCGGTGAGGCCCGAAAAAAGCTATAGCGGGCTATCGCGGAAAATTTATGCGCCCTATATATTGGGACCGATGGAGTAATTAATATGTTGAGTAAATTACCGTGATATATTATTCCACAAATTCATTATAGAGAAACTTAACGAAGTGATCATTTAATATGTTTATATCAATAATATCATCATGTAAGGTTCAATGATGTAAGAATGAGCGAGGACATAACTAAACATCTAATTTATGGTTGAATTTTCAAAGGAAATTTTATAAAATGGCATAGCCGAGCTATAGCGGTAATAAAAATAGCGGAAATAGCGCCCAATTTAGCGGGCATAGCTGTGTTCGCGGAATTTTGGTACTTAGCATAGCGTTTTACGAACAAAAAAGCTATAGTGGGCTATTTAAATCATTGGCGGAGATTGATCTAAAAAAAGATCAGCTCTAGTTGATCTTAATTATGAGTTTCGACAGATAGACATACATGACAGATAGACATACATACGTATCTGATCCCAACGAGTAGATGTATAATACATGTGTTCCACGGTCCCAGACTCCCATTGTGTGAGAGATGGCCATCCGAGTGAATGCTTTACTCCGTGCGCGACGCACATGCTACATGAATCATCTTCCTATCGCTAGCTACTCCGCTTCAGTCTTCAAGTACGCACGTAGATTATAGTTCTTGAATCATTCATGTGATTATGTCGTACACGATCTTTTCCAATAGCTCGTTCGATCACTCATGACCGGTGAATATTCACTCATGACCGGTGAATATTTGACCACACTTGCAATGGCCTTTTCCCTCTTGCCGCCTATTCCAAACTTTCATTCATTGCTCGTTCATATGACTATATATACGAATTCATTTTTTAGCTTTGCTCTTCCTCCTCCATGGATCAATAGGGGTGGCAACCGTCGAGCTTGAGCTAGCCAATCTTGGAAAAAAGCTTGAACTCGGGTTCGTAGGCCTACGAGTTGAGCTCAAACTCGAGCATCGAGTCTGAGCTAAGTCAAAGCCGAGCTGCGAGCTAAATTGTAAGCCCTATAAACTATGGCGTGTGACGTTGTGGGGAGGAAGAAGAAGCAGCAGCATATATATACACTTTATAGAACTAGACCACGTGTTAATGTCTGTAACACTTGAATGGTACATTTGCAGTATTCTCGGCAAGTAGCTAAGCTAGCTACGAAGATCATGCATTCACACTATTCTGATTGATGGCACGTGTTGTGTAGGACATCTCTCGGGCATTGATTTTTTATTTTGACAAAAGGACAGGAGAACTACCATCTATTGATCAAAGCAAGAAGAGGACAAAAATGGGGGGAACATTGCCCCTCCCCCTGGGGCAATGCCATGGAAATTAATTACACAAGCAGGGCTCCTGCGGCTTCCCAAAGCCTCAGGTCATCAATTAATGTCCGAAGGAAGACGCTGCACGGCTGTTCGACTTGACAAAAAACGCAATTGTTGCGCTCGATCCAGATAAACCAGACGATTGCCGATACAAGCGAGAGGGTTCCTTTGGCGGGTCTGCCTTGACAGATGTCTCTCAACCACCACTGTAAAATGGATGATGGTTGTTGCCAGTTGTAGGGTTGGAGGACTAGCTTGTTGAATTGGGAGTCATCTGCCTTGTAGGGTTAGAGATCTCGGGCATTGATGATCATGGTGTGTTAAAGTGTACGTAGGGCAAGCTTCTCACATCTTATATACAACTCGGGCATGGCTTGGATTAAACTAGGTGGAGGGCATCAGTAATTCTCAATTTTGGAAGAACATTTACAATATTTTCATACTGCTCCCAATCCAACGATCTCCTGTCAAGTAATATATAAGTGACAAGGAAAAGCTATGAGTGATTTGATGCAATAGGCAATGTAACTCACAAAGCAATATAGTTCTCCAGGAAATCTATATATAATTGTGTGCTTTTACTTGATAAATGATTTTTGGCAGTCGTATGAACTCGCATAATATTTTTTAGAAACATTTGGATCATAATTTATAGAAGATTTTGCCACTAAGGACAAAGGTACTATATAATCTTATGAAAAAGTCTCAGTTAAACGGAATGTAACAACTATTGCAGTTCTAGGAAAAATGCTACAGTGAGAGTATGTATCAGCTAGCTAAAGGTACACAGGACCAAATGTTTCCACAAAATTGCCAATTGAGAATTGATAAATTATAGTGACACAAGAAATGCTTAGGATGAATTAATATTAAGAATTTCAGTTCTGCCTATTTCAATGTCAATATTTTAATTACCACTTGATCTCCATTTGCCTAATGGAGACCAGGGAAAGAAGTCAGTTTGAATGAAATTGTATACTGCTGTATGTTTACTGGTTCGGACCAGAGCTAACTAAGCATACACAAGTAGCACATAGCAGTATCTAGCTAGTGTATCCTTGCGACCTCTCCTGTTCTTAGCATCAACTGTGTGGTAACATCAAGCCTTTAGTAATTAAGTTGCCCGTGTGGCCAATCTAATGCTTTGTTATTATTGGTTTTTTTCGTTATTTATTGGCGTGTAATTGACTAACTTGTATCACCTGTTCATGCCAATTTAGAGTTTCCTGTTACACTGTAGTTTATACACCTCAGATTAGAATCCAAAGAAATGTCTATATTATTTCTTCCGGTGGTTCCTCATGTGAAGAATGGATCTGCCGGCTTCAATTCCCACTTCGTAGCCACTCACATCGAAAAATGAAGGACGACGCTTGGAAACATGGATGTTTGTTGTCTCATCTTGCGACCTACCCTCCTCACGCGCTGCTGTCCATGGCGGCCGAATCCAAATCCTCTGCTGTCGCAGTTCAAAATACAGAGGGGTACTCAAGATGCGAGGTGTAAATGTACATGTTTCTTCCCTCTTGCCTCCTATTCCCATGGTGAGCCTATACCATGCATGCAAGCTATATAAAATCAACAAATTCTTCTTCTCTTCCTCCTCCGTGCTTTTGCCATGGATGAACACATGGACACGGGGTCAAGAAAAAGATGAACCATATATATACACGCTACTGACTGCCCGTGCTTCGCTGTGGAAAAAAATAAAAAAAATAAACACCAAAAAAGTAATGGATGGGGGTAAAATGTTTTTAAAAAAATAGGGGCGTGCGCAAGAAATCAAGAGACTTAAAAGTCAAAATTATTCAAAAACTGAGGCATATGTACCAATTACGAAAAACATAAGATGGCAAAACATAAAATTTGAAATCACGACGCTGGCGACATCAGGTATGTAATTACTTGTGGTTTCAAGGGCATTTGATGCGTGATGCACCGCCACCACATCCTCTCCTGGCGCCGCCCCGGCCTCTCCCAGTGCTTCTTCTAGAAGAAAGTCATCGTGACTGCCATGCAACCATGTGGAAGGACGCCATTGCCATCGACCCTTATGTGGAAGCACCACCACTTCAATTGTATTTGGCGAGGCAGCCGTATTCACAATTGCAGAGTGTGAATTGTATCTGAGTTCTCCGCTTTATGTGAACCGTAGTGTGCACCATAAAGTGTGAATTGTAAAGCCTTTCTGTTCACAATATGCATCAATTTCTTTGTCAACCACTTTATGAGTGTGAATTGTATCTAAGGATCTGGGAATGCAACTAATTTCTGAGAATTTGTAAATGTTGGATGGAGTGTTGCCTTTATGAATGCATAGTTTGTGAATGTTGAAAGAAGGCATAGATATCACCTACGGAGACTAACAAACCTTGTGAAAAAGTACGGTTGCCATTCCCCTTTCATAATAATGCTCATATATAGATATCACCTATACAGACTCACAAACCTTGTGAGAAGTACCGATGTCATCCTGCTTTTGTAAATGGGACCATTTATAAATGTTCAAAAGTTGATGGGTGCTCTAACATATGCCACCAAGTTAGATGTAATACCTATCCACCAAGTTTGTTGGATTATCACTCACATGACACTTTTCGAATTTTTTGAAAACAACTTACCAAATCATGACCTGAAATGACCATTTTACCATATATCGGCCCCACCAGCCAACATCTTCCTTACTTGGTGAGACACATAGAGGGCGAGAGAGAGAGGGAGGGGGAAGGGGAATTACAAAATGCTGGAGCTCGAGCTGCACCAAGGGCAGGAGAACTGTCGTCTATTATTTCAAAAGCGAGAAGATTACAGGTCGGGGGATTGGGACCCTCTCGGGGGTAAAAAGAAAATTAATTTATTATAAAATTGGCATAGTTCGTTGATAAGGTGCTAGATGAAGATAAGGCGGGGATGTTCGGGCGAGCGGAAAATTCTGTTACTATATTTCGTTCGAGCCACAGATGTCATAAGGTCGCAAAAACGATTGACATAGTGCCATGTGGAGGCCTGTCTTGAAGAATGTCCACATCCCACCAAGGAAGTGTTGGAATAATAGGTATTACTATATTAATTTTGAAATTAGCTATATCGTAAAACATTTGAATAATTAATTGTCGAGGAAGGCGGCAGCGTCCGGCGAGAGTGGTGAGTGGTGACGGGCAACGCTGCACATACTGTGATCCAAGAGGAGGAGGTGCAGAGGCATGGACGAGAAGGGTGATTGGGAGAGGCAGGGCGCCGCCGTGTCAAGGCCATTGCGCCGTCGGAGAGGCAGGGTGTTGCCGTGAAATCTCCTGGGTTGGTATCGGGCTCGCCACGGCGAAGACGCCGCTGTCCTCGGCTACAGTGGGAGTGGGGGAAGAGGGGCGAGCCGGTGAGGTGGCTCGCGGCTCCTCGACGCCGGCGAGCTCCTCCTCCTCTGCACCCAACCTCCCTCACTCTTCGGCCGCGCATGTGCTGCGGCTCGCGCCGCATTCGCCACCACGCGTAATAACTTCGTATAGCATACATTATACGAAGTTATACGAGTACCAATTGTGGTGGAGGAGACAGTGCAGCCCCAAATCGCGCCACACCGCCGCCGGCCTCCCCCGCCACGGAGCTCACTGCCGACGGCCGTCCCCACCTCCATCGCGCAAGGCAGAAGATGGGCAGATGATCAATACTCTCGAGAGTTCTTCAACCATGATTTCTTATACAAGCTTACTACTTGGAGTTGATGCCAATCAAACATCGGCCACTATAATGCCATTAGTAAATGTGCTTCGCATAATCTGCCTCTGAATGGGAACCTGCAATTTCAAATCAGCTAATCAAGTTTTCATGAGCTTATGTACAACTGGTCAGATGACATGTTTCATTCAAACTGCTTAAACATGTGTGCTTCGGAAGCCAAACAAGCAGCATAAATTTCAGCTAAGAGGTGAGCATGTCTGGTACATGTTTCAACTCAGATTTGGGGAACCAGTTCAATTTAGTAAATTGATGCTGATCTGAATTCACAAATTGCTACAGCTGCCACCATTTGAATTCAAAGTTGAACATAAGTTCACTGTCAGTATTTCAAAGCTTTTGGACTGCCCTTGTATTGAGAAAATTCAGCTATGGTAGACTGAAATTACATATTCATTTCAGAGCTTCGAGAATTCCGATAATGGACTTAATCATTCACTCCAGACTATGCAATCGTTACATCATTCAAATTGATTGAAAAATAAAATTACAACCTGGACATGTGATCGGCTCCTCCATGAATTTATCCTCCTTTATTTACAACTGAAAAATAAAATTACAATCTGAACACAAACACATGGCAAGGAAGAACTGGCTAGAGACAATTTCATACGACGAAGAACACATTCGCACATGCAATTTCATTAGAAGCAGCAGCTAGCGGCCGGAGTCGTGTCGATGGTGGTGGACGACGATCGACGAGATGGCAGCTTCGGCAGGGACATAGCCGCTGCAGCACGGGGGCGAGCTCCGTGGCTGGTACGGGCGTCGGCAACGAGCTCCGTCGCGGAGGCGAGGGCGTCGGCTGTGAGCTCCGTGGTGGGGGAGACCGAAGGCGGCAAGCTTTGTGGCGGTGGCGGGGGCGAGCTCCGTGGCGGGGGAGACTTGCGGACGCCACCAATTGCTCCATCTCCTCGCCGCAAATACATAGCGTGTGGCTGCACTCCTTCCCTCTTGCCTCCTCTTCCCATGGCTTTTTAAAGCTTGAGCGGCTAACCATATAACATATTGACCCTAGCTACCATGCAGAGAGCCAGCCAGTGTATGTATTGTTTGTGTGATGTGGTGGAGAAGGAAGAAGAAGCAACAGCAGCAACATGTACTTGTATACTCCCTCCATTTATTCATTTTAGCTTTTAAATTTTGTCCCGAAAAAATATCATCCTACACTTTGGGTCCCACTCCATTGATTAAATATGAAGCATTTTATGTTAGGCCGCTGCATGTGCTCCTCTCTTTTCATACGTATTTATTAGGATTATTTTTCTAGCCGGTCAGTTTTTATTCAACCACCTAGAGTTACATGTGTCATCTAGCTTGAATAATATTCTCTCAGTTTGAATGTTAGAATGACATTCTTTTTTGGATAGATGGAGTATATGATTAGACCTAGGGTATTACTCCCTCCGGTTCCATAATACTTGTCATTTTATGTTTGTCCTAAGTCAAAGTTTTAAAACTTTATCTATAAAAATCTTGTAAACTATCTGGATTGTGTAAAAAAAATATAAAAAAAATTATTGCAATATGTTGCACCGAATAGTTTATAGAAAATGACAAATGTTAGCTCATTTGAATAAAAAAACAAACCGTGAAACTAAGACGGAGATAATCAAAGTGATAGGTTGGTGACTTTGTTCCCCTGTACTAAGGCTCTCTCCAACAGGAATCCCTAAATTTGATCCCCTATAGTCTCATATACAGGCTCCCTTAAAAAAAATCCATATATTTCTTCCATCTCCAACAGCGTTCCCTATATGGAGAATTGTATAGGGGAAGGAGAGAGAATCCCTACATATATGGGAATGGAGAGAAATTCTCTATTTTAGAAAACGAAATAGGGAACGCTGTTGAAGCACATAGGGAAAGAATTCATCCCCTATTTTAGGGTAGAGGACGCTTAAGGGAAGCCTGTTGGAGACAATCTTGCCCATAGCCACAAAGGAAAAGATATGAGTGATCGGTTCGATCAGTCTCTTGACCATATCCAACCGTTTTTCTTCCCACCATTCCCTTCAACACCTCTAAAGAGATTTTTTCCCAGACTTCATTGTCTTCCCAATCTTGTTCTCTAACAGAATTTCTTTCCACATTCCTTTCCATTCCCACCCTACATATTTTAACATTCTTTCATAACCTCCATATCACATACCGTATTTATACCAGGGTATATTTTCTCATATACCGGTGTATGATATATTGTGTAGGTCTGTAGGATGGATTTAAATATTGTAAAAAATTGTAATAATGTACTCACGTCAATTAAATATTACAAAAAATGTAAAAATTTATTTTCTCAATTAAATATTATAAAAAATTCTAAAAATGCAATTAAATATTTTTCAAATATGTATTATCACATTATTTCAATGTCACATTTGGCAAGTATATAGTGGTACAATGTAACTTAAATAGGTTTCTAAAATAATTTAGTACAATATTATAAATATGAGCAACCGGTCTAGAAAAACAAAAGCTTCCACAAGAAAGAATATGACATCTGTATAGTCATTCTTGCAGGATAAGCTTCATTGCAGGAGAAGCCATACTACCCCAATAGGTTCCTTCCATGAGAAGCTCAAGTTGGCCAGCTATAAAAATGGCAGGTTGCTCTTCATTTCATTTCATCCCACATTGCCTTCACTCACATTGCAAAATGAATCCGGACCCCTTTGCTTCGAGTAGTGAGTTGCAGTGGTCCGATTCAAGTGATGATGACGACGAGAAGAAATAACCCTTTTTGCTACGATCGAGAAGGAGGAACTAACCAACCAAACCCCTACAAGGCGTCACCAAGGTTCTGTCCCAGGTCACATTGTTATCAATCGAGGTCGGGCCGAAGGGGCTGCTAGGCTAATTGCCGATTATTTTGCTGATTCCCCTGTTTATGGCCACAAATATTTCTGACGCAGGTATGGGTGGTGGGATGAAATATATTTTAATTATTACTCATATGTATTTCATGTCTTACCACGTAATAATTTGGGACACTTCATGCAGATTCTGTATGAGTAGAAGGCTATTCCTTCGGACTGCAGGTGTTGTTGAGCAGTCAGACGACTGGTTCAAGCAGAAGAGGGATGCCACTTGGAGGCTGGGGTTGGATTCCCTACAAAATATCACTGCTGCTATGCGCCAGCTTGCGTATGGTGTTCCTGGTGACGCCATTGATGAATATGTGCGTATCGGAAAAAGCACGGCCAATGACGCACTTACAAGATTTGTGCATGCCGCTTTGAAGGTATTCAAAGCCCAATATCTACGCGCTCCAACACAAGAAGACACCGCGCGACTCCTGGCCATGGTGAGATGCGAGAATTTCCTAGAATGCTTAGAAGCATTGATTGTATGCATTGGCCTTGAAAGAATTGCCCAAAGGCATGGCAGGGTGCATACATAGGACATACCCGCAAGCCAACTATAGTTTTAGAAGCGGTGGCATCATACAATTTGTGGATTTGGCATGCCTTTTTCAGCATGCCTGGTAGTTTGAATGATATCAATGCACTGCACCACTCTGATGGTTTATCTAGGTTAACAAACGGCACCAGCTAGTTACTGCCTCTACCATACTGGACAACACGAAGGTAGTATTTATACTGGAATTGCAAAACTCAACAAGCTACTGGTATCTGATTGTTCACAATTCAATCTAAAAAAATAGCACCATATATCTACAAATATATAAATGAATGATACTGGTATCTGTAAAAGTAGCACTGCACTATACAAGAATGATTCAACAGTGTTAAAAGATCACAATGCAATCGGCAAAGTAGTTTTACTTTAAAAATTCTCCAAAATTCCAAAATTCATCGCAAAAATATTCTCATAAAAAAATCACCCCATCACAAAATCTTCACTGAACAATATTCCCGTAAATGAGTGATCTCACAATACACCCATTCAAATTCAATATCTCGTTTCTCATTATGCGTCCACACAAGGTTAAGGAGGTTCTGCCTGGAGAGCAGCCTAATGCAGGCCTTGAAATTCTGGAGACACATATTTTTAATGATTCTAAGGTGTCCTTTCCTTCTGTCTGGAGAGCAGCCTAATGCAGGCCTTGAAATTCTGGAGACACATATTTTTAATGATTCTAAGGTGTCCTTTCCTTTTGCCTCCTATTCCCACAATCCCACGCCACCACGGTAGCTTCACAACTCTGCAATTAGTTTTCTGCAATCTTCTTCTTCTTCTTCTTCTTGCTCCTCCTCCTCCTCAAGCTATACTATGTTGCCTGATAGCTCTGGTGAAATGGTGATACATTGAGGAGGAGACATCATAGAGGAAGCCATATGAATGACAGAGGCAATTGAGCTTCATATAGGAAGAGTACATGCATATATATATATTATTGCCAATATAAAAGTTCCAAGTTTGGTAGGTGTTTTCTCTGCACATAACAGGCTTTGATCGATCTCTCATGATCGGCATGCATGGAGTCCATGATTCTGCAGGAAGAGGATCGTGCAAGAGGTAATGAGATCTTCAGCACATGAAGGCATTGAGAAGATCAAGTGGTGAAGGGTAGGCTGCCATTGAAGATAAGTTAAGATATATGGCTGATGCCACTTTAATGGCAGAAGTCAGAATGTTTGATATAGTGAGTGCTACATGTGTATACACACATGGCTCAAAATAAAGCTCTCTCGATCTTTCTCAGTGCCCATGGACATATGGTTTTTTTAGTTGATGGTCGATCTACCGTCCAAACAGTGTTTCATTAACCTCGGCCTGTCTAATCTTCTATTCCTTGTAGTGAGTAGTACACATAATTGGTTGGTGTTTCCGTTGTACACATAATTCATAGGCATTAATTCGACCCCTCATGATCGACATGCATGGAGTTCATTTTGCAAGTGCGCCAAAGCCAGGTGCTTTTACTGCATGTACACTGTCTATCAGTTCTTCAGGAAGAAGGACGTGCAAGAGGTAATGCCGATGGGAGCAAAGCTGTTATATATGCTAGGTGGAGATCTTCGGTTCATGTACATATTTATATCCAGCGGTAATTAATAAATAATAAGATCAAGTGGTTGGTGCCACTTTTATTATACTAAGTTAGAATATACTCCATTATTATATTAATGCAGAGTTAAAACCACCACATTAATTATAAAACACAAGAAAATTTTTCCATTAATCGAACCGTCAATTACACCGTCAATTATTGTGAGCCCGAATTATAACAACTTATATTAAAAGCTACAATAATAAAATAAGAGCAATTTAAAAAGAATTATATCAAACACAAGATTATAAAAAATGTACATATCAAACACGAGATCTATCCAAACGTGTGGGACATCATGTTGTCTATCTATTATTATATTAAAGTAGAGTTAAATGGAGTCACCACGTTAATTCTAAAATACAAGAAAGTCCCCCTTAATCAAAGAGAAAAAGAAAGAAGTATATTGTTTATTGTTGGTGACCTGAATTATATATAACGGCTAAGAATAAAAGCTATAAAATAAAATAAAATCAATGAAAAATGAGTTCATATCAAATACGAGGTTATAAAAGGAGTCTATATCAAATACAAGATCTAGCCATGCAACCGCGTGGGACACCATGCTAGTTAATTAATATTTGATGGTGGGTGTGCTAGATGTATACATGGCGCAAAACAAAGATAGTGTTATTCTTTGGTGGACAGGCCGTGAATAATGATGCAATTTTTTTTCACTTAAAAAACGAAAATGCTTCAACCTGGGCGTCCGATCCGTCGGACGCCCAGCGGCCCGGCCCAAGCGCGTGTGCGGCGAGTAGCGCGAGTGCGGCCAGTGCCCAGCCCGCGCTCGCGTACGGCTACGCTAGCTATCTAGCTTGCAGCCAACTAGCTAGCTATCTATGTGCGTTTCATTTTTTGTTCTTTTCGATTTCTCAATTTTGTATCCTTTTCATTTGGAGTCTAAATCGCGTAGTACAAATTTTATAATTCATCTAAATTCCTAATGAACTCATTTTAAATACTTTTCTATTATTTGAGTTTTTTATTTTTATTGATACAATTGTTCCATTAGGCAAGATAGATTGTTCCGGAAGACTAAACTTTTTGTCTTAGCAAACAAGATAGATTGTTCCAGTATGTATACAAGTTGTGGTTCATCAAACTAGACATATTGTTCTAAATGGGTTAGCCTATTGTTCCAGCAGACCAAATACATTGTTTCAACAGGTAAAAAAGTTGTTCCAGCAGGCAAGATTGATTTTTCGGAGAGGCTAGACTCATTGTTCCAGCAGGCAAGATAGATTGTTCCTTGAGGCTAGACTCATTGTTTCAATAGACAAACTTTATTGTTCTAGTAGGCAAACATTATTGTTCCAGTAGGCAAAAGTTATTGTTCTAGAAGACAAAAGTTATTGTTCCAGTAGGCAAAGCTCAGCTATTCTAGTAGGATAAACTTTATTGTTTCAGTAGGCAAACTTTATTGTTCCGGTAGTCAAAACCTTTATTTGTTCAGAAGGCAAATTTATTATTTCATAAGGCAAAAGTTATTGTTCCAGTAGGTGAAGTTCAACTGTTCTTGCAGCACAAACCTTATTGTTCCAGTAGTCAACTTTTATTTGTTCCAGTAGGCAAACCTTGTTGTTCCAGCAGGCAAAAATTATTGTTTCAGTAGGCAAACCTTCTTGTTCTAGTAGGCATTTCTTTTTACTATTCCAGCAGACCAAATACATTGTTCCAATAGGTATGCAAGTTGTTTCATCAGACCAAATGCATTGTTCCAATTGAGCTTAGCCTATTGTTCCAGCAGGCCAAATATCAAGTTGTTCCGTCGTATGAGACGTATTGTTCCAATAGTCCAAATTAATTGTTCCATTAGTATAGACAAATTGTTCCAATAAATTTTATATAGCAACATGGATCTTGTTTTGTTCGAAAAAATGCGAGGAACGCGTTGGCGCAAACGGTCTGTCAATTGGAGCTCCCAATCAAAAGTTATGATCGTTTAAACAAAAACGAAAAAAGAAATCTTTGCTGACGTCATCACAAACAAGAAATTAAATATGCTGCTTTGTACATGCACAACAAGAGGATGCATGCCGTGCAGCTTTTTGCATGCAAGGGGTAGCATTTTGCTGCCAGCTTCACATGCATGCGGTCATACGCGCGCGTAAAATTGGGCTGGGCTGGGCTGCGGCGGGCGTCCGATGGATGGACGTCCGTCCCCAAGTCGCGCCCAAAAACCTTAAAAAAACATGTGCTAACCATTTTTCTCAGGAAATTCCCTGTGTGTCATTGAGAAAAATAAAAAACATATATCTACCTCTAAGAGGTAAGAATCTTATATATCTTCCCTTCCATACCCCACTAGTTTAATTTTTTTTGCTTCTCTCAGTACCATTGTCGTCAACTACATTAGATCACGACCATTAATTAGTGGTGTGTTCTTTGTCTTTTTTTTGTGAAAGGGAAATTTGGCCCTCCTTTGATAGATTAGGCCCCTTCTTTGATCAATTAAGCATCCAACCACGACACCATTGGCTTCATCGTGGCTCATGTCTGTCCTCAGCAATTAGGGATTCATCTCTCTAGCCACCTCGGGCTCCAGCGCCGCCTCCACCGCTGGTGACGTGGCCTCCATCAAGGCATTCTGTGACTCATTCTCCTTCTTCGTTATCCACGACTCAACCACGGGTGATGACAGCTCTACCCGCGAGGCATGGCCCGGGCAACGCGTGCGGAGGCCGTCGCCATGGCCGGTGGGCGTGCAAAAGAAGACAACACTACAATAGCGGGGCGCACACGCCCAAATCTGGCCAGAAGACAAGCACGAACATGATGCAAAGGTGGTTGTGCAGCGATGGGGCGCACGGGGAAGAACGGCTGTAAGAAATGTAAGTGAAAATGGTTGTTCAAATGGGAGTTGAACAAGAGCCAAATATGCAAGCACATGATTTTCCAAATCGTCCCAAACAGTGAAAATTTGACTCAATCTATCTCTAATGGTAGATAGTCACGCAGGACAATGTGTGTGAAGGAAGGGAAAGTGCTCCCTAGTCCCATTTGCCTCCAATTCCCATCATGCATGCAGCATGCATACGTTATACGTACACCACAGTCTCCAAACCTTTCGTCCATCCGTATAATTACCCGGTGCATGTTCTGCTTATATGTCACTTGTTATCTCTTGGTGTATGCAAACGGTGAAAACAGAACACACGCACACACTCTCTCTCTCTCTCATTTTTTCTACCCCTGTGTGTGTGTGTGCATATTTTTTTCACATCACTGGAGTGCTAGAAGTAGCTGCCAAGGGTCGTCGATGATCATTTATACAGTAGTGAGGCCTTTAACACACCAACAAACGAGTGCGTATTCGACTTCTCCACTTAAATTATGATCACATGGTCCAATGAATAGTTGATAATACAAATAAATAAACAATATTTTTAGGGAAGGGTCCACCTGCCAATGATTTCTCGTGGCCCCGAATGGGAACGAGGACGGGAATGGAACAGACCCGCCCTGTCAGATCTGATGGGGATAATTTTTCTCCCATTTCAATCCCCGCGGGTTTGTTCCCCATACCTATCCTCTAACTAGGGAATTTGTCGTCGGGGATTTGGGAATGGGCCCCATTGTCATCCCTAGACTAGCGGTCGAGGTGTCCTAAATGCTATATCAACGCTATAGCATGACATTAAAACAATGATTGGCACTCAAACTAGTATCACCACCGGTTTGCAAATAGCTTAGCATTAGTGACCCATAGAGATATACAGACAGTAAAGGCCACTTCTAGGATACCTTTACTTTGCATCCCGCGATTACCTTGTCAAAAATTGGTCTCGCCCTTGCTACTTAGCCTTGGTTTAGTTCATGGCCTTTTAAGCAGCGTGGGTCCCACCATGCAGACGCACAGATAGCAGAAGCGAGCATGCAAAGTGGGTTCCAGGCTTCTAGCCTCCCAGGAGCATATATACTGGTGTATTTGTACTTTTTTTTGCGTTTTGACATTAATTTGAAAATTTCGTATCTATTTCATCCATGATCCAAATTATATGAAATAAAATTCTTCATTCATCTAAATTCCTAGGCTGCCCCCACATAATTTTTACAAATTATTTGATTGTTATGATTTAAATATTTTTTAAAACTTCCAAATTTAGCTCCATTTAAATTTTGGTTCCTTTTATTTTTAGTTACAAGTTTTAAACTTCACATGCATAAAATTGGCTAGAACGAAAAATTGGGTTCAAACCAAACATTAGTCACACCAAAATTTGGTCATGGTTCATGGGTTTCAATACAAACAACAGATTTTTGCCAATGAATTGGTTATGGCATTGTGATTGAGGGCTTCAAACTAAACACAGTCCTAGTTCATGTCCCCACGAACAACGTCATCTGTTGTCGAGACACCTTAATTAAAAAACATTTCAGGAGAACCCCAAAAGGCCGTATTGGTGGCAAGCCTAGATGGTGATCAATGATCACTATGGGGTATATATGTAGCACAAGCTAGATGAAAGTCATTTGAGGGAAACAGATAAAAAATATTTTAGTTAAGCTTAGGTTACAATAGATTCAAAGACCTCAATCTACTTACACGGGGAATACCTCATCCTGCATGTGCCTAGAGCTGGTCATATGGGCCGAACCGAGTGGCCCGTTACTGTGCATTGGGCCAGCCCGGTTCGGTTTGTTTCCAAAACGAACCGTGCCGGCCCGGTTCGGGCCGGCGAACCATGCTCGGGCAAAGCACGCGGCCCGTCGGGCCAGCACGGTTCGGTTCGCATAGTAACGGCTCGGTTCGTTACTATGCGAACCGACCCGACCCGGTTCGGCCCGTTTGGCCCATTTTACTGTAGCACCTTAAAATTTAAAAATCGAATCCATCGCGCGCGCCCAGTCTCCCGCCCGCTCCTTGTCTCCCCAATGCCACGCGGGCCCACGCGCCACACCGCAGCGCCCCGGCCAATGCGCCGATGCCACGTGCCCTGCACGCTCCAGCCCTCGTGCCCTTTCCCGCCCAACGTCCAGCGTGGCGTGTCCCACGGTTGACACATGGCACTGAACCGGGCTAGCCGATTCGTTCGGTTCGCTTTTTTATCGCCGTTGCAAATATAGCCGTTTATAGTAGTCTGATCCTTTAAAAATTCATAAAAAATAGCAAACAATTTCAAAAAAATCTCAATTTTTTCCTATAGTACCCACCCCTCTTCCATCAGCCACTCTTCCAACCCATTCTCTCTTGAGTCTCTTGTGTGCATTGCGTATTTGCAATTTGTGAGCTAGAAAGGTGTTGCTAATTGCAAATTTAGGCAAAGTTAGAAATATTTCAGAAAATTATTTCTGACTTTCATATTTGTTGGTGTGATCCTGTGAGGTTGATATATTTCCATATATTTGTTTGCTATATATTTGATTTGTGTATTGTGATTCTAAATTAAGTGTTGTTTTGTTATTTCATGTGTAGACAGCTTCCCGAAATGGCTGATGGTCGTTCTCCGTACGACGAATTTCACCTTAGCCAGTTCGGATTAACACCGGATTACTACAAGCCAATCGGTCAAAATCTACTGGAACCGGTTCCAGAAATGGAAACTACCGGAACCGAGAATCATCCCTATGGTTCCGGATCCGGTTCAACATGTGCTTCCGGCTCCGATACCGTCGGATCGAAGCGGACTCGACTGAACCGGTCGGATGTGTGGAACGACTACGAGGAGTTGAAGCACCTTGTGGACGGCAGGCTAGTGAGGTATGGGGCTAAATGTAAAATTTGGGGACAGGAGTTATCGGCGGCGACTGGCTCGGGTATAGGACATCTGAAGAGGCACGCTGCGGCATGTAAGAAGAAGAAAGGTGTTCAAATGAGACAACAACAGTTGAACTATAACCCTGATGGTTCGGTAAGTAACTGGGAGTATAATCCCGAGGTAGCTATGGAGGCGTTGTGCCGATTAATTGCTTATAAAGATTTACCTCTAGGCTTCGGTGATTCTCCTGCTTTCGAAGAATATATTAAAACTGCTCATAATCCTAGATACAGTAGTGTTTCTCGTCAAACAACGACTAGAGATTTGAAAAAATTATATACCGCCAACAAATTAAAGTTAAAAGAACAATTTAAAACCTGCACATTTTCTGTGTCGTTAACCTCGGACTTCTAGGCTGGTAGGGCTAGAGAAAATTATTTAAGTGTTGTTGCTCATTATGTTAATCAAAACTGGTTAATAGAAAAGGAGTAATTGCTCTTCGCCTTATTGATGTTAATCACACCGGCGAAAATATTGTCGATTGCGTTATGATTGTTGTTCAATAATTTGAAATTACCGATAAATTTTTTGCTATTATCTTGGATAATGCATCCACTAATATTAGTGCCATGAATATTTTGAAACCTGTTATTCGGGATACATCTCCAGGTTATTACTAATGCCATCTCCAAGTTATTCGGGATGCCATCTCATCTTTAAATAATTCTAATACAAGAATTGCTGCATGGAAAAACTATTGTCGTGCGTCATCTATTCAGCCTAGAAAATTTGGCCTAGATATGCCTATTAGGTGGAATTCCACCTATCATATGTTGCAGCATATATTACCATATAGACAGGTTTTTAAAGTTTTTATTAACATTCAGTATCCAAATCAAGATGGAACACCACTTTTGACTTCATAGGTTTGGCAAGTACTTACCCATTTACATTCATTTCTTGATATTTTTTATGAAGCTACCGTTAGCGCTTCTACTGTGTATGAGCCTACATCTTCTTCTATTATTATGTTCATTTATTACATTGCTAATCAGTTAAAAATGTTTGAAAATGATCCTATTTTATTTGATATAGTTAGCCATATGTAAGCTAAATATTTAAAATACTGAAGAGATGTTCCATTCTTATATTCTTTTGCTTTTATCTTAGACCCTGGAGCTAAACTTCCTAGATTAACTAATGCTCTAACACAACTTCCACTACACCACAACACAGCTATAGAGGCATTCATTCTGCCGGGAAAAATGGCTTTCAATGGCAAACTATCTGCCGGTAATAACTTTTCCCGACAGACATTCCGCCATAACCGTCCGACGGGAACCCAGCTGTCCGCAATTCTCTTTACCGACAGACAAATTTTTTCCGGCAGACAGTTTGCCCTCGATTGTCATTTTTCCCGGCAGACAGTGTGCCCTCGATTCTAATTTTTTCCCGGCAGACAGTTTGCCCTCGATTATCATTTTTTCCCGGCAGACAGTTTGCCGGAAGACATTATTATTGACGACAGACAGTCTGCTTGGATTTTCTACTTTTGCCGGCAAACATTCTGCCACTATAAATTATCACAGAACAAAAAAAAAATAATTCACACTAGTAATGATACACTTATAAAGGCATATATCATTCCATAATATGCATACCATAACAAAAAATATATCAATATGGCTATCATCACAAGGACAAACAAGCATCTGAACACAATAGTACAAAGTGTAATTGTCTATTTCAAGTGCTAATGTAGCAACACAATAGTACAAAGTCCAATTTTCAGAGATAAAAAGAATGTTAACGATTTATATTGGAGAGAAAACTTAACTGTATAACCATGAATTTAATCAGCCAACACAACCCAGATTGAACTAAAGGAACTTTGAGTCCAGTTCAATATTAAAGGCCATGGCTGCATATCCCTTTCCCAAACATATCGATACATTTTCACCTATTGCTTTATCAATCGCCAGAAACTTCTTATTTCCTTCAACCAATTTAAGAATACGCTCCCTTGTAAAGTACCTTCGAGCTTCCTCCTCTCTTCGTTTTGCATCAAACTATTTGCTTGGGGGATACCTTGGCAAACTTGAAGGATTGCAAGCATATGGTTTTGATGTGAAAAACTACAAAATAACAAAACAAACACAAGGTCAATTCTCTAAAGCAATAAGAAGAAAATGCAAGAGCAAATACAATCATAGACTCGCAGACTCACAGTGTAGCATTTTCACATTCTAATCAACAATTAGATGGTGAAACTTTTGAGATGGCTTGAGAAAGCTAACTAATAGGAGAACTTTACAAACTACAACCTCTCCCAACATAAATATAAAATGGAACTATTACCGTAATTCTATAGTTAACTTAACATCCCTCCTGATCCAAAAATTGGGTCCAAGTAAAAGGCACTGGGGTAGACACTAGAAACCAACTAAGAGGAACTCTTATTTAAAAATATTTAAAGTTACAATCACAATACAGCTGATCCAAAGCTCAAGGAATTAAAAGTTAAGAAAATAAAGACAGTTGGAAATGGTATGCAATGTCCAAATCTCAAACACTGCAATATTTGAAAGGAACAAATTAAATTAAGAATCAAAATGGCTTGATGTAATTGACCAAATAGAATACCTCTGTTCTACCAGGCATGATAGGCTTGCCAGCATATAACTCCGCAAGAAAGCAAAAGTTCTGGTGGCCTATACCAAAGTGTGACTACACGACTAGTCAAAGGGTGTCGTTGTTCAGGATCAAAGAAACGTGCTAAGCCAAAATCTGCTATCTTCAATATGCCTCGGTTGTCAATCAAGAGATTGGAACCCTTAATGTCACGATGCAGAATTTGGCGACTATGACAATGCTCAAGGCCACGGAGTAGCTGTTGCATGTAACATTTAACCTGCAAAACAACAAAATTTATTGTTTGTATAACATCTATATTGTCTCTTTTGGAACCACTAAAACAGACTACAAGGTAACGCGTGCAATGCCATGTACTGTTTTCATTCTCCAGAATCCAAACTAAGATATTAATTATTTCATAGGTTCCAAGAAGATTTCAAGATATATTGAGCGAGGGATGCACTAAGAATCACTGCATCATAAAATCTACATACCTGAGGCTCAGTAAATTTTACTCCTGGAAAAGAAGCTAGGCCAGCTAGGTCATGTTCCATGTACTCAAAAACAAGATATAAGCTACAAGACATCACTAGACCCTCTAGCTTGATAACATTTGGGTGATCAAGCCGTCGCAAAACGAGTATTTCCCTGGCCATAAATTTCACACTCTCAGGCTCCAAATTGTCAAAGCGCACTTTCTTCAGAGCAACAATTTTCTCCTTTTCAATATCACAAGCTCTGTAAACATTCCTGTATGTCCCCTAACCAATCTGTATACAAAAGAACAATGATTGAGGCGACATAGTCTAAAAATCAAACTCCAACCAGACAATATGCTGCATGAAAAACTACTAGAAGAGGAGGAGTTAAAGTATAAAGTTAGATCATACAATCTATGAAGCTAAGGTACCAACAAAACTTCATTTTCAACCAAACCAGTTCTTGACGTTTTAAATCACAAAGTACAGATCTAGCGTAATCAATAGCATGTAAAATATAATACCCCTGTTTTATTGTACCATCTAATCACCAGATATATTTAACAAAGGTGAAACTATGATCCCACTATCAGCACAGTAAGTCAATAATTCATTACTGATTTTTATCGGGGAAGAAAGATGTAGATAAAAAGCAGGCGTCATACCCTCATATCTCATCTGTTTTCACTCTCAAATCTCATCACCGTATACCTAGCAAAAGAGAAACTTTACTCCATTAATTGCAGAGCTTGCAAATAATGCCGGCCTTCGTATAACTTCGTATAATGTATGCTATACGAAGTTATTACGATGTGAAAAACTACAAAATAACAAAACAAACACAAGGTCAATTCTCTAAAGCAATAAGAAGAAAATGCAAGAGCAAATACAATCATAGACTCGCAGACTCACAGTGTAGCATTTTCACATTCTAATCAACAATTAGATGGTGAAACTTTTGAGATGGCTTGAGAAAGCTAACTAATAGGAGAACTTTACAAACTACAACCTCTCCCAACATAAATATAAAATGGAACTATTACCGTAATTCTATAGTTAACTTAACATCCCTCCTGATCCAAAAATTGGGTCCAAGTAAAAGGCACTGGGGTAGACACTAGAAACCAACTAAGAGGAACTCTTATTTAAAAATATTTAAAGTTACAATCACAATACAGCTGATCCAAAGCTCAAGGAATTAAAAGTTAAGAAAATAAAGACAGTTGGAAATGGTATGCAATGTCCAAATCTCAAACACTGCAATATTTGAAAGGAACAAATTAAATTAAGAATCAAAATGGCTTGATGTAATTGACCAAATAGAATACCTCTGTTCTACCAGGCATGATAGGCTTGCCAGCATATAACTCCGCAAGAAAGCAAAAGTTCTGGTGGCCTATACCAAAGTGTGACTACACGACTAGTCAAAGGGTGTCGTTGTTCAGGATCAAAGAAACGTGCTAAGCCAAAATCTGCTATCTTCAATATGCCTCGGTTGTCAATCAAGAGATTGGAACCCTTAATGTCACGATGCAGAATTATTTCAAAGGTTCCAAGATAATTTCGAGATATATTGAGGGATGCACTAAGCACCATTGCATCATAAAATCTACATACCTGAGGCTCAGGAAATTTTACTCCTGGAAAAGAAGCTAGGCCAGCTATGAACTATGGCACTGCGTCTAAATACCCCCCCCCCCCCCCCCCCCAAAACCCAGGCGACTGCCGTAAAGTCAATCCCTTTTATTATTACTTTCCTGTAAAGTAACCTCAGTTGCTATTTCCTTGAACATGCAAGATATAGCCTCCTTACAAACTATGAATGAATGCACATATTTGTATTTTTTGCAACTATAGACTCTAAGAGCATTACTAGTTTCGAGGAAATGCATAAGGATCATATCTGGCCTCAATCCAGTATTTCCAGAGAACAGAATGTCAGTATATCAGGCCACAGCTGTGAACAAAAATTCACCTTAGACAATGTCCGGTGCATAGTGAGTAGTGAGCCCATAAGCACCAAGATGTAGCCCAGCCCAAGAAGCAGATCAACCACGGGCCTTAAGCCCAGTTGCCTCCTCGTTCCAAGGCCCAAGACGCCCACCGGCCGGAGCCCGGAGAGAGCTGAGAGCATCGTCTCCCTCCCCTGTTCGCCCGCATCACGCCCGGACCGACGATCGCCGCCGCCGCGAGCCGGAGAGCCCGGCGTCGCCGCACGAGGAACCGCGGCCCGCACCGCCACCGCCGCTGCTGGCGACCGGGGGCCAGGCGCCGCCGCTGCCGGGGAATTCGTGGGGCATGGTCGTTTTTGTTCTGGCACAGCCCCTGCCGGCGTCGATCTCTTCCTCTCCTGCGCCGGCCTAGCCCGCGGCTTCTTCGGTGGCGATGGGGTCCGTCGATCTGATCGCCGCCTGCCTCCACTCCATCCGCCAGGTCGGAATCTCTTAAGCAAATAAGTAAATTCGTATCCTGGAACGGGAGTGTTCGAGCAATCAATCTCTCAAAAATACCATCTTTTCAGTGCTCCCAAACTGAACCACGCGATCCTTTTCGCTCGTTCCAGGATAACATAGTTTTGAACTAGCGGTGGATGATGAAACATGGAGCCACTTCACTCGTTAATACGCAATTGTAATGGCATATAGCAAAGGAAGCAAATTTACAGTGTCTCTCAGCTTCCCTTTTAAATTTATTCGTGATTAACTCAGTCTGCGGGGGGGAAAGTTGATAATAATTGCTTGTATAATGAATTTCACATAAAAACGCCATCTTCCTGGCTTTGACTAATGAAATTTATTTGTTTTTGGGTTGCTGCTGCTTCGTTGCAGATAGGAGATGAGTTTGCAGACGCACTAGTATACATCGATGCGGGCACTCTGGAGGCGTTCCAGTTCATAGGGGCGTTCCCTCTGCTTCTTGAGCTTGGTGCTCGTGCAGTATGCGGTTTGGAGAATGCCTCTCCTCTTGATGCTGTGAGGTTCCATTACTCCCTTGCTATCATGACTTAAGGAACTATGAAACCGCTCCTTGCTTATTTCTCGAGAATTTGATAATGATGGTGCAATGCTCTGTAGTTGTTCTGTTTGCAACTTGAATGATTAATGAATGTCCCGTAGGATGTAGTATGACTTGAATATTGTTCTTATGATTTATGTATTCTTTTCTGCCCTATGCCTTCGTTATGGTAATTGTTTATGACCAGCAGATGTCATTTGAATGATGTACTTTGATACTCTTTAAATGGCATTGAAATATTTTCTTAGTAAGTTGGTAGACAAGTCAGAATTACAATTAAGCTTTCATCCATGACATTTATTTCTGTGCATATGGCAACTTGCATTGTGCCTTTTTTATCATGTGTGTTTTCCTTTAGTAGTGCCTATCGGTCTTACAACATCTTGAGTCTGCATTTTTCTTTTTTGTCATCTTCTGGTGCATGGGAAATGCCAAGCCTAGTGACCTGCATGTTTACCTTGATAAGCAAACATATAGTGTTTTTTATATGAGACCAGAGTTTTCTGTGCTTTGCTACAAAAAGAAGGAAATGTGGCATGCTTATGTATTCCAGAAAAATGGTCTGTTTTGTTCTCGTGGTGTCTACTGATCACCTGCTGTATCTTGTGTTACAGGCTGCTGACTGGCACTCCAGTTTTGCTCATCCAGCAAGAAAGATTATCGTGATTACATCACGCCTTCTTAGTGATGCACATCGGTATATTCTGCGCTGCCTGGGTAACCATGGAACTATTTCACATTGTACAGTATTGACAGCTATTTCCGAGGTGCTTCACCCCTTAAAGAATATGTTACCTGTGATGCTCAGATTTCTTCTGAAGTTTTTTATCCTGCAATATATATATATATTCTTTATGTCTTCATAGAAATATGTCCTTAATATATTTCGCATTTTGGCTGGCATTGTAATTCCCTTTTCAAAAAAATAACAAGAAGATTCATGTTAGTTTCCATAAAATCATGTAGGTGGGATAGCATGTACTCTTCATCTGCATTTTTTTTCATCTTTTAAAGGTTCAACTCATTTACTGTCTTTTGCCGAATTTTTCATAACTCTGAGGCTCAACACAATCAATTCTGTCTTTTCTTTCTTTTTCTTTCCTATACTAAAAAAAAGGATTGAAAAAGGGAAAAAATTTTGTCATGCCACAAAGAATTCCTCGCATAGCAACACCTAGAGTTAAAAAAAAGGGAATGACGGAATAAACCATTAATTTCTATCAATAAACCTGCTAAAGCCCCAACCATAGAGTACTTAGCATGGGTGCTATAGAGAGAGATGTTTTTATATCCCGAATTGAAAATCCTCCTTGCAGTAACTCACATGTTCCCTGTTTCAAAAATGTGACCCAACTGAAGGTCCTCATGAATCATTAAATATCTTATTTGTGTAGTATATCTGTGTACTGCTGTGTCAATGCCTTCGTTGCAATCCACAGAGAGTCCTTCATTGCTCAGCTAAATGCTGAATAAATGTCCATCATGCTATTGACATTCAACTTGTTATTTAGAACCTTCTTGAAGCTGTTTGAAATTATCGCAAAAAGTGTGCAAGAGGTCTTTTTGAAACTTTGTTGGATTTGTTGCAGATTGGTCATTCAGCGTATGTTGACTCCCCACTTGGACCAGATGCTTTTCGCGAGTATGAAACTTTACTCATTCAGGACCATGAGGAGCTTTTGAAGAAGTATGGGGAGTCTAAGTATAAAGATAGCATTCCTTATACACAGAGAGAGATCACCACGGACAGTGATAGATATTCTAAATGGGGTTCTGGGGTGCATTATGGCTCTAATTCTGAATCTAGCCCAACAAAAAAGGATTTTCCTGACGAGTTAGGTTCGATAGAAACAAGAGAGAAGAGGTTGACTGTAACTGTGTGCCACTTCCCAATGATTTTCTCTCCTATGTCGTCAAGGACTTTTGTTTTGCCTTCCAAAGGCACAATCGCTGAATCGTGCTTGTCAAATCATCATGAAGATTCCCTGAGCCCTGGTCTACCTTCCATATCTACTGGTACGCCTCTTCACGGCGATGAGGTGCCCCCTGGGGTAACCTTGACATCTCATTTCCTCTACCATTTGGCCAATAAGGTAATGATTTATCATATAGGACGGATTTATTACTACTCCCTCTTTTATAATTCTTGAAAAGATTTACCTTTGTTGATCTCCATTACAAAATGTGTGTAGATGGACCTAAAGCTCGATATATTTTCGCTCGGTGATACATCAAAGGCCATTGGGAAGCTGATGATGGATATGTCAAGTCTATATGATGTTGGACGTAATAAGAGATCTGCTGGTCTATTGATTGTGGATCGCACAATCGATCTTCTGACTCCTTGCTTCCATGGCGACTCATTTCTTGATAGGATGTTGTCCTCGTTACCACGTAAGGAAAGGACTTCATCCTATCCTGTCGCAAAGAATCCTCAAGCACCAAGTAAACATTCTCAGGCTACAGTTAAACGTTCGCCATTAGATATAAAGGTCCCTTTTGAAACAATCTTTAGCAAGGAAGAAACTAAGAGTGTCACTAGTGCGTTGTCTGAAAATATGATGTCATTTGTGTCCGGATGGAACTCTGCTGAGATTGATTCTGAAGTTACTTGGCTACCTGACTACACCGACAAAGCCCATGACCAAAATCTTGACAGTCAACCTGGCATTCTAAGTGGTTCTTTCCTATCCAACTATGTTGGAGTGCGTTATATAGAAGCACTACTAGACAGAGGAGCAAAAGATGGGTTAATGCTGATTAAGAAATGGCTTATGGAGGCTTTACAGCGTGAGAAGTTATCCTTTCAATCTAATGTTCGGCAAACAGCTTCTATTTCAGAGCTGCATTCTATGGTGCAAATGCTCTCTCGAGACCAGTTGTCTTTGGTAAGAAAAAGAGGAATTATCCAGTTGGCTCTGGCTGCTGAAATGGCTCTCAAGGAACCCCAAAGTTCTCGCTGGGATGCCTTTACAAGTGCTGAGAGAATATTAAGTGTAACATCCGCAGAGACAACCCAAAGTCTTGCCAGTGAGCTTCGTGATTTCATCAACACTAGCACTTCAGTGGAATCTCACAAACAAGGTAGTACAATGGGGTCTTCTCAGGGCCTCCTAAGTTTCCAGGATGTATTACTTCTAACAATTATCGGGTATATCTTGGCTGGTGAAAACTTTCCTACATCGATTGCTGGTGGTCCATTCTCTTGGGAAGATGAACGATCTCTGAAGGATGTTGTGGTGGACTCCATTCTTGAGAGGCCATCGTCTGTGAAGTTCCGGTTCCTTGATGGCTTGGAGAACGAACTTGAAGCTAAAGCTAGATCTAAAGATGGTGATAGAGATAAGGACACTAGTGAGCCTGCATCCACTACTGATGATTTTGATGATCAATGGGATAGCTGGGATGATGATGATAATACTAATATTCAAAAGGAGGAAGCTTATGGAGACATGCAGCTTAAGTTGGAGGTGCGAGATAGGGTTGATCAGCTTTTTAAATTTTTCCACAACCTATCCAGTATGAGACTCAGGAACCAAGCTCTTGGAGAAGGGCTAGCAGCATTGAACAGATTTGAGACTGATAGCTTTTCAAGAAAAAGCTTGCTTTATAAGTTGTTATTAGCTATCTTGGCAAGGTATGACATACCTGGCCTTGAGTATCATTCGTCAGCTGTTGGCCGTTTATTTAAAAGTGGACTGGGTAGATTTGGGCTTGGACAGGTGAATTGTTCAATTCATGTTTACTTGCTTGTGTCGTCCATCTCTCTATGTAATTACCCATTCTCACAGTTGTTTTATCTGCAGTCTAAACCAAGCTTTGGCGATCAAAGTGTTCTCATTGTTTTTGTTGTTGGAGGTATCAATACTCTTGAGGTATGGTCCATATTATTTAGTTTCAATTGTTCAACCATGTCATGTTCTATATTTCTCTCAAACTGCTTGTTGTCTACATGAATGTTTAATCTTGGTCTGAAGCTACAGTAAAAACTCACCACAGGTTTTTTTTTTATCTGATTTGCCTGTATTATTAAAGTGTGTACTTCAGTGCAGTACCTTCTAAATCATGATGTTTGACTACATAAATTTAGCTCCGAACATCATGTGTTAATTTAGGTGGTTTGAGAATCATGTGTGATGTTTCAAAATACAATTTTCGAAGCAAGATATTACAATCCACCAAAACTAAAACACCAGGAAATGTTTCTCTTTATGAAAAAAACATAACCAAAAATCCTTGTTTCTCAGTGTTAGAAAGTAGTATTGTCCTAACAAACTAAGTGTTCCTTTTTCTTTTTGTAAGGTCCGAGAAGTCATGAAGGCAATCTCAGAGAGCAGCAGACCTGATGCGGAGCTTATTCTTGGTGGGACGAGCCTTCTCACCCCAGATGACATGTTTGAGCTGTTGCTGGGCTCATCCAGGTTTACCTAACTCAAGACTCATCAACGTTCACTGTTGAGAGGCCCAGACTGCCCAGAAGGCCAGAACACCTGGCATAATGCACTGATGCATAAGATATCTGAATTGGACTTCTCTAAGGATTGATTTGATTTATCCAGTGCAGTTTTCCAGAAATTCTAGTGTCTAGTGTCCAGTGAGGCAGTGTGTTCAGATTCCGAGTATGTTACTGTTAGCTTGGTGTTACCAGGAGCGAGTAGAAGTAGTTCATAAACATTCTTCGAATCTTTGGGACTTGAACACAACATATTGCAAGATGCAACAACAGTTCTTTATATGATTGCAGATCTGCTAACTTTGACTTTTGCAACCCTGTTTTCTGGAAAGGCATGCATATTACTGGAAGCTATAACTTTGACTTTGGTCAGTTGCTGGCATGGTCTCATCTTGAAACTGTCAGAGTAAAAACTAGCATGTGATGCTTTTGTTGGTTCTTTTGCTTCCAAGAATTCCTTTCCGGTAGCATCATGTAAATTTAATCTCTGTACATTTTTTGCTTGTGAATTATGATATGGAGACTTCGAGTTCACTGTCCAGGAGGATTGCCAAATTAGTCGCAATGTTGTGCCTTCGTCAATTTCTTTTTTATTGTTCCTCGGTAGCCTGTAATTTTTGAATACATAATCTGAATTTTTCATTTGGTTTTGGACTCCTCGAGTCAGAAATCTATACGTGTACCTTTACGCTATGTTGTCACTAATATAGTAAGGCCAAATAATAAAGGGGGAAAATGCCATCTTCCACAAGAAAACATGAACTATGTGATTTGCTTCTCTCTGCCACCTTTCTTGTATTGGGTATTTGGGAAGTTCGATTTGATTGCTGAGATTTCTGGCAAAATATAATAAAACTGCATTACCCCCACATCATTTCCATCAATCTCCATCTTGGATCCTTTGTTCTTGGACGGCTATTCTGGAGAATCTTGGTGTCACATCTTCATCACCCAATGCATGCTTAGATTGGATTGGACACCTTCAATTATTGTCACAAAAGGAAAAAATGATGACCATACACACGTACTGAAAAGACGCCATTGATGAAGCTCTTCTAGATCTGATGTTTGACGTGAGAGTGTTGCTTAAGCACCATACAAGTCTCTGGTGTAACACAGTATTGTAGTAGCTAGCATGTTGCTTGGCCTGTACCTGCCTGGCTGCATCTGCTTAAGCTTAACCTTAAGCAGATGCTGCTAAGTACTGTGCTAATTAATGTTTGTGTGTGTCCTTGCCTGCTTGATTCCACCACACTCTCTGTCCATGGAACGCTAGACATGTCAGGATTCTGAATAATTTCATGCTCTTGGATGCATGGGATCAGTGGCGGAGCTTGAGCAACATATGAGAGGGGGCCAAAATCTGATTAATGAAGATTAGAGGGGGGCCATTAAGCATATATAATCAATTTTTAGCCTATGCAACACTACTTCCTCAAAGGATTTTACAATTGTTGGGGGGGCCAGCACCCAGGCTGGCCCTAATGAAGCTCCGCCAGTGCATGGGATGGATCATGGATGTCTGCTTGCGCTTGCTGTCCTCCTGCTATTTTGTTGTTCTCTGCATCTGGGCCATGAATAATCTTCTTGTTTCTCTGGCTCAAATGCCTTCTTGCTCTCGTGTTCTTTGCGGTGTCCTTCTGTCGGTTAACATGATGTTATCTCTGAAAGAAAAAAAAAAAAGAAAAAGAAAAAGAAAAAGGAAGAAATTTCCTGAGCAATATGTTATATGTGCTCCTTGCTGACAAAAAGAAGACGACGGCTTGACTAATAAATAATAATAAACATTAGCCTATCTGGATTCTGAATATCATCTAATTTTCCAACCTGATAATTTTCATCACAACGAAATTCTTGTGTATCATGATATTAACCTAGTTTTGCAGCACTGGGATTATTTCACATGTTAAGCAGGGCATTTTTCAGACCATCTCAGGACAGTCTACTTATGTTGATGAAGACATGCACAGAAATGGTAATGCTACCATCATCTACAAAACCTTGAGCAAGATTATTGCAGCCTGGTAACTACTTGGTAGTCAGAACAGCATGACCAAAAGGGATTTTGTTGTTCAGTGATTCACTGTTCAGGCATCGATCATCAAGGCAAGGAGGTGAGGGATTATATGTTCTCGGATTGGAGAAGGCCTCCCCCCTCCTCTTGCCTCACTGAACTTTTGCAACTCATCCATCCACCTTGCTGAATACAATCCCTGCCCCTCCCCGGCAAGCCAGGGCCCCGCCGGAGTTGGAGCAGAAGGCGACAGCGGCTACGGACGCCGAGGCGATTGCCGAGGCGCTCGTGGCTCCGCGATCGGGTGGATACTGCTTGAGCTTGACAGCAGCCGCGCGTGCCAGAAGTGCATCTGGGCTAGGGAGGATTTGGCGGCTGCTCCTTGGTTTCTTGCTCTGGAACATCCATGGAGACTGGAGGCCCATGCACACAGTGCTGGAAGAAGGCAGCAAGCACATGCCGTGGAGTGCCTCTCCCTCTCCTCCTTCCATGATCCATTGTCACCTAGCTCTCGGCCGTTTCTGCATTTCTGCACTGGGATACGAGAGAAGACAGGCTCTCCATGGCACTGCTCCTCCGCTGACTGAATCGTTCAGATACGTCGAACTGTCGAAGCCACCACTGTGCTACACCTACAAGCCTACAATGCATTGCTTATTCTTCCTCATGATCTTTTTTTATCTATGTTATGTCTTGTTTTCTGTCCTCGTTTAGCTGAACTTTTGCAGGGGTTTGATAATTGGACGATAGTTGTGATTCGGCCAATGCTTTCTGTTAAACCAAAAGACCTGAAATATCTGATTTGAATGAATTTTGTTTTTTAAAAAATCTGGCCGATGTTTTTTAACCGATGATCTTCAATTCTTGGTCGAAATTAATTTGAATTCAGATGTTTGTTTGTAATTGCCAATCGTTAGTTGGAGATATTATCTATTGTTCAGTCATAACTGCTGTTGAGCAATCTGAAATTTTGTAACTTGTTCACTGTTATACTAGAAACGGTAGAATGTCATGCTGGGTTCTGTTCTGTCCTGACTCTAAAAAATGTTAGTAGGTTACATCAGATATTGTATTTACCTAGTTAAGCTCTCTTTTTATGTGGTAACGACAAAAGTACCGTGCTTGTGTGTCATGTATTTCTTCTAAATTTGTCAGTTGCACATTTCCTAAACTACTCCTGGAAGCAGTTGTACATTCAGTACTTCCATCTGGGTTTTCCATTTCAGACTGAAGTGCCTCATCTGAAAACAAAAATTTCAGATCTTGCAACCTAGTAAGTCCCTCAGACATTAGGATCATGACCTTAAAGGTAACATACTAGACTAACTTAACCTACACTCTTTTTACCATGATCCCTCAAGCTCCATAGTCCTCAATTCCTCATCAATCATCATGCAACCATATGAGAGAGCTGCTTGTTTAGTCCTGGGCCTTGCTGTACTGACTGCAATGCATGACTTTACAGGACTGGGTGAACACATATGGCCTCCAAACTAGTCCTTTCTTCACAATAAAGACATGGACCACAGCCTCACCTTTCTCAAATATGCACCCACACACACTGTCAGTTCCGGCTGATCTTTCTCCTTCAGCAGAGCTTTTCTTTTTCCCCTGGGACAGGTTGAAAGGTAGGTCCATGCAATGCATGAATGCAGGTTCTTCCTCTCCTGCAGACTAAAAGGCATGCATGCAATGCTCATGTGATTTTACAAGTGTAATTGTCCTGAGGGTGTCATGATGGGTTAACATCATCATCACCATAACCAAGGTAACATGTAGACCTGCTTTGTGAAGGATTAGAGGGGGATCATGGATCACTCTTGGTAGATGGTAGGACCATGTGATGCATCAGGGAAACCAAACATATGTGCAGGTCTAAATTAAGTGGGGCCAGCACTTTCAAACATGCATGCATCTGTGGACAGAATGTGACACGCACTCCAAATCCTCTCTCAATTCACTGCTGAGAATATAATGGTCTCCATTGTAATTAAGCTTCCAGCTGCATATGCAGGCGCATATATACATCTCACATATCTATACTTCTCTCATGCACAACATACCACAACAAAGTCATGGCTGCAAGAAGCCAGACAATATATCCCTGATTATTTCCGTAGACCAATCAAGAAATCCTAACGCCTACGAGATCGAACACAAAACAAGAAAAGGGACAGATCGATCAGAGGGGAAGGCAATCAAGAAACTGACCAAAACCTAGATATATGATTCAGAGATCGATAATTTGATCGACATATCATGATTCATGATATAAATACATACATGCATGCATCATCAAGTCACAATTAAACACGTACGATACGACGTACATGGCACAATGCAACATTAATCTCAAGCTCTGAATCATATCTCCTTCTCCTCCTTAGCTCTTCCTCTCCTCTGCATGTGTCAATGTTTAAACCTTGGGTGATCGATGAATGCGTACGTATGTGTAGCATCAATGGCGGGGCGGGCACTGGTAGCACTTGGTGAAGAGGCCGAAGGTGTCGACCTGGCGGATGAAGTTGAGTGTGCTGGCCCAGCCGCCGAAGCCGAAGCCGACGACGAGGACCCAGGCGACGACGAAGCAGTTGGCGGCGTACATGCCGGGCCAGCCGCCGAGCGCCCGCGGCGGGCGCTCGACGGCGTTCTCCCTCGCCGGCGCCGGCGCGAAGGTGACCATGTGCGCCATGGCGGGGATGATGTAGACGGTGAAGCTGACGAGGAGGGAGCCGACGGTGGAGTTGATGGGCCCGAAGAAGGGGAAGATGATGGCCAGGAACCAGATGGGGATCACCACCGGCAGCCGCGCCGCCGCCCGCCGGCACACGCCCCGCGCCTCGTGCACCCCGATCGCCTTCTCCCACACGAAGTAGAGCGGCGTGCACGCGAACCCGAACGTGATGAACTGCACGCGCACGCGTCCATGCATCCAAGCATGAGATCAAGCACAAACATGATGTTCATTACACACACTTTTGCCGATCATCGGACGACTGATTTTTAAAAAAATAATCCCAATCGATTTTTTCACATATCTAGCTAGATACTAATTTCATCGAATCTTTTATATGTCCTATAAAAGTTATATATATGTAGGTGTTGGGGTTTGATCGACGAGACGATGGTTGCTTGCCTGGTGGATGAGCATGAGGACGACGGCGATGTCGCGGGGGGCGGAGCGGGGGAGGAGGGAGAAGGCGTTGGAGTGGTCGAGCAGCATGTCGCCGAAGGCCCAGTACATGGCGGCCGCCGACGGCAGCGTCAGCGTCAGCACGTAGAGCGTGGCCATCAGGTAGATGAGCTTGAACTTCTGCGGCTTCCACATCGCGTGCATGATCTCCCTGAAGAATCAATTCATAATACGCCACATCAAATCATATATATATACCCATGTATGAATATGCAAACATGCAAGATCGATCATGATGCATAGATGAGATGATTGATCTGATCGATCGAGGTCAGCCTGGATGATCAATGCAAGCTAGCTAGGCTGGCTTGCTGGCTTACACTGTGACAGCATGCCCTCCAAAGGTGTATAGTATGTTGGTGGCCCCAGTGAAGTAAAGCACCATCTTGTTCGGCCCTGAGTGCGTCACGCCCTCCACCTAAATTAATTAACCCATATATATATTCACGCGTCACCAACACGTACTCACATTAATTAGCTCAGCCTGGATGATCAATGCAAGGCTGGCTTGCTGGCTTACACTGTGACAGCATGCCCTCCAAAGGTGTATAGTATGTTGGTGGCCCCAGTGAAGTAAAGCACCATCTTGTTCGGCCCTGAGTGCGTCACGCCCTCCACCTAAATTAATTAACCCATATATATATTCACGCGTCACCAACACGTACTCACATTAATTTAATTGATCATATTGACCCCAAAAGCCTTAAGCTTACAGGGAAATTAAGGCGACATGTACAAGTAGAACGTGTATATATGTATATATATGTGCACTGACCTTGCCATGGGCGAGAGCAGCGATGGTGAGATACCAGGCGGTGTAGGTGGTCATGAGGAGGCCGAGGAAGGACCAGATCCTATAGTTGTGGAAGGAGGGGATGAACACGGTGGTGGCGCAGCACGCGCCGAAGATGTACGTCCACGTCCTCTTGTCCAGGTTGTCGTTGATGTAGTAGATATTGCTGCTCCCACACCCCAAAAACCATGTTGCATGCACCACTCGATTTAGATCATCATAGACGTTCCGGAAACATCGTCATGCAAGAGACTAGTTGTCTCATGACGAACGGTTCAGACTACTACTACCGACACTGACGATCTCATCACGGAGGGTTCGGAACCATCGTCGTAACGGAGGCTAGCTGTCTCATAACGAACGGTTCAGAATTCAGACTATTACCACCGACGATCTCATCACGGAGGGTTCGGAACCATCGTCGACTGTCTCGATCGATCATGACGGTCAACGGTTCAGATTATTGAGCTGCATGCCCTAACCAATTCACCCAAAAGCTTAAGCTGGTGGGGAAAGGAGGGCAATTCACTTACACTTGAACACAGATGTACTGCTACCGATCGACCACCGAGACCGACTACCTTCATCGCCGACGGTTCGGAACCGCATGTGGTGGGTGAGAGGGAGGGAGGCTGACCTGGCGCAGGCGATGAGCTGGATGACGGAGCCGAAGAGGAGGAAGGTGCAGTTGAAGAAGAGACCGGCGTTGCGCCAGTGCGGGCCGAGGAGGCCGTGGAGGACCTCGAACCACTGGATGACGTGGCAGCGGAAGTCCACCTTCTCCCTCTCCTTCCTGGTGCGGTACTCCACGTAGAGCACGCTGATGACGTACGCCGTCCACGACCCCATCACCCCGTACAGCAGCTGCAGCGCCACCCCGCTCCCCATCCCCACCTGCGACAACGAGTACGGCAGCGTCAGCAGCACCTGCGCCACCTGCAACATCGCCGCCGCCCGCCATGGCCGCCGCCCGCCAAGCTCACCCCGTCAGTGCTCGATCGTCATGAGGTATATATATATACATGCAAGACAAGTCACTGATCACTGCAGGTCACGTACGTACCTGGTTGGAGGCGCAGCTGAACCAGGCGTCGTAGACGGAGCCGCCGTGCCAGAAGAGGCTGGACACGGCGCCGGCGCCCTTTCTCCGGCCGGACTCCACTCCGCCGCCGCCGGCGGCGTCTCCACCGCAGCCGCCGCCTTCCCGCTCCATCTCCATGTAGTTCCCCGCCACGATCGTCTCCACCTTCTCCGACGCCATTTCTCTCGCTTCTTGCTCCCTTTCTTGATCTTTGCTGTGGCACTGGCTACTATACTGCTATATAGCTAGCAACCTCACCTCACGGTGGCGAATTATAACGAGAGAGAGAGAGAGACGGTGGTGTAGTGATGGCTGCGTGCGTGCGAGGATGGGGCAGCATACACGTGCGGCCTGGCCCATGCATGCATGCACCTCATCTTCTTTTTTTCCTTATTCTTGTGCATCTACCTGCGTATTTAATTATTTCTCTTCTTGTTTCTTTATTTCTTCGTCTGATTCCCTCTCTTCCTTTAATTCTTTGATTATTTAGGAGAGAGATCTGGTACATATGTAGTAGTATGTGTTTAATTAAAGAGCATGCTGACATGTCAGGATTCTGAATAATTTCATGCTCGTGGATGCATGGGATGGATCATGGATGTCTATATATATATAGGAGGGAGATCATTGTGCAAACAAGCTGCTGACATTTTGTCGAAAAGCTTCTTCACAATAATAATATGCAATTTTGCAGTTATAATAGTTAGCCATCCTGCATGCCAATTCATTCAAAAATTAAGGTGAATATTGTAGGTGTTATAATCCTAAGAAATTATTTTTTTAAGGAAATCATGGTGCAACGACTGCCTTAGAAGGAGAGGTGGTGCCTAGAGGTTGCCTCTAATTATTGTGGGTTGCTCGGTGCATGTAAACTAAAAGTACGTACTAATTTATATTTTTATTATAGTCGTGGTCCTTGCATTAGTGGCTACATATAGCCACCACAAAGCATTATATTATGGATAAGACCTTGAGCCTTAGAAGACCGGCTATGGATTCTAACTTAGAACAAATAAAATAATTGTTAATATTCTGACATATGTAACATTATAACTACATGCATGTTCTACATATATATGTGTATTCAAATACTAGTCTTGTCATATTACATACCACAAAATTATGTACTAATTTTAGTATGAGAATACTTTTTTTTAGACAGGAGAATGCATGTTTGTATATCAGTATATAGTACTGCATCACGATAATATATAGTATATATTGTGGTTGATTATTTAAGATTTTTTATGGTCTTTAGGATTATTTGAATATTTTAAGTTTTTTAAAAATTTTCTGGATTTTTTTGGTTGAAATACCACATTTACTTGTTCCAGGGGTAATCTATACCTCATAAAAGTTTAGGGTCCTTTTCTAACCGGTATTAATAGTTGGAGGGTGTATTTTATCCGTTTTAGAGTTCAGGGGGGTATTCTATACTCTTGCAATAGTTCAGGGGGGGTAATCTATACTTTTTCCTTTAAATAATTGCCGAGACCCTTATGTGTGCGATTGAGTTTGAGCCTAACCATATTTATACCATGACCCTCAACTTGCTTATCTAGCTTGTCTATATATTTAGTTTATCTCCTAATTTCGAGAGTTTCTCAAGATGATTTTGAGAGCCGGATCTTCAATTCGTTTGACTTGTTTTATAGACATTTTACACACGCATTTAAGATAGAAAAAAGAGATCGGACTCAAAAAACAAATTTAATTACTTGTATATTACATGGAGATAAGTTAGATAAGTCATATAAATTGTAGAGAGCCTTAGTGACATCGCTTCTATGTCATATTGTATTTTCATTGTTTATACCTTTCCATGCCACTACAATCAATATTGTTGTTAATTAGTTTCTTCCATTATAAAGCCCTACAATGCCCAAAATATGCCTTTCTCTTATGTGAGTGACAAGCAGGGCCATCATATGGCAGCCCATCCTCCCCCTATATTCTTCTTCTCCTTCCCTAGTCCCTTGAAGCTGCCAAGCCATTGAGACATGGGTCATAGTGTTACCTTGATAACAGATGCCTCGGAGCTAAAACAGGAACGTGGTGAGGGTGCCAGGTGCCATTGGAGAGGAGGGAAGATGAAGAAGAAAATGATGACAATTTGATGTTAAAGTATAAGGCAAGGGTAAAATAGTTCGGATAAAAAAAATGACATCTGGCCCTTATAATAGCATAGATCAAATTTGCAAGTTTTATAATGATAAATATTACGCAATACAAGTTTTGTAGTGTCAATTATGCGAGAGTGAAGTTTTAAAGTGTCGACGTCTAACCAACTAACCCATTAATACAAGGTATATGCCCTAGGCCGCCGTCTCCGTGTGCATCGCGCCGCCAACCGCCGAGCCATGCGCCTGGGAAAATAAGACCTTGGCCACCTGCCCCAAACGTTGCGTAGCCTCCACAATTATAGACTGCAACTCCTGCTTCTGCAGCACAACCCAAGACTAGAGCCAGTGGGTAATAGTAAAAATAACCTACAAAGGAGACACATTAAATTTCTTTTGAAAGACTAGATCATTCCTACTTAACCAGAGAGACCAACAGGTGGTTGCTGCTCCTAGTAAGGCTAAACTTTAAAATTGCTTATCAAAGCACTCTAACCAGTTCCCAAACATGTTAGAAACGCTAGACGGTTTAGAGATCCCCAAAGACAAATGAATTAAAGTCCAGACCATGCGAGCAAAGCGACAATCAAAGAATAAATGACTGATTGTCTATTAGAAGTAAAATCAAATAAATTAATAACTAATTGACAAAAAAAGTGACAAACCCAGATTTACTTTGCTTGACAGAAATAATGATCAACGGTTGACCTATGCAAATAATCAATTGTGCTACTTCTATTCTAATCTGGACAACAAAATAAGAACTTGTAGATAACAAAAAAATGGCTGCCATTGGAGAGAGACCATACAGTTTCATACATAGGAAATTTTAATGAGATATTTCCGGTATCCGTATGTACAAATATCTATTTTCATATTCTGACTTAGCACTATTATAACACAAGTATAACTGGGCCAACCAGAATGACCAAAAAAAATATAGCTTAAATAAAACCAAATCTAGTAAAAGGGGGTAGCCAAATTACAATGGTAACTACATGGACTCATCATTCGTACCCGTATTGTGATGTCGAGCAATGTTCAGGAGTGGGATGACAAAATCGAAGGTAACAAAAAAAATCATAGTATTGTCCGATGCATTAATAAATACAGAAAAACATGTGTAAAGGTGATTCAGAGCTACATAATGAGTAATGGCATTAACTATAGCTACACTATCTCTGTGAGCTCCCATAAAAATTCAGAAATTGTATGTATGCACTATCTCATTTGGATGACCAAAATGGGTTCCTAGAAATGTCATGAATCTATTGGCACATATTTGAAGTCCGGCTATCTACATTTGAGGCCACAATTTAAGTCTGAACTTAACCAAACCAGATGTATACAGTGTCCCTGCTAGTATGTAAAAATTTTATGCTAAACTTTGGTCTATGCTCTGAAAAAAGTTTGCTATGATAAATACAACAAAACTTTAGAAAATACATTAGATTTGTTGCATTTAGTGTCTTTTTTTATTCCCCCACTACCCCCACCTTGCCATACATCGCCTTTTCTGGCTATGCTAATGCTGCATGATTTTATAGCGAAAAAACAATATGTGATTGACTGAGACCCACCTAAAGAATAAGCTAGCCCTAGTATGAAAAAGGCTAATCAGAGGAACACACTGCGGCAATATAGACATTCATCAGCCAGCGTCGTTCCATTCAATTGTCTTCCCAAGGGTAACAGGTAAAAAAAAAGTACAGCTACAACAACAAGCAGTTCAATTCAGCGATGACGCATGGTACGCATTATTAGGGAGGAAAAAATTCACTAAAAAAAACCCAAAGCCTTCCAAGGAGGACAGCTTCAGGGTATGCTAATTGCTGGCCTCGAGGAGGCAATCTGTCTTCAGGCATTGACATTACTCTCTGCCTATTGTCTTTCAATGCCATGTAATGGAACCTGCACTTAATTACACCAGCACATTGATTGAGTTGAGGGCAAATTTCAGTGAACAACAAAAAAATCTTAAATTTGAAAACCACATACTTGTCTTTCCGAAGCTTGAAAGTCACCCTGGTCTCTCCCCAAATCCACCTCAATTGGCATTAAATCCAGCAGCTCCAACATCTCCACATCTGACAATCTTCTAAAATGAGGCATCACAAAGAGCAGCTCACAGATTCAAGGCAGCTATTAAAGGACAATCTTCTCATGAAGCAATCTTCTAAAATTAGGCAACACTTAAAGGCAGCACAAGATCAATGTTATAAAGGACCATTGCTCACAGATTTAATTCTAAAATTGCAATTCAAGCCAGCACAAGATCAATGTTACAAAGGACCATTGCTCTCAGATTGCAATTAAAGGGTTGCTAAAGTTAATTAGCGATCCAACTGTTAATTGCCTTCAAACCACATATTGTATAATCTGAAATTAGGACTTAAAACTCTAGTTCAGCACTGCTCATTAAACAAATAAAGGATTCTAGGTTCAAGCAGTATAAGACCATGCACATAGGATTAAGGAGTTAACAAGTCACATATAGAAATCATCATAGAGCAAGAGCAGTACCAAACTTGGCCAATTATGGGTTGCTAACAAAATTAGCCTTCCAACAAATAAAGTTCAGTTTGTAAGCCAGCACAAGATCAAGTTATAAAGAACTATTGCTCTCAGATTGCAATTAAAGGGTTGCTAAAGTTAATTAGCCATCCAACTGTTAATTGGCTTTAAACCACATATTGTATAATCTAAAATTTGGACTTAAAACTCTAGTTCAGCACTGATCATTAAACAAACTAAGGGGGCAGCGTCGTGGGGAGGGCGCGGAGAAGATTCGAGGGGGGAGGGGGAACCGACCTGGGGAGTTGGGATATACGGTGGAGTGAGATCTGGTGCGTGGAGTGAGATCGAATGGCTCAGATTGCAGGTTGGCACTGCTACCACCACCACCACGACCAATCCGTGCTTTAAAGTAGTAGAGATAAAGGATTATCCACATTTCAGTTGTAGCAATCATCATAGAGCAAGAACAAAGTAGCCCACAGTGTGCACTTCATCCATACGTGCATAGTCAAACTGAAGGTAACATCACATAAAAGACAATGAGCAGTACCAAAATTGGTGTAATAAGTTTCTAAATCAGATTATCAACATTTCAGTTGTAGCAATCATCATAGAGCATTAACAAAGTAGCCCACAGTGTGCACTTCACCCACATGTGCATAGTCAAACTGAAGGAAACATCACATAAAAGACAATTAGCAGTACCAAACTTGGTCTAACAAGTTCCTAAATCAGATTGTCCACATTTCAGTTGTAGCAATCATCATAGAGCAAGAACAAAGTAGCCCAAAGTAGCCCACACTTCAGCTTCTGCGCACCATTTTGGCTAAGCCAATGAGCACTTAGCCAAACTGAAACTAATATTTACTTAGCCAATGAGCACTTTTGCACTTTAGCTGCATATTAGGGGGGCATCACAAGATCGAGGGGAGGGAGGGGGCGAGAGTAGGGAGAAGATCGAGGGGATGGAGGGGGCGAGAACAGGGAGGAGCATCACAGAGGGGAGCAAATCCACCGCGCACGCATTCCGTCGAACAGTACAAGTGCATCACAGAGCAATGGGGGCGAGGGGAAGGAGGGGGGTGAGATGCCTCGGTCCTTCGTCTTCAAATTGGTGGGAAGGATGTCCACGGCGAACAGGAGCGAGGGGGGTGGCGCCAGGACGCAGCGGCGCCGGCGGTAGATGGCCGGCGCAGATGGGGAAGGCGGCGCCGGCGGGGCACGGGCGGCGCCGGTGTGGGAGCGCGGCGCGGATGGGGGAGGACGGCGCCGGCGGGGGACGGGCGGCGCGGGTGGGGGAGGACGGCGCCGACGGGAGGCGGGCGGTAGCGGAGGGAAAAATTGATTAAATAATACATGTTTAAATGAAAATTGCTAAAGCATATCGTATACACGGGGATTTACGATAATAGGCTCGTTTTAGCCAGGGGGCACAGCGGAAACGGGGCTTCCGCCACCCCAGCCGGCGCAAACGGGGCTTCCGCCATCCCAGGTGGCTTCCGCCCCAGCCAAAAATATTATTGGTGGGGAGGGGGCAGCGTCGTGGGGAGGGCGCGAAAAAGATTCGAGGAGGAGAGGGGGAACCAACGTGGGGAGGTGGGATATTCAGTGGAGTGAGATCTGGTGCGTGGAGTGAGATCGAATGGCTCAGATTGCAATTTGGCACTGCTACCACCACCACCACCACCACCACCACGATCAATCCGTGCTTTAAAGTAGTAGAGATAATATATGTATCGATTATGATTTTTCTCGACATCTTCGCCGTACCATTAATTGACAAGCAGATCAGAGAGCAGCAGCAAACTATACTGTAATTAGTTGTCGCACGTGTAACACAATAATGTGCTGCACCAACTCCCACTCCTGCAGCAATTAATCATGCGTAAGATGCATGAATGGAAGGAAATAAATTAAGGGCATGAAAAGGAGATTAATTAGAACAGGACATAGTAGTACGTACCAGGAAATTTAAAAAGGAAAGAAAACAAGTGTTAACATTTCGATCGAATAGATAATAAATTAACTGTTATCATCAATTGTTTTCATTAATTCGCGACGCCCCAGAAAAAATAAACTGGGGCGTCTTCTACTGTACTCCCGACTCCCGTGTTCCCATTAATCGTGTCACTCTAGAAACAATTATTTTCATACTCGTTGAGCACGCTGGAATTCTCGTCACTTTTATATAATTGCCGAGACCCTTATGTGTGCGACTGAGTTTGAGCCTAACCATATTTATACCATGACCCTCAACTTGCTAATCTAGCTCATCTATATATTTAGTTTATCTCCTAATTTCGAGAGTTTCTCAAGATGATTTTGAGAGCCGGATCTTCAATTTGTTTGACTTGTTTTATAGACATTTTACACACGCATTCAAGATAGAAAAAATAGATCGGACTAAAAAAACAAATTTACTTGTATTTTACATAGTGATAAGTTAGATAAGTAATATAAACTGTAGAGAGCCTTAGTGACGTTGCTTCTATGTCATATTGTATTTTCATTGTTTATACCTTTCCATGCCACTACAATCAATATTGTTGTTAATTAGTTCTTCCGTTATAAAGCCCTGCAATGCCCAAATTATGCCTTCCTCTTGTGTGAGTGACAAGCAGGGCCATCATATGGCAGCCCATCCTCTCCCTATATTTTTCTTCCCCTTCCCTTGTCCCTTGAAGCTGCCAAGCCATTGAGAGGATGGGTCATAGTGCTACCTTGCTGACAGATGCCTCGGAGCTAAAACGGGCGCGTGGTGAGATGGGAGAGGAGTGAAGATCGATGAAGAAGAAAATGATGACAATTTGATGTTAAAGTATATAAGGCAATGGTAAAATAGTTCGGATAAAAAAAAATGACATCTGGCTCTTATAATAGCATGGGTCAAATTTGCAAGTTTTATAATGACAAATATTACGCAATACAAGTTTTATAGTGTCAATTATGCGAGAGTGAAGTTTTAAAGTGTCGACGTCTAACCAATTAACCCATTATAAATATAAGGTACATGCATTAATTCTTAAAAATTATGGTATATGCATATATATAATGGAGACTATATATATAATGTAATAAGTTTCTATAAGATGCATAAAAGGGTATACGACAGATAACACACAGATTAGTGTTAAGGGGTAATTAGGGGGGGAAGTTGATTTGTGGGGACACATACAAGTGCACATAGATGACTTCGAAAGTGTGCGTTCACAAGATATGATTAGGAAGGCTATACAAGGAATCAGGCAGGCCCCAGCTAACACATTTCTTAATGCACACAGGTGCTCTCTGCTTTTTTCTATAATTTATTTATAATTAATCTAGCAAAATAATTAAGTAGTACTACTTAATTTTGACTAAGATTTGCCACTATATTTTTCACGTTAAATCATTAGACCATTCCTTAGTACTTATCTTACAACTAACAAATTAATCTCGCCCTCTAGCTAGCTATAGCTAGGACACGCATATATATATGCATTGATTAAAGAGCTGGTAGGTCTCGATTGATTACGATAATGAGAGATCTTGTTGAACATATATGCTTCTCAACATTAATTAGGTGCAAGTCAAAAGAAAATCCCATTGATGAAACACCAGTTTCAAATAATTATTTATGATTAGTGGCAGATCAATACATGATAGAGGTGTCTCATTTATTAAATGATATATATACACATGTATATAATTTATTAGATCCTTTACTAATTGTGCAAATCAAATGAATTTAAAACCTTTACTAAAATAAGTACATGCTTCAGCGTGTTCTGCATAATTTCTACCACATAGATGGTATATAAGAAAAAAAAATTATTGATGCAGCGTTTGGTTTTTTATTTTCAACATTTTCGATCATTTAACTTAAATTACAACCCAAAAAAGAGTTTCAGATTGATTGTGACAAACCATCAGAAAAGGCAGAAAAGGAAGAAAATATTGTAGGAAGTAGGACCGAAAATGAAGTTCCAATATGTTGAGAGTGACAACATAACTAATGTCGGAATCTTTGCCACTTCGTGAAGATCGGCCGGCCATGTTAACTTTTTGACTTCCATCCATCGAGCTAGCTAACTAACCAACTAACTAATTAATCCGGACAAGTAATCAATAAAATGGACAAAGGCTAATTATCTAGATAGGTACATGGTTACACAAATGGGCATACATGCGATCTGATCAATTATCAATGATAATCATGAACAGATATGCTTATAATCGAGCTTATTGCTAATTGCTTGGTACGTAGCTTCCAATTCTGTGAGCTCATGATCACCTTCGGAGGTGTGGTTAGATGTTGAAATCACTAAACAAATTAATCCCTGATCTTGGTGATATATGCGCAAAGGTGGCAACTTAATTACTGGCTAGCTTAATCTCTTTCATCATGGCCGTCGTCCTCTGATCTCTTTCCTCTCTTCATGCATATATGTATCTAATATATGCATGCATGGCTCTCTCTAGCTTTATGATCTTGGCAAGCATCTTTTTCGGATCGGGACCATGCATACATCTGTCCCGATTTCTATATCTTTCCGACCATCTTAAGAGGAGTTCATACAGATCAACTGCAAGACACAAACATGCAATCCCCCTTTCGATCTTGTCATGATCGATCATCACATGCATGCATGGCTGGAGAGAGAGCGAGAGGTGTGTGTTGCTTACTGGCAGCATGCATTGCCATATGAATAAGCATAATTATGGGTGCATGGGCCTGAATTAATGAAAGAGCTCCTGCACCTTCGTGCCGCTTGATGGATCATAGGTACCTCCATGAAATGATCGATATATGTGCACAGCATATTGAGATCGATCGCTTCTTTTAGCGGGAGGCACACACGCACTACACACATTAATAATTAATTTACTGCTATATAGTTTCTTGCTCGCCATGATCAGTATGGTTGCTGCTGCTTATTGCTAGAGACTGGCCAACTAAGTGCAATTCATTTGAGTCTATGTTTAGTCGGTAAGTAGTGTTTCCTTCCTACCACTTATGTATAATTTTTTTTCCATGAGTACGTATCTCGACGGTAGGGGCAAAGCCAGGTTTTGACATACATGACCAAAAGTATGCTTATTCAGCGATGACACGTCGTAAAATAGTATAAAAAAACTCTCTTTTAATGCAAATGTGATTAATACTTGTGCACAGATGTACAACCTCCTTTACGAACAAAAAACATAAAGAACCTTGCATTTCTCCCAAACATCCATCCCAATGTTATCCTAGGTGGTGAAGAAAAAAAAATCTTCCTAACCGTCTCTATGAGACTATGCATTATATGTAGCAACAAGGACTTCAACATGGTATAGTATACAAAAGCATTTAACATGTGTCTAAAGACAGTCGATTGTTTTCAAAATACTTGTGGATGTTAAGTTGTAAGTTGGCCTAGCAACCTAAGCGCCCTAAAATAAAAAAAATAGATGATGCCATTTACTTATCTATACAATGACTTGGTCGAAAGTTAGAAAGCAGGAAATATAAATATTGAAATTTCAAATTGTCCATCAGTTCATCGATCTTCATCATATAATTTATGAACATTGCAGACGTGATTGGAGAGACATACCAAATTTCACAATCTTTGTAATTTGTCGATCAAGAGGGGTGTGACAGAGAGAGAGAGAGAGAGAGAGAGAGAGAGTTGCATATAGTGGCGGAGCTAGGGCCCGGCCACCCTGGGCCCAGGCCCGGGCTCTGGCCCAATAGCAAGGCATATATCTAAGCTTGGCTCCCACATTTTTCAGCATATTTATGGCAAGTGGCCCGAGCCCAACTGGGCGGAGCCAAGGCCCAGGCTCCTCAGTTGGGCTAGCTCCGCCACTGGTTGCATATGACCATTGTTCTATTCTTAATAGCTTGTTGTAGACTAAGAGCATCCCCTGCAGCCTCATCACTTGACCCTGTACTTCAAAATTTTTTGAACCAAGTCCGGCGGGGAGCTCGCAGGCTAGAGAGAAGCAGCGGGCTGGGCGGGAGAATTCGCGTTACTGTAGCGATACGGGCTGGTGACAGGGGGTCTCCTGGGGATGCTCTAAGGCTCAGTTCTTTTCAGCTTAACGGCTTAACAGTTTAACAACTTATCTACGTTTTAAAAAGACATGTTTTGAGTTTTTTAAGTTCGTTTTTCGTTGTTTTGAAGGTGGGTCCTAACGCTTTAAAAAGCAAGTCAAATGAAATGGATAAGAATCTCGAGATTATCTCGAGAAGCTCTCAAAGTTCAGTTATTTCAGCCGTTTAGCTGTTCAGCCGTTCAGATCAACTAAAAAGAACAGGGCCTAATTACTAGTAGCATTGGACCTAGGTTATATGCTTGCATAAGCATTATAAGATTCGCTAATTTGTCAGGAGTTAAGCATAATATTAATTAGTATATGGGAGGGTTTTACAATTTTTTGTTGAGAGGGCGAGCCTGTACCTGCAGCCCCCCTCTGTCTCCACGGCTCCACCACTGTTGACAGCCAAAAGTAGTGTTCACTTTCAGCAGTTACTTATGTATTTATTTTTCTACCCATGAGCTACGCAAGATATCTATCTCGACAACCAAACCAATGGTCGATGGATGTCGATCCAATAACATAAGGTTGACGTACGTTATGCATGTAGCCATATGCCATAAACGCCCACCCATGCCAACTATATAAAATTTTAATGATTTATAAAATTTTACAATATTTTCATCATCTGCATATAAGTTAAAAGAGATTCGAGACTTTTACTAACTAATATGCATTGTGACATAGTGTTTGGTATTTTTATTAGCGGTGGAAAGTTATCTAATACTTTACGTAATTTTTATAGAATTCTTAGATGTGTTTTTTATATTTTCAATAGATAGACTAGTGTTCTGTGGATTTGTTAAATCGATAAACCCTAGAAAATCAAACGGGATACTATTATGCCGAGCCGTAGCAAGAACGAGCCCAATGTTGAATGGCTCTGTCCAAGTTATGATGGGGAGGTACGCGAACAACAAGAAGTCGTGTAAATTTCTAAATTCCTTAGAAGTTTCAATGCAAATTTTATAGGCATCGGAAACACTTCGTATAATTTTCGAGAATTCTAGGGGATATTCCGTAATTTTCAAAATTTTAAGATAGTTTTTCTGAAATTATCTGAATTTTCATAGATTTCTAAAAAATTTTATGATTTCCTGATTTCTTTTCCTTCTCCTTTTCTTTCTTTCCCACGCGATCAGCTTGGCCCGAAGGCCTCGTGGCCTAGGCAGGCCAGCGGCCTTGTGGCCCGGGCAGCTTTCCTGCCTCATTACATGCATCATGGCCTAGGAGGCCTTTGTTCTACCTTCCCCTCGTCGGCCTGCCAGGCCCAAGGCCTATTCAACCATCCATCCCCGGCGGCGGCACGTCGGCATGGCTTCAATGGGATAGCTCTGCCAAGTGGCGGCAACGTGACCACGCCGGCAACGAGGTCGGGGCGGCGCCGGGCCAAGGGCGGCGGGGCCGAGGACAACGTGGCAACACGGCCGTGTGGCGTCAAGAAAGCGCAGTCGTGCGGCCAGCCGAGGCCGGGTGGCCGTGCCTAGCCGGAGCGTGTGGCCGTGCGGCTCAGCCAAGCATGGCCGGCTTGTGGCGACGCCGGCGAGGTAGTAGATTGGTTTGGCTTTGGCCGATCATTTATCGGGTCCGATCTACAAAGTATGGTCCTTAGTTTGGCCTCGAGACCAAAAAAAAAATGTAATGCAATTTTTGCCTATAAAATTCAACGATTTCGTGCAACTCAATTCGATTCAATTCAATATCTTATGATCTGACGATCTTTCTGTACTACCAAGTAGGCCAACAGTCGCGTAGAACTCTTTTCGACGAATCCAGTGGTAGCCTGCTATCGATTGCATATCATTCTTCGCCCGTAGTAGGTCATTGAGCATGAATCTCTTTTCTCCACCTCATGAATCTCTCTTCAAAAATGAGCAAGAACACACAGCCTAGGACGAAGTTTTACTTTATTTATTTCTTAGATATACAATACATTGAAATTTGCACATCTATTATACAGTACTAGTAGGGTGCCCGTGCGTTGCTACGGGAGCACAGATTCATACAATATACATGGCTAGCAAATAACATTTTGGATTGAAGATCGTATTATTATCAAATTACACAGTGCTATACCATGCTAGAACTAACAAAAGTATGTCAGATCTAATCCCCAACATCCTAACATTACTGCTTCTAAAACAACCTCATAGCACACGTAACTGAAAAAAGTTTTCCTCTGCAACTGCCACACCACATAAACCATCAATTTATACTTTTTGTTCAGCTACACTAAAATGTCACAGAACCTGGCATTGATGCTGGGTAATGTAGAACTGACAGGAAACCTCGTAATCTGAGGTTTCTTAAGGCAGTGAAGCTATCAACCATGCCATGATAACACTGCTCATGAAAAAGATGAATAATGCTAGCACATAATCATAGGCCAACAGTAGCAAGCCAGCAGAAACATAAAGAACATGGACAAACAGTAGCAAGACAGGAGTCCTCTGGCTCTGCTGAGCATGATGTTCCACATCAATTGATGTGTTGCTTTGTCCTGCATTTGTTGTATTTAATCCTTCGATAGGTTGGTGTCTTGGCATATTTGCATGCCTTGGAGATGCAAAGTTTAATCTACAGCAGATGGCATTGTTCAACCATGTAAAAAGGATGCTAGACCTGAAACCAGGGTAATCCCTTGATACCATCTTCCGCCACATAGAGCCACCTAACAGACGATGAAAGCATGACATTGTACACAATTAAATAGTGCCATCATCACATGGCTAATGCCAAAGAAATACAATTACCTTTTATTATTTTCATCTTCAGAAGAAACGAAATATCACATGAAATGATTTTTATATTTAACCTCCAGTGTTTCTGCAGCATTATTCAGATCTAGAATACCATCCCGGGCCTGCTTGTGCAGATTGATAAACTTTTTCGTCAGAAGCCCTGACAATGGATCATAAAGATAGATATAAGTAGCAGCAAGCAGTGACAAGGAACAGGCAGTGTAAGATGCAAACGAATCCTGAAAGCACTATAGCTTGCCAGATCAGATATATATATATGAATACTGAATTGTATTATCTCATCCAAAGACACAACTCATACTCCCTCCGTGTCGCGATATTTGTCCATGGCCTCGGGAGTATCTGTTTCAAATTGTTTTCCCATTTATCTCATCCAAAGACACAACTCATACAACGCATAGGTCTATAAGGATTTAAAATACTACATTCCAAAATCAACAATATAAAG
>SPJY01006159.1:600234-612209 GCA_005191435.1 Raddia distichophylla
CAATAAATGGAAATGTGGAAAAACAGTAGAAATTTAGTGGAATTTTTTGCTCCTGCACGATTTCGTAAATTATACGAGCAAAAAATCTCTCGACGTGAAAAATAGAAAACAAAATAAAATTTGTAATAAACAGCAAACAAAAGAAATCTATAATAAATAGAAAACAAAATAAATCTATAATACATCAGACCTCGTGCAAAAAATTCGACTATCGCAAAACATTTTTTCCAGTAAATGGAAATTTGGGAAAACAGTATAAATTTAGTGGAATTTTTTTCGCCTGCACGATTTCGCAAATTGCAGGCGCCTGCGAAATAGCAAACCCGAAAAAGTTTATGCGCCCTATATATTGGGACGGAGGGAGTAGTAATTTGTTAGCATGGGTGCGTGTGCATAGTAATTATGAAGACACGCATGTATTCCAATAGACGTGAGGAGCAGGAAAAAATAGAAGGGCCATGATCTTATGGGGAAAATTGAGTTTTTGCCACCCAAAACATAGCCGCTCACAAATTTGTCATTCTCAAATTGATGCTCGCAAAAAGCCACCGCATACAATTTATGCTCGCACATTTGCCATTTCGGGACAATTTCGTCTAATACACAAGCCAAATACGCAAAAAAAAATATGGGAAAAATACATGGGCCCACATGTCATCCTCTCCCCCTCCTTCCTCCTCCAACCTCCCAATCTCCAACTCCGGCGAGCTTTTCATCTTCCCCGACAAGCTCCCACCGAACGGCCCCAGCCCCAGCCTCGGCTTGCCTGCGCAGCGCGCCGCCCTCCGCGCCGCTGCCATCCTCCGCGCCGACGGCGCCGCCCTCCGCACGCTCCGCTCTCCGCGCCGGCGCCGCCCTCCGGAGTTGGCGCGTGCCGGGGAAGATGAAGAGCTCGTCAGAGTGGAGGTTGGAGGAGGAAGAACGAGGGGGAGAGGACGACATATGGGCACCACGTATTTTTTTCGTATTTTTTGCGTATTTGGTTCGTGTATTAGGCGAAAATGTCCCAAATGGCAAATGTTCGAGCTGAAATTGTTTGCGGTGGCTTTTTGCGAGCGTTACTTTGAGAGTGGCAAATTTGTGAGCTGCTATGTTTCGAGTGGCAAAACTTTTCTCGGTCTTATATATGGGGTGCATTAACTCACACATTACAACCACCTAGATAAATGAAATGCAATTAAATCAAGCATGCATGAGTTCTAATCACGTTGGTTTTCGAGAATTTAAAACTCACTGAACTAGTAAGTGAGAATTTAAAACTCACCGAACTAGTAAGTGGCAATATTTAAATCCCGTCGACGGAAACGACGGGATTTTCCACCCACCCGGGTGAATCGGTTGACGGCCAGATATAATCAGATAGAACGGCGGGAGTTAAGTAAGCCGCCGTACCATTCGGCAGGATACTTAGTGCATGTTTGGTTCGTAGCCCTCGTTAGCCATGCCAATAAATGATCATAACCAATTAAGGGCATGACCTTTATACGGCAATTTCTGTATCGTTTGGTTTAAAGCCAATTGTGGGCAGCCAAATTTTGGTAAAATAGATGTTATGTTTGGTTGACTACCAACTAAGAATGTGCCAATTGTTATTATGGTCAAATATATTTCATATAAACTCGAATAAAATTTAATATATTCAAAAATATGCAAATAAAATTGATTATAAAATGCAATAAAATACGAGATAAAATAAAAAAAATAAAAAATTTAGAAAACTATAAAAATGGGTTGGTTAAGATTTTACATGAATTATAAAATTTGTTTCATGCGATTTAGACACTGTATGAAATATATATGGACTTTGGAAAAGGAAAATCAATTGAAAAGAAAAGGGGCATTTGCATGCTGCTGTGTGTCTGCCGGTGGGGTTGATGCTGCTACGTGTGTGTTGGCGAGCTTGGAATTGGCGAGGGCGGCCAAATCGTCCGCCATCTGATGGCAGCAAACTGCAGCACAAAAATTTGGTTTGGCAATTTTTTTTGCCTTCTTGCCTTTAGATGGTAGCAATCCAAACAACAGCCAAATCTTGATGGCACGCCTTTGTTTGGCAAGGCTTTCCAGGGTCATAAACCAAACAGCCCCTAAAACCGCCGATTGACATTGCGGGAGGAGTCTACTTTTTTCTTTTATTAAATGAAAATTTTTATTTTTGAATTAAATTAAATACAAAATATTAAAAAAATATCGCCTTATTACTTCAGGACCAAGGTGCCCATTGTTCACCCTTCCTGGTGTTGTCCGGCCAGGCCCAAGGCCCATTCGGCCATCCATCCTCCAATCTTGCGGCGGCGTCGGCATGGCTTCAATGAGACAGCTATGCCAATTGGGCGATCAATTATCGGATCCGATCTACAAAGTATGTTCCTTAGTTTGGTCTCAAGACCAAAAAAAAAAAAAATTTAATGCAATTTTTGTCTGTCTTCGCTCAACTCGATTTGATTCAATTCAATACCTTACGATCTGATGTTCTTCCTCAAAATTCTATACTGCCACGTAGGCCAACAGTCGCGTAGAACTCTTTTCGGCAAATCGAGTGGTAGCCGGCACAAGGGCCCGTCGATTGCATATCATTCCGGCGATCAGATCGCTTTCTCCACCTCATGAATCTTTCTTCGAAAGTGAACGTGTTGATATAAGAACACACCACATAGGGGAAGGTTTTTTTTTTACTAATTTTTTGGATATACGGTACAACGAATTTTCACCTCTATTTATATTGTGCATTGCTTTAGGGTTTAAACGAGTATACATTTTACATTGGGACTCCGCCGCCGGCTTCCCCCACCCCACGACGGGCACCCACCCACCTTCACCCGCACGGCGCCGCCGCCGGCCGCCTCCCTCCACGCGGGCCAGATCCTCTACAGCGCCCCGGCGAGAGGTAAGAAACAGAATCCATACTCATTCCAGTGGCGGGTGGTCAACCAAAATTTCAAGGCAAAGATGCCTTCTTTTTTTTTTTTGCCTTCTCGCTTTGTCGAGAACTCCCCTGATTGTGAAAACTTGGTTGAGGTTTTCACTACTTGCAACTGCGATTCCCATTCGCCCCTAAAGCATACTTGAGAGGTAGTGCTTCACTTACTGGGGAGATTTAATTATTTGCCCCCCAATTGAGGGGGCAAATACTTCATGCCCCTCAATTGAGTTCTCTTTTATTATTTGCCACTGGTACACCGAATTCTTTTATTTCTCGCCACTCCATCCCTTTTAATGCCTTAAAAAATCAAAAAAAATTCAAAACAATCTTTAAAAATTCTGAAAAATCATAAAAAATCTGAAAAATTATAAAAAATCATAAATCTTAAAAAATATTAATTTAATTTAATCTGAAACAAACAAGCTTAGTGTCCGGCGGCAAAAGCCACTTTTTTTTAGTGTCCGGCCGCCAATTTTGCCTAGAGATAGAGATTGCTTCACCCGCACGGCGCCGCCCGCGGCCGCCGTCTTCTTCCGGGGCCTTAAGAATTAGGCGGGCTCCTTGTGTCACCCACGGCGATTAGACTTAAGAATCTCGTCCTCCTCGTCGACAGCTTCGTGCTCGCGCCAAGCTCCCAGCTTGCCCCGCCGTGGCTGCCTCTACACCGCCCCGGCGAGAGGTAAGAAACAGAATCCATACTCGCTCCATTAGAGGGTCGTCAACCAAAATTTCAAGGCAAAGATGTCTTTTTTTTTTTTTCCTTCTCGCTTTGTCGAGAATTCCCCTGATTGGGAAAACTTGGCTGAGGTTTTCACTACTTGCAACTGCGATTCCCATTCGCCCCTAAAGCATACTTGAGAGGTAGTGCTTCACTCACTCTTATCATTTTGTCAATTATCCCTAAAAGGTGATAGTTGTTAAGATGGAATAGAGCATTTAGCCAATGAGGAAGGTGACGGTTGTTGTTCTTTGTGAAGATGGAATAGAGCATTTAGCCAATGAGATAGGTGATAGTTATTATTCTTTGTGAAGAAATAGAGCATTTAGCTATATGTATTGTTGTCTTATCACAATTTTCAGTGGTAAGAGGAAGAACGCGAGTTTATTTGAACTAGATATAAATCTATTTTTTTTTGGAATTGTGTGAGTGTGCATGTGGACCTTATGCATGTACATATTCCTTTGCCGTCCACAGGCCACAATGGCTGACCATGGCAACACTTCTTACTCTGCTATTGTCGCTGATGTCGTGAGCGGGTCACATGTGCTGAAGATTGATGGGTACACCACAACCAAGGAGCTGCTAAAAAATGGCATGTATGTGAGATCTGTCCCATTCAGCGTTGGAGGTTACAGCTGGGTTACCAGTTACTACCCTAATGGTAGCCACAAAGAAAATGATGATTCCATATCTCTTTACCTGATTCTTGATTCTGATGTTGCGGAAGGTGTGAAGGTGAAATTCACTTTTAATCTACTCGACAAGGATGGAATACCAGTGCCATCATGCGGCTTCAACTGCCTTTTGCAAACCTTCTCAGGCAAAGGATCTGACTGGGGGTGCCGTAGTTTTATCAAGAAGGTGGATTTGGAGAGCTCAGTGCATCTAAGAGACGACTGTTTCACTGTCCGGTTTGATGTCACTATCATGAAGGAGATCCGTAGTGAACAAACTCGTCGGCGTGAGCAATTCGTCGTGGTGCCACCAAGCGACTTGCATCTCCATTTGGGTAACCTCCTGGAGAAGATGGATGGAACAGATGTGACCTTTAAAGTCAAAGGGGGGACGTTCTCGGCTCACAGATGTTTGCTCGCTGCTCGATCATCTGTCTTTAAGTCAGAGTTCTTTGGCTCCATGAAGGAAAGAACCTGTACTGATATGCCCATTGAAATTGATGATATGGAATGTGATGTGTTTAAGTCCTTGCTTCATTTCATTTACACTGACTCACTGCTTCAACTGCCTTTTGCAAACCTTCTCAGGCAAAGGATCTGACTGGGGGTGCCGTAGTTTTATCAAGAAGGTGGATTTGGAGAGCTCAGTGCATCTAAGAGACGACTGTTTCACTGTCCGGTTTGATGTCACTATCATGAAGGAGATCCGTAGTGAACAAACTCGTCGGCGTGAGCAATTCGTCGTGGTGCCACCAAGCGACTTGCATCTCCATTTGGGTAACCTCCTGGAGAACATGGATGGAACAGATGTGACCTTTAAAGTCAAAGGGGGGACGTTCTCGGCTCACAGATGTTTGCTCGCTGCTCGATCATCTGTCTTTAAGTCAGAGCTCTTTGGCTCCATGAAGGAAAGAATCTGTGCTGATATGCCCATTGAAATTGATGATATGGAATATGATGTGTTTAAGTCCTTGCTCCATTTCATTTACACTGACTCACTGCTTGAGATGACTCACGAAGGTAGCAATGATGGCTCGACAACTGTAGTGATGGCTCAGCATCTACTTGTAGCGGCTGACCGCTACAACATTGAAAGGCTAAAATTATTATGTGAGGAGAAGCTAAGCAAACACATGGACTTGAGCATAGTGGCTACTAGTTTGGCTTTAGCTGAGCAGCACAGCTGCAATGGACTGAAGGAAGCTTGCTTTGACTTCCTTGCATCACCTTCTAATTTGATGGCAATGACGTTAAGCCATGATTATGACCATCTAAAAAGCAGTTGCCCTTCTGTTCTCAAGGAGCTGATTGTTAAGATGCTGCCTCCTGAACTTAAAGAAACTTTATGAGTTGTCATGGCAAACTTAGCAACTCAGTATTCTTGTGATGATAGCATACTCTTAGTTTTAGCCTTTCTGTTTCTGCTAGTTCTATATGGATTACTGACTGCGGATTGGAATTTCCGGTTCTCCATGTATATGTCTTAATGGCTGCATGTGTTCAGCCAAAAACAGTACTGTTTATGTACATTCACGCTACTGGTTTCCTGCCATGTCGTGCTCATCTCAGGACCTACTTTGTCCTGCTGTTTTGTGTTAGCTACTAATTCTTTTCGTCTGTATTAAGAAACCCTGTAAACTAACCTAGTCTGTAAGAAATATGATGTTTCCTTTCTTCTAATAGTGGCGTTGTGCCTACCATCAGTTAAAAAAAATAAAAACACTCGTAGTTTTCTTATTTGAAAGGAACACGGACACTTAGCTCGCATTAGAATTAGAATTTAAACAAACAGGCAACCAACATTCTGAATTGACACGCATCCAAATCTCAAGGAAACAAGGTCAAGTAATTTACTCAACTGAGTAATGCACCTTTCTTGGACAGTCATGGGTAAGTTTTACCTTAAAAGAAACAGTAGATGACGATCTTACTGTAAATGCATTTTAATGGCTATCATGTTAAGGCAATCTACTTAAATTGGTTTTTTAAATTGGTGTTTTAAAAAGGCGATTTACTGAGAGAGAGAAACCTCAAGCCCGTTGTTCTGCTCACCTAGCGGCTAGCGTTGCTCGCATCTCTCGCTCTCATCGAGTGCCGCTCACGCTGCCTTTGCTGGTGTTGTCACTAGTTTCCCTTCCTCGTTCCCTGCTCTTGCTACCCCCTTCTCCCCTCTCACTTCCCCTGCTCTTCCCTTGGCGAGCTTGGAGCCCAAATCCGGTGAGCCATGGGCCAGATCCGGCAAGCATGACATGGAAGCTTGCCGAATCTGAAGAAGGAGACAGAGACAATAAAGAAGATGCAGTTTAGGTTTGGAAGCTGATCATGGTATATATGTTTGAAACATGAGGTTTGCCCTACGGAAGTATTGAGTTGTTCTTATTTAAACATCTGCGCGTTGAAATATTTGGTTCGACCAGCTAAAACATTTTAAAAAAAATATATTGAAACATTATGTTTTTTCTGCTGAAACATTTTGTTTTGTTGTTGTAAAACATTTGATTTTGCCTGCTGAAACACTTAATTTGGTTCTACGCGTTGAAATTTTTTCTAATATAAATGTTGAAACATCTATGTTTTTCTCTGCTGAAACATTTGTTTCACCTTGTGAAACATTTGGTTCTACCTACTAAAACATTTTCCTAACAAATGTTCTATGATGTAAATTTTCTGTTTACGTGTTTAGTGCCGTGTCAACATTCTTTAATTAAACATTGCATCTTACACTGTTACGGCGTCATGAGATCTTTAAGGTCGATCGGTTCCAAAGTGAAAAATACTTGTTTAGGCTAGCATATTTCGGAAGGAGAATAGGCAAACGAGACAAATGGCCATGCAACACAAGTTTCATTTGGGCCATTTCTTCGTTATAACAGGTCACTCATGTCTCAGCCCAGCCCAGCCCAGCCCAGCCCAGCCTAGGTGGTGATCCTGCGGACGTGTAGGTCGTCGAAGGCATCATCCATGGATCGTCGCCGCCGCCACGCTCGCACTCCGGCGATCACCGAGGGGAGACGGCGACTGCGAGCCAGGGCCGGCGGCGACGGGACGTAGCGACGCTGCTCCTCCGGCGACCTCGGCTTCCTGCTCGCGACGCCGCGGCGCCAAGGTCCAGAACCACTACGACGAGCTCCTACTTGACAAGGTCATTTCCATGGAATAACTATCCGAGGTAGAGCCTGCCATACTTTTATCGTCCAGGTATATAAATAGCATAAAATTCAAATCACATCAAAACAAAACAAAATAAACCCATATATCTTCCAACCATACGATAACAATAATCATAGAGCAATTGAACAACATAATCATATAGCAACAAACAAACATTTATTTAACATAATCCTTAGGGAATTAATGCATGAGAATTTCATTAAGCCTATGCCGCCATTTCGGTCAAGGGAGAATTATCATGAGCAAGTTTGTGGAATATGGAAATTAGAGAATACTCCCTCTATCCCAAAAAAATAAGGTGTGCATGAATTTCAAAAAGTCAACAATTGTAACTTTTGACTAATAATTAAGTTAAAAACTTGTATCTTCCGTGTTATGCATGTAGTATGGTTAGATTGCTATTTAAAAGTTCTTTCATATGTTGTTCATTTTGTATATATTAATAATATATCATGAAAGAAATTAATGGCCAAAGTTCTGCTTTGAAGACTGTGCCAAAAATTTATATGCCTTATTTTTTAGGATGGAGGGAGTATTAACTATTCTGCAAAGCATAACATATATGACAATGTGGAAGAACCGGCAGAAGAGAGACTCAAATGGAGCTCCGACAATGATAATGCTATAGAGAATGATGATGTGGACGTGGTTGGGAAATACTGTCATGGGTGCATCCACGCACTTGGATTTTATCGGTACCAGGAAGTTATCTTCTTGACTAAATCATTGAGAAGAGGAATGGCATACCATTTAAAGACCTCCAAGATTCAAGAACTATGTGATTTATACAATGTTTTAAATAGCGGGCTAAGACATTTAGCGGAGCTCTTTTGAAAACACTAAGACTGCTATAGCGATGCTATAGAAAAATATGGCATATATATTGCTCAAAGTGACAAAGGAGTCGCAGTCCGCCGGCCTAATTGGGGAGGGCTAGGGTTTTTTGCTGTGTATGTAATGGCAAATGGTCTACGTACTTGGATTTTATCGGAACCAGGAAGTTATCTCCTTGACTAAATCGTTGAGAAGAGGAATGTCATACCATTTACATACCTCCAAGATTCAAGAACTATGTGATTTATACCCTAAAAAATTACGGTGATGAAGCATTACCACTTGAACGACGGATAATTGCTTCTCATCTGTACACACCCTAGTGGATGTGAAAGTTCATGAGAATTGAGAAATGACCTTTTAAAAGTCATATCCCGTATAGCATATGTTTGCTGCTAGTTAAATAATTGATACATTTGTGTCCATGTTCTTTTAATTTGATTACATTGTTTGCTTATAGTAATTATTTTTAGTCTGTTTGCTTATGGTAATCATTTTTAGACTGTTTTTGTTTACTGTTGAGTACCATCAATCTTTAGTTACAGAGACAATCTTATGGTAATTATTTTTAGTCTGTTTGCTTTATTTGTAATTTGACTTTGGGGATTTCATGCCTACTTTTGTAGCTATAAAAATGATATATGTAACAAAGTCAGGAATTTCTGATTTCAGATAAACCGACTAGTTCTCTGCGCTTCTCCCCACCGAGCTGGCCTCGGCCGAGCTCCACTCCACCCTCGTCGGATCTCCTCCTCCTCCTCCTCCGATCCGGCCATGTCCCGCCGCCCCCTCCTCCGCCCCCGCGCCGGCCCCGGCGGCGGCGGCTACAGCATGCCTACTTTTGTAGCTATAAAAATGATACATGTAACAAAGTCAGGAATTTCTTATTTGAACGAGTTTTTTTCGATAAAATCCGATGTTTTTCGGTTATTCTTTGTCAATGAACTTTTTGTTTCGATTTTGTGTTGGAACATCTGGAAAGAGCGGAACGCACGCATTTTCCGGCAGGAGAACTGTTGGCCCGATGATGTCGTCTGTAAGATTAAGAGTGATATAGCGGTAGCCTAGTTGGCCCTTTTCACGAGTGGTCGTGTGTTGCGTTTGGGGGGCTGTTGCCTTGTGTAATTCGCCTTTACTCTGTACTTCCTTCTCCTTTTGAATGAATTGCGCATCTCGCCTATCTTCAAAAAAAAAAAAATGTCAGTCCTATCAATCATTGCGCTAATCCGAAACAAATCAGATAAACCGACTAGTTCTCTGCGCTTCTCCCCACCGAGCTCCACTCCAACCTCATCGGATCTCCTCCTCCCATCCGGCCATGTCCCGCCGCCTCCTCCCCCGCGCCGGCCCCGTCGGCGGCGGCTACCGCCTGGACCGCGTTATCCATGATCGGTACTAAAAGTACGAGGATGCCATTCCCCTTCGACTCTCTGTGTTTCTCCCCACCGAGCTGGCCTCGGCCGAGCTCCACTCCACCCTCATCGGATCTCCTCTTCCTCCCATCCGGCCATGTCGCGCCGCCCCCTCCGCCGCCCCCGCGCCGGCCCTGTTGACCGCCTGGACTGCGTTATCCAGGATCGGTACCGCGCGGGAGACCTCGGCGCCCACGACGCGCTCTGCCTGTTCGACGGATTGCTCCAGCAGGAAGGCCGCGCCTCGGTTCGCGCCGTCAACTGCCTCCTCACCGCCGTCGCCCGGGACGCCCCCGCGCTCGCCGTCTCCCTCTTCAACCGCGTTGCCCGAGCAGGCAGCAGCAAGGTGGCTCCGGACATTTACACCTACGGCATCCTCGTCCGCTCTTGCTGCCGCGCCGGCCGCTTGGACCTCGGCTTCGCCGCATTCGGCCACATCATTAAATCTGGTTGCAGGGCGACCACCATCGCCTTCAGTCCACTACTGAGGGGTCTCTGCGCCGAGAGGAGGACGGGCGAGGCCATGGACATACTGGTCCGAAGAATGCCTGAGCTCGGCGGCACACCTAATGTCGTCTCCTACTCCATTATCCTCAAGGGCCTCTGCGACCAGAAGAGGTGTCAAGAGGCGCTTGAGCTGCTCACCATGATGACTGAAGACGGAGCCGGCTGCCCAGCAGATGTGGTGTCCTACAACACTGTCATCTATGGCTTGTGCAAACAGGGCGAGGTCGACAAAGCTTCCAGCCTATTTAGTGAGATGTTGGATCAGGGGATTTCACCAAATATTGTGACTTACAACTCAATCGTTGATGGCCTGTGCAAAGCTCAAGCAATGGGCAGGGCTGAGGGTATCCTTCAACAGATGATTGGCAAAGGTGTTATGCCTGATGCCCCCACGCTCGCCGTCTCCCTCTTCAACCGCGTCGCCCGAGCAGGCCGCAGCAAGGTGGCTCCCAACATATGCACCTATGGCATCCTCGTCGGCTCTTGCTGCAGCGCCGGCCGCTTGGATCTCGGCTTCGCGGCATTCGGCCTCGTCATTAAATCCGGATGCAGGGTGCATACCATCACCTTCAGTCCACTACTGAGGGGTCTCTGCGCCGAGAGGAGGGTGGGCGAGGCCATGGACATACTGGTCCGAAGAATGCCTGAGCTCGGCTGCACACCTGATGTCATCTCCTACTCCATTCTGCTCAAGGGCCTCTGCGACGAGAAGAGGTGTCAAGAGGCGCTTGAGCTGCTCACCATGATGACTGAAGACGGAGCCAGCTGCCCAGCAGATGTGGTGTCCTACAGCACTGTCATCGATGGCTTTTGCAAACAGGGTGAGGTCGACAAAGCTTACGGCCTATTTAGTGAGATGTTGGATCAGGGGATTTCACCAGATGTTGTGACTTACAACTCAATCGTTGATGGCCTGTGCAAAGCTCAAGCAATGGACAGGGCCAAGGGTATCCTTCAACAGATGATTTGCAAAGGTGTTGTGCCGGATAGCTTCACATACAATATTCTTCTCAATGTACACTGCTCTTCAGGACAGTGGAAAGAGGCGGTTGGAATTTTCAAGAAAATGTACATAGATGGCCCTGAGCCAGATGTTGTCGCTTACAACTCGCTGATACACTGTCTTTATAAGAGGGGGAGGTGCATAGAAGCTCTTAATGGTATGCATGATCTCCTAGATTTTATGGTACAGGATGGTATTCGACCTAATCAGCATACCTTCAGCATATTGATACATGCTTATGCTAAACATGGGATGGTTGGTGAGGCAATGCATATATTTACAAAAATGCGGAAGCATGGATTGAGCCCAAATATAGTCATGTATGGAACGGTAATGGATGGACTTTGTAGGATAGGGAGAGTGGATGATGCTATGTCACACTTCAATCAGATGATATACGAAGGACTGTCTCCTAATATCGTGGTTTTTAACACGCTTATTCGTGGCCTGTGTACCTGTGACAAATGCGAGAAGGCTGAGGAATTATTTATTGAAATGGTGAATAAAGGCATCCATCCCGATGTCAGTATATTCAATGCAGTGTTAGACAACCAATGCAAAGAAGGAATGGTTGTGGAGGCCCAAAATCTCTTTGATTGGATGGTACGCACAGGTACAAAGCCTAATGTTATTTCGTACAATACATTAATACATGGGTACTGCTTGTCTGGTCAGATGGATGAAGCTGTTAAATTAGTTGAAAGTATGGTCTCAGTTGGCTTGAAACCTAATG
>SPJY01006159.1:613626-691618 GCA_005191435.1 Raddia distichophylla
TGGAGTTGAAGCGGAGTGCAAGGCTGCATAAGCTCCAAACCGAGTTGCCGTCCAAGACTCGAGTTAGTGTTGCTTTCAGGCTTTGTGGGTTGTGCTAATCTGACTGCGTTCATCCAAAAATGTTGTGTAAGTCCTTGTTCTAGTAGGAGATAAGTCTGGTTGAGTTTTGTGTAGCTAAACCCAAATTAATGAATTATCTTCAACAAGAGGCATGCAAAATCCTGTCCCCTTTCCGTTTTTACAGAATGAAACTGCGGTTCAATTCGCCTTTATGTGCAAAAGAAAGAGATTAGCCTGGTTTGGAACACTGGAAATTTTGCAGAATTCATGAATTCCGCGTTCTAAGGTTTATAACAACAAAGGAAAATTTTGCCTAAACATCCTGAGAAGAAAAAAGAAAAAAAAGCGTGCGACTTGGAGAAACGATCAAAGTGAACCAGTTGTACTATCTTTTCGGTCTTAATTTCGAGAAATTGAGAGAAACAGTTTGAAAAGTCCAACACAATTTGTTCGACTTGTACTTTAGATCATTGCGATGCATCCTCGAGACGAAAAAAAAATGACGAACTAAAAATACCTGAATCTTTTCGTTTTCGAAACCTAAATAAGTAGGTAACGGTAAACAAACAAGGTTTTGAAGTCTCGCATGAAATTCCAGTGGCTGAGATTGAGCCAGGTTCGAACGAGTGCTAATCTGGACCTCTCCGCGTTCGGCCATCCCACAGATGGCACGAGCGGAGCGCAGCTAGAGCTGACCATATGGGCCCAACCAAGTCGGCCGAACCGGGCGACCCGCTATTCTGCATTGGGCCGCCTGGTTCGGTTCGTTTCCAAAACGAACAGTGCCAGCCCGGTTCAGGCCAACGAACCGTGCCGTAGGCCTGGCACACGGCCCGTCGGGCCGTGCGAACCGAACCGGCCCGGTTCGGCCCGTTTTACTGTAGCTGCTTAAAATTTGAAAATCAAATCACATGCGTCCCGCCCGTCCACCCACTCCCTGCGCAGCCCCGCCGGCCCACGCACCAGCCCACGCTAGTCGCAGTGCGCCAGCGCCAGCGCCAGGCGCTAGGCCACGCGGCCACTGCACGTCTGCGCCCACGCGCCTCCATGCCGCAGCTCCCGTGGGCCCCACGCTGTCGCCGCCTATCCCTTGCGCGCCAACCACCCGCCCGCCCCAGCCAATGCAACGATGCCACGTGCCCCGCTCGCCGTGCCGTTTCCCGCCCAGCATGCGGCGTGGCATATCGTACGGTTGACACGTGGCATTGAACCGGAGGGGCCGATTCGTTCAGTTCGCTCGCTTCGCTTTTTTATACCCGTTGCGAATATAGTCGTTTATAACTGTTTGAATCTTTAAAAATTCATAAAAATAGCAAACAGTTCCAAAAAAATCTTAAATTTTTTTCCTATAAATAGGTACCCACCCCCTCTTCTGTCTGCCACCCTTACAACCCATTCTCTCTTGAGTCTCTGTGTGCATTGCGTATTTGTAATTTGTGAGTTAGAAAAGCGTTGCTAATTGCAAATCTGGACAGTTAGAAATATTTCAGAAAAATATTTCTGACTTTCACATTTGTTGCATTGGTGTGATCCTGTGAGGTTGATATATTTCCATATATATCAACTCAGGATATATTATCATTTCATATATATCAACTCAGGATATAATTCCATATTTCAGAGAAAAATATTTCTGATTTGAACGAGTTTTTTCGATAAAATCCGATGTTTTTGGGTTATTCTTTGACAATGAACTTTTTGTTTCGATTTTGTGTTGGAAATTGCCGGTTGATTATTTTTGAAAGGGCAGGAGAGCTGGCATTCATTAAAAGCGAGTAGTTACAAAAAATTTTGTTGGGGGGTTTACAAAGCCCTCCCCCCCCCAAGAGGGCTAACAAAAATTAATTAAGGTATTACAAAACGCGCTCCTGCATCCACCCAAAGCTGCAGCTCGTCGAGGAGAAGCCGTAGGAAGACGTCCTTCGAACGCTCCAAAGAGCGGAAAATGCGGTTGTTCCGCTCCAGCCAAATTTGCTAAATGGTCGCGATGACGACGGAGAGCGCCGCGCGCAGAGAAGAGGACGGTGCTACAACAATCTCCCACCAGAGTGGCAGGGATGTAGTAGCACGCCAACTTGCCGGGTTGAGGGCAGGTATGTTGAGAGCAGCTGCCAGGCCGGACCAGACGAAGGAGCTGAAGTCGCACTGGATAAAGAGGTGCTCTGGCGTTTCGAGATTTCTCCAACAAAGCGGGCAGAAATAGTTGTTGGGTAGATGATTGCGTAAGAGGGCGTCCGCGGTCCACACCCGCATGCGCAGGAGTAGCCAGGTGAAGAACTTGCATTTGGACGATGCCCAGGTCTTTCAAAGCCTGTGGAGGGTAGGAGTCGGGCATCGTCCGGTAAATTGTAGGATGTACGCCGATTTGACCGAGAAAGCGCCGTTCCCGGAGAAACGCCAGGAGACGATATCTGCATCCTGAGCGAGGGGCTCCAACTGGTTTAGCCGAGTAAGCAGGCGGATGAGCTAGGGAACCAATTGCGGACTCATGTTGCGGCGGAGGTCGAGGATCCAATTGCAGTTAAGGAGCGCGTCGCTGACTAGGCGTCCCTTTCTGGTGGAGATCTCGAAAAGCTGCGGTGCAAGCTCTTTGGGTGACACATCATCAAGCAAGCGGTCCTCCCAGAAGGAAATGGAAGACCCATTGCGGAGGGTAACGGCGCACCCTACGCGCAGCAGCTCAGCGTCGGCTACCGGCGGGGGGCCGAGGGAGTCGACCCAAGGCCGAAGCGGTGAAGTCTTGTTCAGCCAGAGCCAACGCAGGCGAAGGGCGCGGGCAAAACATGAGAGGTTGAGGACCCCCAGGCCGCCAAGCTTAGACGGAGAGCAGACTGTCTCCCAGTTGACCCTAGGGGGAGGTCCCTGCTCGGCCGACCCGCCCCAGAGGCAAGCTCTCCTAATCTGATCAATTCTCTTGAGGACGGAGGCTGGGGGGTTGATGACTGAAAGGGTGTAGGTGGGAAGCGCTGTAAGGACAGCCTTAAGAAGAGTCAGCCGCCCGCCTTTGGACATCAACGGGCCCCGCCACCCAGCTAGCCGGTTGGCCACTTTGTCGATGAGGGGTTGGAAGTGGACATGCTTGAGCTTGTTGATCGAGAGTGGGATGCCCAGGTATTTGGTTGGGAAAGTCGCCCTGGAGGCAGGGAAATCTTGTAGAATGTCATCAAGGTTCAGGTTGCCGGTTGATTATCGGCATTGAGAAAACCAAATGTCAGCCCTATCGGTTGATTATCGACTAGTTCCAGAGAGAAGATAAACCGCAATCAACTGCCATGATACCTTATCATCATTGCGCTAATCCGAAACAAATCAGAAGAGCAGCCTAACCAAAGCACATAAAGCTATAGCTCTCACACGAGAGATAGCAGATTATGCATCGACTGCTAGTGATTAGTGAAGACAAGATGGGTGATCTTGGATTAGCAGCTCCATCAGCTTGCGTTAATGATGCCGTCGCGAGGGCTTTCCCTTTTTTTGACTCGTTTTGACCGCATTGTAGTTCCTAAAAGGAAGGGCTTTGTTAGCTAAATCCCCATATCAACCGGCACAAATCAAATCATGCCATATCCCTTCCCAAAATCACCAAGTTAATGATGCAGCGCAAGCAATTTTGATTGCATTGCACATTCAGAGGCTGATTTCATCATCTGCAGATCACACGACAAATCATTTGTTATCTTTTTAAACAACTCATATTTGGCGTATGAAATCGTGTTAGTGCATTCATCTAAAAAAAGCCCCAAAGCACTATAATTTTATCTAGTCATGTAAACAAACATCAATAGTCACTAGTAGTTAAAAATAGAGTAAAATACACGGGCGGTCCCTAAACTATTAGTCCATTCTCATCTAGGTCCTCAATCTATGAAACTGCAGTTTTGGGTCCATAATCTTTTTAACTGGGTCCGCCTCAGTCCAAACTTGCCACGTGACAACTCTATAGCTGACGTGGCACTGACATGTCACGTAAAATAGTTTTAAAAGGGGGGAAATCATAAAATAAAAATAAAAATACGTGAAAATAATTTAAAAATAAAAAATAAAAAATGGGAAAAATATCATAAGAAAAAAATCAGGAGAATCATTAAAAACATATAGAAAATATCAAAAGAATCATAAAAATCAAGAAAAAAAGCATGAACATATGAAAAAAAGCGTAAACATATTAAAAAGAAACATAAAGACAGTGTGGTCGCCTTTAATCCCTCTATAGTTGAACGGGGCGTATGGGAGCCCTCAAGTGATACTTCTTTCTATTTTTTTATGAATTTTTCTAATTATTTTACTATTTCCCTTTTTTATGATTTTTTGAATTTTTTAAGGATTTTTTCTCAAATTTTTAAGTAATTTATGTGACATGGACGGCCATGTCAGCGCCACGTCAGCTCTAGGGATGTCACATGGCAATTTTGGACCGAGACGAACCCACTTAATAAGATTAGGGACTAAAACTACAATTTTATAGATTGGGGACCTGAATGAGAATCGACTAATAGTTTAGGGACCGCCCATGCATTTTACTCTTAAAAATAGCATTTTTGGACCTCACCGTTGTCCAAGATGGTTTTTCTTATCTGGAGTACTTAGCAAGTTAGCAACTTTTTGACCATGTCGTTTTCCAAAATGATACAATTAACCAGAGGGACTATTTAGCATTGCTGGAACATGAGATTACATTAGATAATGAAAACTATTCCAATAGATAATGAAAACGATTCCGGACTCTACATCATTAGATTATAGATGGCCAAACGGGCGGCCCGGCACGGGCCCGTTTAGGCACGGCCCAGCACAGCACGAATAGTTAAACGGGCCGTGCTGTGCTGGCCCATGGGCCGAGGCCGAGGCCTAGGCACGGCACGAGATCCGTCTAACCATGCCGGGCCGGCCCGAGGCACGACGGGCCTTTGTTGGGCCATATTGGGCTGAAGCTGCTGCTCCTACAATTTATTGCAAAAATCAACACAAGGTGGGGGATGGAGGATTCGAACCAGGGACCTCTTGGGTTGCTGCGCACTTTTCCCCCACCTCCTAGCCAGCAGGTCACACTTTACTTTGTGTTTAACTATTATACTTTGCTATATTATATGTACCTTTGTGGATCCAAACAAAAAAAATAAAATCGTGCCGTGCCGGGCCGGCCCATGGGCCTAGCCTTCGCCCCAAGCACGGCACGTCTCGTCGGGCCGGGCCGGCACGGCCCGTTTATTTTCGTGCCGTGCCGTGCTCGTGCTGGGCCGAAACAGCGGGCTTTCGTGCCGGCCCATTTGGCCCGGCCCATCTGGCCATCTATACATTAGATATACACAACCTATGGTTTGAATTACACAAAATCGGCATAACACCGACCAACAGGAGTAAACGATGCCAACATGATTATAAATTTATCCCACACAAAGCCTATTATGAAGTCTCCAACCATTATCAGCAAAGAACTCCATTAATGTCATCTCGAGTCGTCGGCACACCTCGATTATTGCCTTCTTAATATTATCCTTCTGAAGGAATGACCACTGTCGTAGCCAATGTGCTCACCTGAAGATAACATGTATAAAAGAAATTTCCTTCTTTTTACCAAAGACAATATCATTTCGTGAAATCCAAATAGCCCAACATAGAGCTGATGTGCCAACTAATACTTTAGATTTGTAGAACATGAGATTACATGATCCATCATCAACATTTTGTCCCGAAAAAACAAAGAAACAGGTGATCACATGGTCCTAGTCAGGATTGGAAGCATGATTGCTGGGTGCCCATGCCATGAGCAATTGAGCACCAGCTGCTCAGCCGCACCCACACACAGATCAAAGCCCTTTCTTCTCCTTGGCATCTGTGGCCTTGTGTGTCTTTTCATTCATTCCCACCACCCAGCATTAGGATAGGCACAAGCACAAAGAAGATTCATTAAGGGCACTAGTGTTAAACTAATCACAAAGCCACTGATCACTATCAGAGGTTCAGTCTCTCACACACCCTGCCCCATTTCAGCAAACCCTTTCTCCCTCCCAACAAGGTTAGGCTAAAGCCATCAAGAACCAAAGAGAAAGCTACCTAGATAGTCTAGATCATGCTTTCTTCTCCAATGGTTACAAATGCAAATGCAGCCAAGGAGCAAGACAGGGCTACCAAGAAGATGAGCAGGGGAGGAGGTTGGAGCATCACCATGGGGATGGGGTATCACCACCACTCTTCTTCCTCCTCCTCCTGCAAGAACCGAAGCCAACCGGCAGAGAGCAAGGACAATGGTGAAGGCAGCAGCAGCAGCAAGAAGAAGAAGAAGAAGGGGAGCATCAGCATCAGCAGGAGCATGGCGTGTGCAGGCTCGATCTGCAGCACGAAGGAGAGCTCGGTGTTCGGCCGGAGGAGCGGCGGAGGCGGCGCCGCCGCCTCCGCCTCCGCCTCCGCCTCTAGCAGGTCGCTGAAGGCTCCCGACGCCGACGCCGTGTCCTCGGCTGCCGTCTCCGCGTCGTCGTCGTTCAACTCCGAGGCGACAGTGGCGACGACCGTGACGACGACGACCACCGCCTCGGGCGGCTCGTCGTCGCCTCCGTCGCCGCTATCGTCGTCCATGGGGGGCTCCTTCCGGGCGGCGCAGATGAGGAAGCTCTCCGGCTGCTACGAGTGCCACTCGGCGCTCGACCCCCGGAGCCTCGCCGTCGCCGCCATGCTCCCCTGCGCAGACTGCGGCGAGCTGTTCGCCAAGCCCGACTCGCTCGAGCTCCACAGAGCAACCATGCACGCAGGTACCATTGCTGAACCTTGGAGCTTCGCCATTGCTGAATCTTGGAGCTTCACCATTCAATCTCTCAAGCTTCGCCATTGCTGAATCTTGGTCGCAGTATCAGAGCTGGGCGGCGAGGAGACAAGCAGGAACATCGTGGAGATCATCTTCCAGTCGAGCTGGCTCAAGAAGCAGGGGCCAGTGTGCAAGATCGAGAGGATCCTCAAGGTGCAGAGCTCCGGCAAGACGGTGAGGAGGTTCGAGCAGTACAAGGAGAGCATCAAGGCGAGGGCGAGCGGCGGCGGCGGCGCCGAGGGCAGGAGGAATCCCCGGTGCGTCGCCGACGGCAACGAGCTGCTCCGGTTCTATTGCACCACCTTCGCCTGCTCCCTCGGCCTCGCCGGCGCCACCGCCCTCTGCCGGGCGCCCTCGCCGGAGTGCAGGCTGTGCAGCATCATCAAAGACGGGTTCAGGTACCAAACCAAATATTCAGAATTTAAGAGCTTTTTTCAGGATAAAATTTAAGAGCTTTTTTACTGCAAAACATACAAGCGTTGTATTATAAATACTATCACAGTACTATGATAGCGTAAAAAAAATTTAAAAAAACAAGTTAAGCCGACCAAATGGAATGGTATTTATTTTTGTGTACCGCGGTAAACTTGATAGTTAAAATATTTCATTGTCAGGGTCGACGACGAGGGGAGGATCACAACAATGGCGACGAGCGGGCGAGCACACGACAAGGCACAGGTGTCACCGGACGGCGGCGGCGAGAAGAGGGCGATGCTGGTGTGCAGGGTGGTCGCCGGCAGAGTGAAGAAGGTCGGTGACAATGGCCGGGCTTCGCCGGAGGAGAGTGACTGTGACTCCATCAGCTCGTGCTCAGAAGGGGTTTATTCAGATTTGGATGAACTGGTCGTGTTCAACCCCAGAGCTATACTGCCTTGCTTCATAGTGATATACAGTGGCTACTGAGCAATTAATAACCGCCGCTAGGAGTCTTAGGGTAGCTTGATTTTGCTGCTGTTTAAGGTCTCTTTTCGTTCTGTTAATTGTAGCATCTTTCATTCCTCTTGATCATCACAGTGCAATGCTCAACATGCAGATCATACTATGGCGCTGAAATGGTTTTGATTATCTAAAACTGAACTTTGACAGTTTTGACTAGATGGCTTCAAAAACCCGAGACTGATAACAAAAGCCAGATTTGAAAATGTTTATCTCGTTACTTCAGGATGTTGTGCAATGGCGTAAAAAACGTTGAAGCATTCAAGAAGATGATCAAATAATTGAAGGGAAAGACATGCTCATACACCATTCAAAAGAGCATATCTAACGGGTTCTCTTGAAAACTATTGCGGTCAACCTTAGCCTCTATGCAGCATTCAATAGTCTTTTTGTCAGTCTCTAAATTTAGAGGCTCTCCCTCTCGATCTTTATATTTAGAGACGATCACTATAGCCTTTGGAGGATGGACTATGCTGAAGAGGATAAAAATATAAGGAATGAATATTGATCTAGAGAAAGAATATGGAGAATGAAATATGAAGACCTGCTGGCTGGCGACGCTTCACAGTTGTTTCAACGGTTCCACTACAAGCACTTGCCTCCATACATATATGCCATCTTACCAGTATCAAAACTGCAAGTGTCATTCAAGTCTTTTGAGAAAGGAAGCTGGTGCAAGATGAGAGCAAGGTCATGCACTAGGCACCAAATTAGTGGTTTGTGCCAGCTTCCAAGATGTAACCATATCAAATATTTTGATGTGGAGTCTTTGTCCATGTGCGTTGAGCTTAGATCAGATGCTTGCACCCATGAACATTTCAGGTCCTTGGAAGAAACAGCTAGACAAAAGGTTAAGAGCAAGCAGCCACTTTGGGAGAAGCTATGTACTGCTAATATTATATTCCCCTGGGGATGCCATCACCCAGCTAGATCCAACCCAGTGTACTACTAAATGCAATTATAGTACTGATCCCTAGCAAGTGCTGTTTCTTGTGCAGAGCTATATCTTATGGCCCCTAGGTTAAGCCCTAACAAGCAGAGGTAATGCCGTAATGGTGTCTGTGACTGTGTTTTTAATCTTCTGACCAAGAATATTCAGAGGTGTCTGCTTCTGCACGACAAGTATTACAGGCTGATTCCAAACAAACAGATCATAGGTTCAAGATTGGCCAGTGATCACTGTTAATAGAGAAACAGGGCAAACATCAAGAGACAGTTACAACAAGAATGTCATTGGTACAGCTTGAAAGAAGATCAGTGTCCTCAAGTTGCCTGTCTTACTCAATTGGATGCTGCAAACAACGTGCTTTGAACGATATGTCAGGAAGGGTGTGGAGATCAAGATTAAACTTGAAAATAAAATACTGCATAGCACATTTATGTCCTACTAGCTGCCTATGTACAATTTGCATCAGATTGGGAGATGCAAATTATATTGTTATTGCGGGCTCATATACTTGGTTACAACACCAAGTAAGATCCAAAAAAACCATCAGGCCCGTTATACTGCTCAGTTTCTGCAATCCTTGTCAAGTTACAGACTCAGTAGTCATTTATAGCTCTATGCTACAGTACTTCACATATGCAGAGATGCAGCTGAAATAAAACCAGAGTAGGACCTGCTCTAGTCCAACAGAAAGCTGAAATATATGTCCATTGGAAACATCTACATCTAGATGGAAAAAAGAACTACAGAATTCATTATGAGTTTATGATTGTAACGTACTGTAAAAGAAAGCAGAACATAACTTCCAGACACTCGCCACCCACGACTAGAACGCCGACCCAACTGATAGCAAACTCAATATTGTCGATACATGGAGCACAGGACAATTACATTCCCTATATATATGGAAGAAATCCATTTCATGATGAAAGCAATGGATCATCCATTGAGTAATCTGAATATTCTTTATTTACCTATGATTAGTATTCTATCTTGGATCCTGGGCATGCATTGTCGTATATATAAGATAAACAACACATCAGGTTCCTTGCTTCAGAGAGGACAGATAGTTGTTCATCCCTTTGTCTTTTCTTTTTTTATGAAAAAAAAGTTTATTTTATACCCTAAACTATCATGCTTCATTTGTATACCCCTGAACTATGAAACCAAGTGTTCTACCTCGCAAAACCGTGAAAAAATGCAGATAACTTCACGATGGCGCTCGCCGGGGAAGATGGGAAGAAAGAGGGTGGCCGACCGAGGAGACAGGTAATCGGGGAAGGAGAAAAAGGAGAAGAGAGAGGAAGAAGAAATGAAAGGAAGTTGAGAGGACCGACATGGGGGCCTATGTTAAAAAGTTGATTGCACTGCCACGTCGCGCCATAGCGGCAAAAGCACCGCAAAAACCGTCTTTAAGGGGTTATTTGCATCGGTTTAAAGGTTTTACGGGCTAAAATACCTAGTTTCATAGTTTGGAGAGTTATATGAACAAAGCGTGATAGTTCAAGGCATAAGATAGACCATTTTTTTATGAATTGCAAGTTTATACTAAGTGATTCCAAAACTAGTAGCCAAAAGTGCAAACAAAGAAAAATACGAGCTTACTATAAACCAAGGAAAACAATTTCACCGAGGTTATCAGTGGGGTGGAAAAAAACCGGTGCATTTAAATTTAAAAAAGTTTGTCTTCGGTAGTTTTTGACATTGCAAATTTGCATATTCAAATTTTGGTTAAATTATGTTAAAAATGCTTAAAACATAAATAATATCGTTCAAAAAAACAATAACCATCAATTACTGGTTTTATGGCTACCCTCCAATAAAATTTGTACACTGAATTTTTTTCCTCTGCTATAAATGTGTAGCGCAAGAGATACATGACCAAATGTATTCAGAATGACTTCATCAAGATAGCCATCAAGCAAATAATTATCGCCACCATTCTCAGCATGTAAACACATAACAATGTCTGGCTTACTGAATTGCAGTTAGCAAGTATCACAAAGCAACTTAATAAACAATGCAAAGACGATTACATAATACACACTAATTCAACTTTACAATCCACAGATATTGACCTCTAGTAATGGTCCAATGCTGATGAAACAATGTATAAATGAACAAACACTAAGTGTCAGACCATTGGACTTCAGATTTATACTAGTTAGAAAATGTTAGAATGCACTAATTCGCTGCAATGTGGATCTCTCTCTTCATCATTGTGCTTTTGTAACAGAACATCACACAAGCGCAACGTGTGCATTAGCATACTGCACAGTTTTCAATTTTCGTCTCTTATATCTTGATATAACCAACATACAGAATCAATAAAAAGTTCATGACACTATCTATTGAAAAAGGGAGAAGAAACAGAGGGAACAACCAAAAACAATCTTCAGATCAGAAGTCATGACAGTGGAATGCAATAGATCCCCAATCCATCTCTACCATCTATGCATAGAACAAAGGTCAAGCTTAGTACAACAGTACAAGTAAAACATCTTCACATAACAGAGCACTACAAGAAATACGTGGCCAAACTCATCAGGACTCCCTCATCACAAACAAAATCAAAATGACATTGCAATGAAACGAATAACCTAACAATGTTCAATCCAACGCTTTCACCTCATCAAACCACAAGCAGAATGATGAAATATATTGATTCATGAGCTATATGCAACAACATAAGGCAAGTTAACATACAATACAGAGTTGGCAGCATACTACTACCAACAGTTTCCCAGGCCATAACAAACCCCACGAAAAATTAACTCTTTACCACCACCACAAACAATCTTGAAAAATGAAGAGCAATTGACCTCATTTGGACAGGAGCAGCACATCAGGTTTCCGCTGTTTGCTCGGTGTGTTTGGCTTGGAACTTGGTCTTGAGCTCGATGCAGTGCTTCCAGCTATGCCCGTTGCCACAGTTCCCCCAGAAGCTGCTGCCTTGGCAGCCTTGCGCGCGCTTTTGTCAAGCTCGATCAAGCTCCTGGAAGCCAAGATTGCCTGTGGCACAAGGTCATGGCATGCACGGGCATAGACAACCCGCACAGCTTCTGCTGCCGCATCCCGCACCTCCACTGGGTTCAGTGGTGCAAGCAAGCAGTGGCCAAGAACCCTCATCACCGGCTGCAGCAGCTCCCATGGGAGAGGCACCCTTGCCTCCTTCACCTCCTCGCTGCAATTCCGCCCACCGCTGTCTCCGTTGACATGCATCCTTGCCAATTCCTCCTCCAAGACCTTCCCATTCTCAACCTCCGACGAGATAGGCGAGACGGACCCAAAGGAATCCCCGTCCTCCTCCAGCTCCTTCTCATCAAGCTCAAATCGGCACTTGCAGTACTGCCCAGCCCAAGCCGCCGCGGCATTGCAGGCGTCCACCTTGGATACGGCCGGCATCTGCGAAATCTTGCCGTAGTACGCCTCGAAGGCGACCCCGATGATCCCCGCGCGCTTCGTTGACTTCACCGCCGCCTGTGGCTCCAGCGGCGGCGAGAGCACGCCCACCACGACGTTCGCCGGAGGCGGAGGGATCGGCGGCGGCTGCGGCCGGCGAGGGGACTTGGAGGTGGGGCTGGAAAGCGGAGTATGGTAGAGGGAGGGGACGGAGAGGTCGGGGACCTGGACAAGGACGGGCTTCCCCTGGCGGTTCTTGGCCTCGGAGGAGTAGACGGCGAGGAGGACGGCCTCGAAGCCGGAGAGCGAGGAGGGGAGCGCGGGGGGGAGGCGGAGGAGGTAGAGGGAGGAGAGGAGCGGGAGGAAGGCGAGCGCGGCGAGGCGGAGGTCGGGGTCCGGGGAGAGGAGCGTGTCGTAGAGCCAGTGGCAGGCGGGGTCGTCGGCGCCGCCGCCGGAGCGGAGCGCGCCGGAGAGGGCCGCGTAGGCGGCGGGCGAGCGGAGGAGCGCGCGCGCGGGGCGGTCGGAGTCGGCGAGCGGCGCGACGGCGGAGGCGGCCGGGGGCGGGAGCATGGAGGCGAGCGCGAGGATGCGGGAGCGCGCCTGCGCGACGGACTCCCACCAGGACGGGGTGGGGTCGGACGCGGACGCGGAGGCCGGGGAGGAGTGCGAGGGGGAGGCGGCGCCGCCGGCGGCCGGAGAGGGAGGCATGGCCGGCGGCGTGGGACGGTGGGAAGCGAGGGCGAGATGAGATTTGGGCGATCTGTTTGACTGAACAGCTCACGATTGGACCTTGCGGTCGTTGCGAGTTTCCAGGGGGGCTCTTTTGTAAAACGTGCTTACATCACACTCGCAGGGATGTCACGAATCACGATGTTAATTACTAGCTGTTGGTGGTTGGCACTTGGCACCTTCCCAAATCCCAGGTCAAGCAGTCTGACCAGCGACCTGGCTCGGCTCGGCTCGCGAGTGTTTGAGCTAGGAATTAGGCTTGGCTCTTGTTCGTAAGGAGCTCGAGCCAGCTCATGAGTTCACCATCCACCTTGAATTTTGCTTGTCTCGTGTCACCTACTCCCTCCGTTCCATATTATAGTTCACCGTTGACTTTTAAAGACGCCTTTTGACCATTCGTCTTATTCAAAAAAATAGTGCAAACATGGAAAAATATAAGTCATGCTTAAAATATGTTTAATGATAAAATAAATCATTTTCACTAATTATTTGAATAAGACGAGTGGTCAAAGTACGTGTCAAAAAAGTCAAACAACCTATAATTTGAAACGGAGGGAGTAGTTCACTATTCACTTTTGAAGACGCCTTTTGACCATTCGTCCTATTCAAAAAAAATAGTGCAAACATGCAAAAACATAAGTCATGCTTAAAATATGTTTAATGGTAAAATAAACCACAACAAAATAATATTTACATATATTTTTTGAATAAGATGAATGGTCAAATAGAATATTTAAATTTCAACAGTGAACTACAATCTGGGACGGAGGAAGTACAAGGTATACGAGTGCCTTCCACCCCACCGTTCCACGTCAGTCCATCATGATGCCGCTACATCTTTAGGACTCCATCGTTTGATGACTACAATGCTGAAAATACCAATATCAGAAAAAAGGAGAGGGAGGGAGGGAGCTAGATTTGGGGAGAGGACGGCGGAGGAACAGCGTCATCGGAGGTAGCTCGGGCCATGAGGACTAGTTCGAGAGATGTTGCTATAGACCGTAAGTGGTCGCCTACATTGGAGAAATGGAGAGGTAGCTAGTTGGGTTTTTACCTTACTGTATATTCATATGGCACTGATGTCCAATGTCCAATGGTCGTCTGGTAAAGTTGAGCCGACCTCGTGGGCAAACTGGGTTATAACTAGAGCTGGAATTTTGGATGTGGCACGATGCATGTGTGTGCTGGTCTATGTTATATCATTGGACCAAATGAGCCACAAGCAAGCTGACTCTAGCTCGGCTTAAGCTCGCTAATGTCCACGAGCTCAAGAACGGGCTCGAGCTAGCGTTGATTCCATACGAGCTCAAGCCGCCGAGCCAGCCATGAATGAACCACGAGCTAAAGTTCGAGCCCTACTCATAGAACAACCTTATTCAATTATTATTTTTATAAGGGGACAATTCATTATTTGCCCTCAGCCCTTTCCTAATATTTGTCACCGTATTGACCGTAATACATTTTTGCCCCAGAGTTCACCACATAGTCAATAAAAATGCCATTTTATTTTTTTTTTGATGAATTTCATTCGGTCCTTTTTCTTTTAAACTAAAATCAACAACACAATTACAATGCGAAAAAGTCATGAATCCTTGATAGAGCATTTGAAGAGCCCAAAAAATCGTTTAAAAAAGTTTTTTTTTAGAATTTTGAAGAAAAACTATTGAAAGTCTTAAAAAATGGTTACAAAAGGTGCTATAGCATTTGACTTATAAAAAATCAAAGATAGTTTTAAATTTTAATTGAAGACAAAAAAAAACTATGCCTAAATTTGGTTGTGAGGTGACCATTTTACCTTTCTCTCCACCCCCTTCACTATCTGTCTATCTTTCACTTTCTCTCTCACCTCCCCACATTGCCAGCTCGTCACCAACACAGTGCCCCCTATCAAAACCAAAGATAAAGGGACACTGGCGGTGTAGCCCCCAGCTCCCTCCCTCGGCCACCAATCGATTCCCACGCCTTCAACAAAATCAAAGAAGAAACGTCGTTGCATCATCAACACCACCGTTGTGTGCACAACCTCCTTCCTCCGCCACCACCAACCCATGGCTCTCGGCTCCCTTAATTAACCACCACCATTGATCTCTCCACTGTTGCAATTAGAGAAGACAAGCCTCCCTGTTGCTTCTGCTACTCGTCTCCATGTCGTCGTGGTGCCTCCTAGCGTGATCACATCACACTACCATGGTCGCAGATGAGCGCATGACACATGACATTCATGTGTACCTACTCTATCACGGACAAGTGAGCCTCGAAAGAGGCCAAGGGAGCCATGAGGCGCAACATCAACTGCGAATGAGAGAGGGGGTTGACACACAATGTTAAAGCAATGGACGAGCAGATAAAGTAACGTGATGGTGAGAGAGGGGGCAAAGAGGAATAAAAGAGTGGAGAGATGGAGAAAGGGGTAGAAGGGTAGTTTTTGCATATTAGTTTGATGAAATTTGAAAAGTTGCATATAATTGCACTTTTGCTAATCATCAGGAGACTGGATTTATTTAACTCTTAGTCAATTTTCTTACATATCTAGATGTTTATGTTGGATCTTTTATGTACCCTATGGAGATATCTGATCTATGGCCTAGAAAATTGAATGAGAGTTAAATAAGTCTCAGTCACCTCATGTCAAACCGGTCCCATATAATTGAGCACCGAGTGAACTTCGGGAAAAAATGTATTGCACTCAACATAGTGGCAAATCTTAGAGTCACCTAACTTGGGACTAATGTCCCAAGGTAGGGGATACTAATCTCCTAACCTAAGGGTAGATAATGAATTCTCCCTCTAGTTAAAGCTTATAATATTTTTTTTTAGGAAACATGAGTGTCATTCTATGAAAACACATCGTTACTGAGTTAGTAAGAATGATTCATTTGGGTGCCACGGTCAAAAGATGAGGTAATTTGTTTTAAAAAAAGTTTTAAATTGCGTACTAATGCCGCCGTGGCATTCCCTTATAGGCTGTTTGGTTGCCTTCTCAGTTGAACCAGGCTGTATGAGCTGAGCCAGGCTGGTTGGAGCTAGGCTGAGATGATGCAAATGCTTGTTGTTTGGTTATGTGTATGAGATTGTACAGGCTGCGTAAAGATGTTGTTTGGTTGACTGCACTAAGGAGAGAATGGCACGGAGAAATTCAAAAGAGGGATGAAACATATTAAAAAATAAATTCTAGAAAATCCAGATAACAAAAAATCAATTACGAAAATAAAAAATTCAAAAGAAAGTCTCATAAATAAATAAATTCAAAAATGAAAATTTTAAACTTTTAAAATTTATATGGCAAGTGTGGTCTCGTTTTGTTCGAAAAAATATCAATAACCCATTTTTGAAATCGGTCGATAATCAAAAATAGTAATCAAAAGATATAGCAAATAAATGAATCAAATGTGTCGCGCACGTGGTTGTTGCTGCATGCGCGAAGCCTGGCTCTAGGAAAACGCCTAATTTAGTCGTATCTCCAGAGCCTGGCCCGGAGGGGGTAATTGCATCTGGAGAGCCTGGTTCAGATGGATGAGAAGACAATCAAACACCTTAGTTTTGTATCTCTAGATGCAAAACTCGTTGAATACAGGCAACTAAACAGCCTATTAATTTAGCCATCCATCTTAAAGTCAAATGATGCGATTAAGTCCATAGCGTAGCTAATTAGGTTGATTATTTGAACTTTTACTTTTCTTTTTTAGTTGAACATTGGCGTAAAAAGTAAACAAAGATCTTCGGTCCTTTTCTTTAAGCTTATCTTAACTTTTATGTGCTTTAATCTGAATTATAAAAAACAGTTTTGGATAAATTTTAACCAAATTTAAATAATGTTTTCCTTTTTAAAAAAAAGAAAATCAATAAAATGGTTTGTCGGATCCCCATTTTATTTTCTGAATCCGACTATCAAAACATTGGCCGCGCGTGCATACATGCTCCGGTGGCTTGTACATCATGGATGATATATACCTATGTTTTGTTGCTTACAAACTGAGTAATTGGATGACTCCAGCTCCGTCAGATATAAAATTAATTTACCAATACATATGGTTAGCCACACTAACAAAACCAGCATCATGGAAGTTAATCTGGGTCAATTAATCGTGTGGGTGAATCACAGGCACTCCAGTAGTTTCTTCTGATGGAGCACATCGGCAATGAAATTAATCGTGCTCAGAGTTAATGTTATGGCACATCATGTCACCCTTCTACGACGTGGAAAGAGAATCTCCTCTATTTTATAGCTTGAGATGTTTGACTCTACGTAACAAATCTACTGCACATATGAACTCTTGATTCCATCTGCACATAGACGTAACTAGGGTTGAAAATGATACGGAAAATTTTCGATGGTTCGATCGAAACATCTCAAATAATGATTTGGATAAATTTTCAAATATCTAGAAATCTTTTTAGTTACGAATAATAGGCCTCGGATTCAGATCCAGCATTTCTGACTATCCCATATATTAGGTCAGTAACCATCAGCCCATTGGATACCAGGCCTATTTGGCTACTTACATTTAACTTTTCGCCATGCTCTTCATTTCTTTTTTATATTAATATCGGTGTTATGGTTGCAATAGAATATATTATTATAGATGTCATCTTCACATTATTATTTATATTTTGCTTAACTAAAACTAATTTAAATGTATCATGTCCTATTTTATTCAAGAATATAAATTTAGTCTACACAAATATTCACTAGTTACAACCTACAACCCATCACTGAACCTATACAAAGTTGTTTTATGTTTGCACATATTATCAGAGAAATATCTATTTCGATCACCATCCGCTCTTTTGTTGTCCGTATCTGTCCAAATATTATCCATATCCGTATTCGATACTATCCATATCTGAACCTGTATTCGATACTATCCATGTCCGAATCCATATCTGATAAAAGTATATGGATCAAATAAAGTAGGGTTAATTTCATGGGTGCCATTATTAAACAGCCCGTTAGCACGGTTGCCATTTTTCGATCGTCTCAAGCAGAGATGTCATTTTAACAGTTTTCCTCTCCCAAACGTGCCATTATGGGGCTTTACAGGGTAAAATACATGTTAATACGCAAGAAATACAGGGCTGACAGGTGGGTCCCACCTGTCAGCCCCTCCACCTTCTTCATGGCATCTCTGTTTGAGGTGATCGAAAAATGGCAACCGTGCTAACGGGCTGTTTAATAATGGCACCCATGAAATTAACCCTAAACAATAAAGTATAGGTGTATGAGTCGCTTCGATCAACCCTGGATATAACATTTACAATGAACATTATTAAATTTTATTATGGAAACGTTCCCTGAAATATCTGCCTCATAATAATTAGTCAAGATTTTGCATGCTTCTAATTCTCAACACCCTCTAAACCCCCCCTGACCAACCTTCCAACCAACAAATCTGCTGCTACATCACATCACAGCCATGCAGTGGAAACGGCTTAAGCTCTGCATGCATGCCGCGGAGCCATGTCAAAGCCAAGACGCTTCCTTTACCTGTCCCTCCTCCTCGTCGCCGGCGCCGCCGCCGCATGGCCGGAGCCCGCCGGCGAGTGGCAGCTGCTCCACGCCAACATGGGCGTCTCGGCGATGCACATGCAGCTCCTCCCCGGCGACTTCGTCCTCATGTTCGACCGCACCGACGCCGGCCCCTCCAACCTCTCCCTCCCCGCGCCGGCGCCGTGCGCGCCGGTCAACGGCAGCGCCGCCGCCGACTGCACGGCGCACTCGGTGCTGCTCGACCTGCGCTCGAATGAGCTCCGGCCGTACCCGCTCGCCACCAACCCGTGGTGCTCGTCGGCGGCGCTGCTCCCCAACGGCACGCTCCTCCAGACCGGCGGCTTCTCCAACGGCGACCGCGCCGCCCGCCTCTTCTCGCCGGCGACGGGGTGGGTCGACATGCCGTCCTTCCTCGCCGCCCGGCGGTGGTATGCCTCCGACGTCATGCTCGCCGACGGGAGGGTGCTCATCCTCGGCGGCCGCCGGCAGTTCAACTTCGAGTTCTTCCCCCGCGGCGCCGGCGGCGCGCCGCTGACCTTCTTCCCGTTCTTGGAGGAGACGGCGGAGATGGACGCCGAGAACAACCTCTACCCCTTCCTCCACCTCCTCCCCGACGGCACCGTTTTCGTCTTCGCCAATGACCGCGCCGTCGTCTTCGACCCCGACGGCCGCCTCCCGCTCCGCCGGCTCCCGCCGATCCCCGGTGGCGCGCCGCGGAGCTACCCGTCGTCGGGTTCCTCCGTCCTTCTCCCTCTCCGGCCGGAATCCCCCGGGCGCGCCGAGGTGCTCATCTGCGGTGGCGCGCCGCGCGGCGCCTACCAGCTCGCCGCACGCAACGCCACCTTCCTCGCCGCCGACCGGAGCTGCGGTCGGATCGTGCCGACGGAGGCGAGCCCGGCGTGGGCGATGGAGGAGATGCCGCTGCCGCGCGTCATGGGCGACATGGTGCTGCTCCCCACCGGCGACGTGCTCATCGTCAACGGCGCCGGCGCCGGTACGGCCGGGTGGGAGCTGGGCAGCGCGCCGGTGACCTCGCCGGTGCTGTACCGGCCGGAGATGCCGCCCGGCGAAAGGTTCGAGGTTTTGGCGGCGGCGGCGACCCCGAGGATGTACCACTCCGCCGCCGCGCTGGACAGCTACGGCCGGGTGCTCGTCGGCGGCAGCAACCCGCACGTCGGCTACGTGTTCGCCGGCGTGGCGTACCCGACGGAGCTGAGCCTGGAGGCGTTCCTGCCGCCCTACCTCGACGCGCGGCTCGACGCGCTGCGGCCGCGGGTGGTGGCGGCGCCGCCGGAGCTCGCGTACGGGGAGGCGGCGGCGGTGCGGTTCGAGGTGGCCGGCGGCGGCGCGGCGCCGGAGGCGGTGTGGGTGGCGGCGGTGGCTCCGGCGTTCGCGACGCACTCGTTCGGGATGAACCAGCGGGTGGTGGGGCTCGCCGTGGGGAGCGTCGCGGAGGTGGGCGGCGCCGCCGGCGTGTACGAGGCGGAGATCGTCGCACCGCCGGCGCCGGCCTTGGCGCCGCCGGGGCACTACCTGCTCTTCGTGGTGCACGCCGGCGTGCCCAGCACCGCGGCCTGGATGCTCATCCGGCCACCCGGTGCATCTCCATGATCTACTCGGCACTCGCAAGCTTCAAATTCTACCTCCATCTTATTATGATCAAAGATGATGGGATGCATCTGATCTTGTTCTTGATCTTGAGAATACAATTGTATTGTCTCCCGTAATTTATTGTATTCATCCTATAGAATATAAGTAGTACTCCCTCCGTTCTTTTTTATTTGAGGCCTTTAACTTCTAGACACGTCTTTAACTATTCGTTTTATTCAAAAAAAATGTAAATATCATTTATTTTATTGTGATTTGTTTTATCAAGAAATGTACATGACTAATTTTCTTTTACATGTTTGCATTAATTTTTTAAAAAAAAATGGTCAAAGACATGTCTAAAAATCAAATGCGTCAAACAAAAAAAACAGAGGGAGTAATACGGTATAAAATAATTTGGAATAATGTAGATATCACATAAGACTATATCTTTATCCCATTTCTACCATCTCAACATGTTTTCTTATGGTCAACTTTGATTTTTTTTCCCAGCTACTTTAAATTTCAAAGTAACTCATAAAATATTAGAGTTGTTTTTTTAAAAAAATAAAATTTTAAAGTGGATTTCACCTCTTATGTTAGAACAACTATCAAATGCTAACATGTAGCTTGCCATGCTAGCATTTTAACAGCGGTGTGACATCCACCTTGGCGTTCCACCTAGGCAGACACGTGTGTTTGATGGTGCCCTATCGGTTTTGGGCTCACCTTGTAAACATGACATGTTTAGGGGACAACAAAGTAAAATGCAAATCCGAGGGGTTAGTGAAAATCATTGCAATTTCATCTAGTTGAATTCATATTTCAATTTAAACATCCAACTAAACTCAAATCCAAGATTCGAATTGATAACTAGTTGAAATAAAATAAAAATTGATGGATGAAGTTTAATCTTAATCCCTAAATTACAAAACTAGGTATTTGATACTGAAGGATCGAGATGTCGCCTTGAGGAGGCTGAATAGGTGTTACAAAAATTTCAACCAACTTATACATGGAATCTTCCGACCTCGGACAATCCAACATAGAACATTAGATAGTCCAATAGGTATTGGCATATCTGATGAAAATCATCTGACAGTCCGGCCTACAAACAGAGTTAGGGTTGAATCTAGAGCACGCCACACAAATTCAACAAATCCACCTGCACACAAAGCAAATCCATAGCAAGGAGCAGGGGCGGATCCATCACTCAGTCAGGCCAGGCAGCCGCCTAGGCTGCTCCGGCCCAATCCCTAAGGGCAAGCCTGCTCCATTCAAAGCCTAAGGCCCAAAGAAAGTGAAGGTTTGAAGGAGTGGAGCAGCAGCTGTCGGGGATAAAATTACGGCCCATTGCCATGGCCCACTCCCTGACGGCCCAATCGAACAGCCTACCAGGGCCCGGCTCCCTGGAAGGTTCTATCAGGCCCATACGCATCCTGCCGGACAGCTTCGTGGCTGGTACGGTGTGTAACGGCCTAAGTCTCGTGTTCGAGTCCGACTCGAGCAAGAGATCTGCACGGCTAAGAGAAGACCCGGACGTGATTTCCCGGATTGGAGCAGGAGTCGTGATCCCCAAGAATTGGAGTTTTACCTTATCTACCTCGGGATGTATTTGGCATGGTATGAGTTCGTTACGATCTCATAGTTAGCCCGGCCCGATTATCCTTGGTAGGTCGGTTATGTGAGGCGGGCCAGTGGGCTCTCACGTACCTGAGAGCACGGGCTGGACGCTGTTGAGGAGGATGGTGAAGGCCAGCAGCACGGAGAGGTGGTCGACGGCGTCGAGCACGACGGCGCTGGAGGTGAACAAGAGCGCGAACTTGTCGTGGAGGCCCACGATGAGCACCCAGAAGAAGAGCCCGATCACCAGCGACGTCACCGTCGACACCACCATCGCGAACCTCGCCGCCTTCCCGTTGCCGGCGCCGAGCTCGTTCGCCACCCGCACTCTGCAGCCACGCACGCACGGCCGTTTCAGCACGCAAGCGGCAAGCCAGCGTAAGTGCATCTGAACCGTTGCATCAGGAGATGGACGGATCAGATCGGCGCATCGTATAACTTCGTATAATGTATGCTATACGAAGTTATTACGACACTGTTTGATAATACTCCCTCCGTTCCAAAATATAAGGCGTATTTTGACCGGAGAAAAGTCAAACTTAGCAAATTTTGACCATAAATAAATCAAATAATATGCATCGTTAGTATACCAAAGTTGTACCAAATTGTTCGTATTTAAAAGTGCCTTTTGATACAATATTATATTGTAACAATTCATAATATATAATAGAGGAATCTAACAGTCAAACTATACCTTCAAAGACTTTTGTGCAGTCAAAATACGCCTTATATTTTGGAACGGAGGGAGTAAGTAGTACTCCCTCCGTTCGTTTTTATTTGACGCCTTTTAACTTCTAGATACGTCTTTAACTATTTGTTTTATTAAAAATTTATGTAAATATCATTTATTTTATTTTGATTTGTTTTATCAAGAAATGTACATGATCAGTGACTAATTTTCTTTTACATGTTTGTACTACTTTTTAAAATAAAAAGAATGGTCAAAGACATGTCTACAAATCAAATGCGCCAAACAAAAAAAAACAGAGGGAGTAATACGGTATAAAATAATTTGGAATAATGTAGATATCCCATAAGACAAATAGGAATCGAAAGCAACATCAAAGACTGGAGAAGTAGGCGACGCGACTCAAGGCAAGGAATTTCTGTTCTAGAGTATTTTCTCGTTGCTAGGTAGCAATCCGCTTTGAAGCTAGCAGAAAGGGTAAAGGGTGAGTTGTTTACGAAATCTGGTTCTTTTGGGGTTATAGTCGATGGTTCTTTCTTAGTTCCATCTCTACTGCAAAGCTGGACATGAAAGTTTCTTTTCATTCCAGCGCCTCGCGAATAAAATGAGAAAGCGTGCAAATTTCTATATCCTTATCCCATTTCTACCATCTCATCATGTTTTCTTATGGTCAACTTTATTTATTTTCAGCTACTTTAAAATTCAAAGTAACTCATAAAATATCAGAGTTGATTTTAAAAAAAATAAAAAATTTAAAGTGGATTTCACCTCTTATGTTAGAACATCTATCAAACGCTAACATGTATCTTGCCATGCTAGCATTTTAACAGCGGCGTGACATCCACCTTGGCCTTCCACCTAGGTAGACACGTGTGTTTGATGGTGCCCTATCGGTTTTGTGCTCACCTTGTAAGCATGACATGTTTAGGGGGCAATAAAGTAAAATGCAAATTCGAGGGGTTTGGGAAAACCATTGCAATTTCATCTAGTTGAATTCATGTTTCAATTTAAACATCCAACTAAACTCAAATCCAAGATTCGAATTGATAACTAGTTGAAATAAAAATAAAAATTGATGAATGAAGTTTAATACTAATCCCTAAATTACAAAACTAGGTATTTGATACCGAAGGATCAAGAAGTCACCTTGAGGAGGCTGAATAGGTGTTACAAAAATTTCAACCAACTTTTACATGGAATCTTCTAACCTCGGACAATCCAACATAGAACATTAGATAGTCCAATAGGTATTGGCGTATCCAATGAAAATCATCGGACAGTCCGACCTACAAACAGAGTTAGGGTTGAATCTGGAGCACGCCACACAAATTCAACAAATCTACCTGCACACAAAGCAAATCCATAGCAAGGAGCAGGGGTGGATCCATCACTCAGTCAGGACAGGCAGCCGCCTGGGCTGCTCCGGCCCAATCCCTAAGGCCAAGCCTGCTCCATTCAAAGCCTAAGGCCCAAAGACAGTGAGGGTTTGAAGGAGTGGAGCAGCAGCTTGGGCTTCTCTGCTGGGCTGGGTCCGTCACTGGCAAGGAGAGATGCAGTAGCACTCGAAGGTACTACTCAACCACACTAAAGCTTGAATCGCAAGCAAATCAAGCTACAGAGCAAAGAGAGTCGAAACCAAAAAACAAAGAGGAGATGCGTCGATGTTTGTTGGGGTATTTTTCACCCTTTACCTCATTGAGGCCACACCAAGACCCTCGGTTTCACTCCTTGATTCTTTCCCTTTCGGAGGTGGAATCTTTCTTCACAAACTTTTCACGTCTCAGCACACAAAGCTTCGTTTCGTAGGCGATGCCTAGCTGTCTAGGAGTTCACAACCTCCAGGAGTAACAAATCTGACAAGAAACAATCTAGGTGTGAGTATTGATAAGAGTGAAGTGCTAACCCTAGTTGGGTTGGTGGGGAGGGGAACTAGGAAAGTACATGAGAATGATTTATCTAAGTCCACATTATGGTCAGGTCATCCTACAAATATACCCATTACTTTTGGAGAAAGTTTGCTAATTTTAATATTAAACTATAGTTTTCAGAATTATTTTCACCGTCACGCTAGCAAAACCACTTATAATGATGTTCAAGGGTTTCTTGTCAAAGAAAATTGTCCTGGGGTGTGATTTGTCCGATTTGGATAGTCGGGTGGTTAGTTTTGTTGTTTTGGAGCTTTCCTTTTATTGCCAGTTCACTAGTCCAGTACGAAGGTTTGTCTAGATTGTGTTGTGTATAAACCGTGTTAGGAGATTTTTCATCCTTCTGAGGATTGAAGTTGTAGATTTAATGCTCATAATTATATTTGCATTTGTGTTGCGACTTACTTTGGGCTATTTAATTATACTGAAATGATATTTTTTTAATAAATGTGAAGTTATTTCGTTTGTAGATGTGATCTTGAAGAGAGCTTACCAGCTGTGCCAATAAGCCTTTGTTGGCGCTAAAATGTGCTTTAACAAAAACACGCTTGAAACTTACGGTTCAGAGTCCCTGTAGACATCGAATTAGGGTTCGCAGCGTGCCAGCCGATTTGATTCTGCAATTGGCAAAAAAAAAACGTAATCACCTATTAAGAGCCGATTAGATTTGTAAAAGATTGAAACCGCAACACAAGGAAGCAAATCCAGCAAGAGTGATAGAAAATGAAACTATTGGCTCAGAAGTAATCCAAACCAATAGATTCGGATAAGATAAATCTCTTATGAGGTTAATAAAGTCAATAAGATAATAAAATAAGGTAGAAAGAAAATTAAACAAGTCAACAAAGTAGTAGAAAGAAAAGGTAAACAATATAACAACTGGTCCTAACACAATTAGCCGATAGAAAGTGAAACCAAGAAATAAGATCAGGCTAAATTGCGACAATTCTTACTCGGAGTGTATCTGGAAGTCAAATCTAGAATACGATGAGATTACTTTGAACTAGTCCTAATGTAAGAAACGTAGATGATATTGAAAAATAGTAGATTTGTATTGGTTGATTGTCGATTATTTACTCAGTCTTAAACCTAGGTACTTCTTTTACATGGATATAACCGACACATCTTGTTGTGTGCCATGAAATCACAATGATCTATTCCTATTTTATTTCTAATTCCGACACAAATTCCTTCATCTTGAACCCTTGTCGTTGCCTTCCTTATTCATCTTGAGCTGACCCAATACGACCTAGTCTTCACAATTACTTTTCAAATAACGATGCTAGCCCCAATTTCAATTTTTTCTGTCAACAACCTTGCTTTAGCGTGAGGACGATAACGATGGAGTCTCTAAATTAACTTTTGGAAATTGTTGTCTTTCGCCAATGATGAGTGGAAAGTTCATAATAGAATTGCTACGGTTGAATTTTCATATGTACATATGATGTGATAATGGATTGATTGTGTAGCCTAGTTTCAGACACTATGACATTATTTGTTGAAAATTCGTTATTCCATACTTTCATCAAGGGTCACGCCGTAAAATTGAATTCTTCCAAAGAGAAAAACTGAAAATACCAACCTTGGGCCTAGCCCGTCTTCTTTCTCCCTCTCTTTTCTCTACCTGCCCGGCTGTCTGGCCCAGCCCGGCCCACCAGGAGCCAATGGGCCTAGCCCGTCTTCTTTCTCCCAGCCCGGCCCACCAGGAGCAGAGCTCGTCTTCTCCCTCGTGCCCAGATGTTACTGCCTCTGCTCTGCCCATGGACCATGGTGGTTGTCTGAAGCGCAGAAGAAAGAGCTCAGCGCATCACATGATATCTTGTCTAGTAGCATCTCTTTTGGAAGGGAGCTGATCTCGTGATTTGTCACTAGGTCATGACACTTTGTCATTAGGCTAGGCATTACCAGTGTCCATTTTTATCTGTCGAGATCAGGAGGACCAGAGGAGATAATACAGATCATGACACAATTCAATGGGAACAGATGTAGCTGCACCGTTGTTGTTGATAATCAGGGGACAATTAGGTCGCAGATAATGAGTGGCATCAACGAGGACGACCTACATGTTGGTTCGGAGCTGGAGAGGTCCATGGTAAGAGCATCGTCAGCAGGTTCTTTAAAATAATATTGTGAATGATCTTTATTCTATAAGATTATAACGAGTCGATAGGGTCTCTATCTCAGTTTCTAAATCTAGGCACTCCCTCCAAAGTCTATATTTACACTCTACATATGATCTCTATATCATTTTAAGGATAGGGTCTTTGCTGGAGAGAATGAAAATATAGGAAACGAATAGTGATTTAGAGAAGTGCTATAGAGAACGAAATATGAAGATTATGTTGGCGATGCTCTAAACATGTTTCCCATTGCTGCTCTGTTTCCTTACGATGCCATGGATCTCGAGACTAGCTACAAGTTCGAAGTTAACAGTACTTGGCATTTGGCAAGCCGATGATAGACACGGAGATACCAAGCAGATAGCGTTAAGATGTTACATAGATAGTTCGGCCGGCCATGATTATTTCATACTGCATAAGTTTAATAGATTAATCAATCTCTCATGCCGATATTGACCTGTAGAGTTGGATGTAATAGTAAAGTTTGGCCTGATTTAGCACTACTCCAAACAAGAATAGGAGGAGCATAAAGTTAAAAAACCAAACGGATTTAAGGGATAAATTCAGGTGGTGTAAGGAGACGTTTTTCCAAAAACCTAGCGGTTAATCACAAAAAAAAAACAGTTCCTTTTTAAAAATTTGATTGTTTTCTGTTGATGGTTTTTCATAAAACCTTCTTGGTTTACCACCAAAACCGAGGTTTATCTATAAAACCAGAACATAAATGGATGGTTTGTAAGAAAGAAAGGGACATATAATGTGCATGCTAAATGTGTTGGAACATGATAGAACATAGATTGACGTACTAGACATGCTTAGTAAACGCACAAGACATTCTAAGGTGTTCCAGTGCGTTTTAGCATAGGTTGTGGCATTTACAATGCTCAAGGGCTCAAGGCAAGGTCTCACACATGGTTGATGTTAGCCGATGCGTGGAACACGCAAGAGACCAAAGAGGCATATCCATCATTGTGTACGATGAAGTACTCTTGAGTTGTGGAGGAGAGAATTTGAAAAAAAAAACTACTTGAGAATTCTCATTTTCAAAGAAAATGCCAAATGTTTTGAATTTACTGTTTTATTATTTATTTGAGCTTTTTATATTTTAAATTTGAGCTTAAATTTTTTAAAATAGGCCTGATTCAAAACCGCCGTTTTTCAAACAACATCGGTCTGATTTTGTCGACTAGCAGTAGTCTCTGCTAACCCTATTCTCGGTACATAATTTCTATGAGTTATTTTTCAAGCATTTCAACGATATATAGAATACATAGATAGATACATCCTCCAATGTGTATCTATCAATTAATAACCCAATTAATTTAACTTTTCCCCATGTTTATCTCTTATGGTAGCAAGGTCACAAAAAAAAATTATAATATTATTTGTTTCTTTATGGAGAATGACTGTTTATTCTCTTTCTTCTATGCATATAGGATGGAATTTGATGTAGATGGTTACGGAAACATCCTAAGTAAATCAACAGTGGACAAGGCTACCTTTGTGAGGGGAGTAAACTTTAGATCTAGTTTTGAATTGATTGAAAGCCTAGAACGTTTGTTTTTTACAGAAACATCTCTCAAATCCTACTAATAGCGAAAATCCAACGACATTAAAAGCCATCGCAACACCATCGTCGAGCTTTGAAAACAAAACCCATCCGCAAAAGCCCTAGATGCAGCAACTCAAACCCTCAATACCTCGCCTAGTGGACGTCACAATCGATATCAAAGTTGACCCCGTCGCCACTGAGGAACTCCTCGATCTCCTTTATTATTGCCGAAGAGGGTGCAGGACAAAGGACGAGGCGTAGCAAACTACTGGAGCTCCCGAAGTGCACTAATCAAAACTCCATCTCACTTAACCCTAATCTACACCCTAGCTAATTCTTGTGCAAACCACCTTAGCAAAGGCCCCAGAGGTGATCGACAAGGAGCGAGTGGCTGAATCTTAGGCAGGAGCTGCTCATGTCTTCCGCCGACCTTGTAGTCACTTAAGTAGGATAAGGTTGAGAGCTATGTACTCACTACGCAAGTGTATTGGTTGAACTTATTTATACATTTGAAAGTGTTCTTCAAAAGTTTTCACAAATAGCTTTATAAGTTGGGACAATTTGCCTTTGACTTTGAAGGAGTCTAGCTCATAGAAAACGATATGGTTTATAAATAATGACATGAACAGTGCTATATGTTTAAACCCTGATCCTTAAGGAGAGAGGATCATAAAGCATCTATGTAAACAATATGTTCTTCAATGCAAAAGCTTACATATGATTTAGATATTACTATAAGTGAATAATGTGTAAGCACCACGCAAAACACGAATGATAATTTATCCATCTTCCCCCCTAGCACCTACAAAAGCACTCGTGAATCCTACATATCAAAATAAACCCTTTTTTCATCTAACCATCTCTACAAACACATGTACATGATCTAGGAGCATATTTATCGTTGGCCACATTACAATGCTATTCATCTATTTATTTTTGTATGCAGTTTTTATATTTTTTTCTTATATTTTATTCAACCTCGCGGCTACGGCTAGACCTGACCATTTGTCGGGCTCATACAGGTTCAGGTCATTTTTTCAAAACTCGACCAAAAATCAGTCGGCTTGAGCTTGACCCGACCTGGTGCACCGGGTCACAAAATCCGAGCCCGAATCCAACCCGACCAGGTGCATTGGTCAGGCCGGATCAAATCGGGTTTTTTAGGTCAGGTCGGATCGGGTACGTCGGGCCAAGCTACCCTGGCAGGTTTAGCTACTGGTATTTGACTACCATTAACATGTATATTAATGCTCATATAATAAGCAGGAGAGGACTGTTTTAAGAGTAAAGTTACTGCCGGTGAAAGTGAAACGAGATGGAGGAACCGAGGCTGCGAGCGCCGAGCTTGACTCGCGCTCCGGATTTAGCCGTCGCAGCCAAGCCTAGTCAGATCGAGATCCCAAAACCCTCCCAAAAAAATCAAGTCTTTTATCGGCGGCGCCGCGGCCTCTTCTGCACTCGTTGGATTCTCCGCCCGACGGCGTCGCCTCCTTCCTCCCCTATTTCTTGCCGCCTCCGCCTCTTCCCTCCGGTGGCTGCCTGCATTGCCCCGCGCTCCCCAGTTCCCGGAGCTTCTGCAGGTGCTGTTTCTTCTCCAGTCACCGCCGCCGCCGCTGCAGGTGCTGTTTCTTCTCCAGCCGCCAGCCAGCTCGCCCTTCGCTCTTCGTTCTTATGCTCGCGCTTCATCTCGAGGTAGGTCTCGGTTTCTCCTCTTCAGCATCAACAAGAGCACGGTGCCGAGCAGCAAATCTTGCTGGTCTCCTTTGTAGCGCCATGTAAAATTTTCCTGCTTCGCACTGTTGGCTGTTGGAACTCTGCAATGCTTCAGATTTCCATTTTCTGTGCACACTCAAGTTCCGCTGATTGGCGGGCTGTTGGAATCCTGTAGCGCTTCAGGTTTCCAAGTCCTTTGCGCATTGCCATCTATTGGTACTGATAATTGCGGCGGATTCGAATAGACCTTGCATGGGAAAAGGAATCATATCACTATGTTGTCTAATTCTTCCTAGTTTTGAGGGGGAAATGTCCTGATGAAGTTGTTCTTTCAGGTTCACCACTTCAAGAGCTCCGTGGATCGGTGCTGAAAATCCTGCAGCTAGGAGCACTATAAGGCCGTCTTTCAAGAAATATGAATCCTTATTTCATTGGTTTCGTTATCCCTTTTGTTGCATCTCTGCTCTTCGCGAAGAAAAAGGCTGAAAAAAAGAGGGGAGTGCCGGTCGATGTGGGCGGGGAGCCTGGTCTAGCCATCCGCAACCATAGATTCAAGGAACCTGTTGAAACACACTGGGAAGGGGTTTTCACGCTCGCGGAGCTATTTGAGCGATCCTGCAAGCAGTATGTCTACATGCCCCTCCTTGGCACCAGGAAGCTCATTTCAAAGGAGACAGAGGTAGCTCCTGATGGAAGGTCCTTTGAGAAGCTCCATTTGGGGCAATATGAGTGGAAAACCTATGTTGAGGCATTTAAGGCTGTCTGCAACTTTTCTTCTGGTCTAGTGCGGATTGGTCACCAGAGGGATGAGCGTGTTGCTATTTTCGCTGATACACGGGCTGAGTGGCAGATCGCATTGCAGGTAGCTTAATTTTTCTACTCATGCACTTAGATTAGCAAACACAGATAATATACTTTCATAGTGCTGTAAAGTGGTATTTTTAAGTCTTTACTCCATGAAGAAGCAATATAGAGGTAATTACATTCTTGAGCTCTTTATTTTTTCCCTTTTGACAAAAGATTGCAATAGCACATTCCAAAGATACTAAGCACCCAATGTTCCATCTGTACGTAAAGTAAAATGCTCTCGAGGAGAAGAGTGGGAATGAGTGAATGCTGCACATGTTAGCGATCTATATGAACATAATCAGACAAAAAGGATAGAATTAATTATATAGATATGCATATATATATAAGGAAGCCTGTATATTCCCTATGAAAATTGTTTATTTAACATGGAATCATTTAAGCTTAACCATATTGTCACCTGATGGAGAAATCAATTATAGCACTGTATTATGCGTATGTTATTGTTCTACCGTTTAGCCCTTTAAATCATATGTAAGTTATCTAACTATTTCTTTTTTTTTCTATTTTCAAGGCATGCTTCAGACAGAATATTACAGTTGTCACCATTTATGCTTCCTTGGGGGAGGAAGCATTGTGTCACTCACTTAATGAGGTCAGTTGTTTTTGTCTCATGTTATCCATCCTTACAATTAAAAAAATTTAAAAAACTCGACCCGGTTGATTTTTATTTATCATAGCATTTTTTGGTAATAGGCAGCAAACACTACAACTGATGTCGGCATATCATTTTTTTCGTATTAATTGTTAAGGGATATTACATACATCACTGCTATCTTTTGTGTGATCGTGATACGTTTTGCTAATGTTGTTCCTGTTTGGACTCTTTAGACTGAGGTAACTACTGTGATCTGTGGACGGAAAGAACTGAAAAAGCTTATCGATATAAGCAATCAACTTGAAACTGTGAAATATGTCGTCTATATAAATGAGGAAGGTGTCTCAAGTGAAGTATCGATTGCTCAACAATGCACGAGCTGGAGAGTTGAGTCATTTGAGGAGGTAGAGAGGATAGGGTTGGAAGCACCTTTTGAAGCAAACTTGCCTCTCCCATCTGATACTGCAGTGATAATGTATACAAGTGGCAGCACTGGAATGCCCAAGGTTTGTTCAAATTATAGTTCAGCATGTTTACAATAGGTGTGAGATGTATGTCTTTGTCTCCTAGTGCTCATGTAGGATCACTTCATGGCATGTAAATTATTAATACACATATTTTCTGAGATCTGCTCTATGCCCCTGCTGATTGAGGAAACATTATTCTCATGCTTATAATTGTTTCCACAGGGGGTCATGATGAGCCACCGCAATGTCCTGGCTACGGTATCGGCTGTTATGACCATTGTGCCTGCACTTGGCAAGAAGGATGTCTACTTGGCATACCTCCCACTAGCACACATTCTTGAGCTAGCAGCTGAGGTAGGCATAAGATGACCTATCTACCTATTAGTCTATTTCAAATCATTGGTTTGTTAATGCTAATTCACTTTATGGAAATGTGATTTTCAGACGATTATAGCTGCTGTTGGGGCGTCTATAGGATATGGATCACCTTTAACCCTGACTGATACATCAAATAAAATTAAAAAGGGGACCCAAGGTGATGCTTCTGCTCTGAAGCCAACACTCATGACTGCTGTACCTGCTATACTTGATCGTGTCCGTGATGGTGTGAGAAAAAATGTATTGCCCTTTGCGTTGCCATCATCCATTGCTTTCTGGTCCATTTTTGTAATCTTGACTTAACTATTTTTCACACTGAGATGAATTTAGGTAGATGCAAAGGGCGGTTCAGCAAAGAAACTATTCGATATTGCCTACAGCCGTCGACTAGCTGCTGTCAATGGAAGTTGGCTTGGTGCATGGGGACTAGAGAAGCTCTTCTGGGATATGCTTGTCTTTAGGAAGGTCCGGGCAATCTTGGGAGGACGGATTCGCTTTATACTTTCAGGCGGAGCACCTCTGTCTGGAGATACTCAGAGATTTATCAACATATGCCTTGGGTGAGATATATAGATTTTCAGTTCTTTCAAGTGGCTGTCAACTATCGTTAATACCAATTACATGTTTGATCCACTTTAGATCTCCAAGCCTGAATTCCGCACATTTGAAGTATAACTTGCATATGATTTGTTTTAGCATATTTACAAGTCCAGAAATTGATAGGACAAGCTATGCTACTACAGGGCTCCAATAGGACAAGGATATGGTCTGACTGAAACGTGTGCTGGTGGGACATTTTCTGAGTATGACGACACCTCTGTTGGCCGTGTTGGTTGTCCACTACCTTGTTCATACATTAAGGTACTCAAATTTTTTTTTTCATTTCCTAGTCATATGTAAGTTTTTGTGAGATCCATTTTTCTTAAACAAAGCTATTACTCCAAATTTCCATACATATATTACTGTTGAATTGTTGATAGCAAAGGTTCTCTGGTTGCCAAGGATATGTTATTGTTTGCTTTGTATAAGAAATCAATGATAAGCTCATGTATTCAAATGTGTGACATATTACATCCCTTTGCATAAAGACATGATATTGCAAAAAAGGAAAAGAACCTGTGCATTGCCAATTAATGGTTTTTGCCTTTCCAGTTTTATGCCTTTCTTCTTTCATGTCGAGTTAAGACAAGAAACATTCTTCCCCTTGCCTTTATGATTTTTTTTTATTTCGCGACAAAATGGTGATTGTGCTTGTGTGTGACAGTTGATAGACTGGGCTGAAGGTGGATACTTGACGACTGATTCACCAATGCCTCGGGGAGAGATAATAATTGGAGGTCCAAATGTAACTAAAGGCTACTTTAAAAACGAGGCAAAAACAAATGAGGTCTACAAGGTATGCTAAGTGCTAGTAGTGAGAACCCAGAGCAGGCTGTGTCATGGCAACACTATTTTACAATATACTTATCTTGTGAAGGATGATGAAAGTGGCATGCGGTGGTTCTACTCTGGTGACATTGGGCGTTTGCACCCAGATGGCTGCCTTGAAATCATCGACCGTAAGAAGGACATTGTCAAACTTCAGCATGGTGAATATGTATCTCTTGGAAAGGTAAGCAGGCCTTTTGTTTTGACCAAACAACTGGATAGGCAGATATTAGCTCCTTTGAACTAATTATTATACAATCACAGGTGGAGGCAGCTTTGAGTGTGAGCCCGTATGTTGACAACATCATGATCCACGCTGATCCCTTCCACAACTACTGTGTTGCACTTGTTGTAGCTGCACACAGTGAGCTGAAAAGCTGGGCCTCAAAACAAGGAATCACATATACTGATTTTCCCGATCTGTGCCAGAAGCAAGAGACTGTGAAAGAAGTTCTTCAATCTTTAACAAAGGTATTTATCCACTGTCCCTCTCAACAAAAATATCATCCTTATCAGATACCTGTCACTGTTTTTTAAGAACATTTATTGCAAATGGTTCTGTAATAATCTCTTAAAAAATTAATCGTTACTGGAGGAATCAAGAGAAACAATATTTTTAATCGCGCAAATGTTTTGCAAGCATGACTGAGATCTTAAATTTCTCTAAGTATCAATGCAAGTTAGCAGTGTCATGTTACAAAATTGATTAAAATTATTTTGTAGCGATCGACAACGGTGTCTACAAATAAATGATTTTGTAGCAGTTGCATATGCTTGAGCTTGATTTACCAATTGGTAATGATCGCATACACTGGCAGATTTAGCAATACATGTTTCCTAATTTTTTTCCCTTGAGAAATATAGTGGCAATGTCTATACAATTTAAGATAATGAGAGAAGATCCGATGGTCTCATCTCATTGGTTACTATTGGAATAAGGTGGTACGATTGCTTTGCACAATTGCACTCATGTATTGGTGAGACTGTCTGACCAGATGAACTGAGTCTACACCAACTACAAATACATTTTTTCTCTCCGTGTGAAAACCCACTAACATGCACTTATTCTTCAGGCTGCTAAGCAAGCGCGACTGGAGAAGTTTGAGATCCCAGCCAAAATCAAACTGATACCAGAGGCATGGACCCCGGAGTCGGGCCTTGTCACGGCTGCACTCAAGCTTAAGAGAGAAAACATCAAGAAGGCATATGAGAAGGACCTTGCCCAGCTGTACAGCTAATGTTGCTGCTGTTCCCGTTCGCTCTCGATGCCGAAGAACAGGGAGAGTTCCATAGTGGTAGTAAAAAACAAGATTTTTCCTTTCATAATACGCCCCAGCTCCCCACTGCTGTTTTTGTTCAGACAGCAATGGACGCTGGCTATGACAAGAGACAGATGAACGTAGGTAAACTGGCTGCCAAACGGCCTGTGTTTTCGAATTGTCAGTCGTTGGCATTGTTTTAAGGACGTCATTTCCAAGCTTGCGTTGCAATCTGACCAGTCCCTGTTCGAACGGCCATAACTTTCTATGCTATGCAGTCTAAATAATAGACCTGATCATAATTTCCTCATATGTCAAGCAGAAATTGTCGAGCCATTTGATTTTATAAAAAAAAAAAGTCATGAGGTATAAAAGTTTGCTGTAACGTGGGCTTAGCCCCGACAGATTCTTCTATCCTGAACTACAGACGCAATTTCATTACCTTTCCTAGCTAATGGTTTGTACGATACAAGATGCGCCGTTGTGTAAATAGATATCAATATTATTACCGATGTGTCATTTCAGCTTTGGAACAGTGAGGAAATGCACAAAATACAAAGTAGTAATTTTCAGTATTATTACCGCTGTGTAGCATCTATTGGTATTTCAGCTTTGGCACAGTGATCAAAAGCATTGCATTTGTGATGTAAAAAAAAAAACGCACGCGCATGCTAGTACCTTACATAGAGCATCTGCTAGTACCTTACATAGAGCATCAATTCAAACAATTCAACTAGCGATGATTCAACTTCAGACCATGAGCAATAATCATCTTTGCAAATGATCAGCCACGGATCATGCTAGGATAAATTCAACCGCAATGAGCAAACTTCGGACCATCTGTCAGCCGCTTGCGGCCTGGTCAGCCTCACAGAATTACACAAACATCAACATACATAATTCATCCGCTATCACATTAGATAATAAAAATTTTAAACCATGAATTGGAATCTTGGTTAAAAAAAATTGATCTGCTACAAAAGCAGGCAGAGTATGGCCAAAGGATGAATATAATGATATTATTATAGTAATGGAATTTTGCTACAATGCCGTGTTTTTATTCATTATTCACCATGAATAAGTTTAAACCCATTTGCCTAAGAGCAGCAATCCAGCCTAGCTCAAAACCTCTGCATAAACAGCGAACCACTAAAAAATAACAGGACTGGAAGTGCCACCATCCTTAAGCTACAGATATTCATTAATACATCAAAACTAGAACTTCCAACTTCAGCTTTTCTCACGAATTTATAACCGGTGCAGTAATTGAGGAATGCCAGTGACAAGTGCCTAATCTGCACGGGATTGGCCAGCACGGGACGAGAGGATGATACCAACAATGAGGCCATAGAGAGCAAGTGCTTCTGCGAAAATGAGGATGAGAATCATTCCCACAAACAGCTTAGGCTGTTGTGCATTTGCCCTGAAATCAAATATCCAATAATTCAAAATTAGAACAACATTCAAAATATAAAATTAGATAATACTTCGTTCAAAACTAGGAAAGACTTCAAATATCATATCTAGCTACAAGTACAACAAAAATAACTATATGGTGTCAAATGTTCCTAACCCCGCCCCGCCCAAATCTTCTTTAATGGTAGGCTACTATTACTAACACAAGCATATTACTGTTTGTTCACTCCACAAACAGTTTTTCTTGGTTAAGATACAATTTGTACAAAGCACAATATTAAAAGAGACAAGCAAAAAAACAATTATATCAAAAAAATAATACTAACAAGGAAATAGTCAAAATAAGATAACTTTTTTCCATTGCAAAAGTAAAGCTATTGTTGATGTTTTAGTGGTGCTTTCACTTAAGAAACATTAATTGCACAAAGAACTCAAATGCATTAAGGTTCATTGTGTGTAAAGATCTCATAAGAAACAGGAGAATGCAAAATGGTGATTTAGTTTCATAGACCTTTTAACATTGGACTACAAGAGAAAAGACCAACATTACTTGGCTAATACCAAAACTAGATTTATGATGCTTTGACATGTAGACAGATGCACGTGAAAAAGAAAGTAAAAAGCACTGAAGGCACCTAAAGTTGTTTCGAAGGGAAAAATAGATCCCACAACACAAAATCTGTACATTGACGTACCCAAAGTTGTTTAACTAGGTAAAGTCAAGTCCCGAGCACCATGAGCTTGCCATATTTCTAACGTAGACTGCCATGTCACCTATCCATGTGGTGCAAATTTGCAAATAAATTCCTCGACTCCACCCTATTCAGCTACTCTCCAAACAGCGACTCTCCTCTCTCTCCCTTCTCTCACAACAACCTCTCTCTTTCCATCTTTGTCTTCTCGTTGCCGCCTCTAGGACCCACAGCCCATGGATCCGCCGACGGGGGCCTCCTCGTCCCCGAAGTCTACCGCCCCTAGGTCTCCGGCCGGGGCCAGGACGTCACCGGCTCGCCACCCTCCCAAGGCCTACGCCCCTAGGATCCGTTGTCGCCGCCGCCTCCAAGACCCGCCACCCTGGATCCGCCAGCGGCGGCTCTCTGTGCCCCAGGATTCATCGTCGCCGCCGGCCTCTGCGCCTGGCACGCGCGTTGGCCCTGCGCTGGCACCGCCAACCCGCGTGTCGTCTCTACCGCCGGTTTTGCATCTTCCCCGCCGCCAGCGTCACCGACCAATTTGCTGTCTTCGCACCGCGACATGGTGTGAGGGTTTTTTTGCAAAGGGTTATCATGTGGTAGGTGATGTGGCTTGCTTATGATGGATTTTTTTTTTGCGAATAATAGACATGTGACAGGTGATGTGGCAGTCCAAGTCAAAAAAATAACCAGCTCATGGTGTTCAGGACCTGGCTTGACCCACCTAAACAAAATTGGGTATATCAATCTGCGGATTTCGCATTTTGGGACCTATTTGACAACTTTAGGTACCTACCATGCAATTTATTCGAAAAGACATAATGTGCAGTGGCATTGATCATATATTCTGAGGTTAAAACCCAAAACCAATCGAAGAAAAACTACTGGAGGACTCAAAGATACTGGTCAACATATATTGTTCCTCAGACGATCATGCTTATTCAGCAATACATCACAAAGGGATAAAAGTATTAGACGAAGCAGCCACATTCGTACCTGACTCCGGCATCGCCGACGATGCCAATGGCCATGCCGGCGGCAAGCCCGGCGAGCCCGCAGGCGAGGCCCGAGGAGAGGTGAGCGTAGCCGTCGAAGAGGTAGTAGGACTTGGCCTTGGGGTTGATCCCGGTGCTGATGATGACGGCGATGATGAGCCCGTAGATGCCGAGCACTCCGGCCATGACGACGGGCACGATGGACTTCATGACGAGCTCCGGGCGCATCACCCCCATGGACGCCACCCCCACGCCGCTCTTCGCCGTCCCGTACGCCGCCCCCATGCCTGCAGCAACAGATCAAAAGAAAAGGAAGCAGCCTCACCTACCTTGTAAGAACAAATCCTCTCTCTAATCAGATTCAGATCACACCCATCCATGACAAAGATCCCACCACCAACACATCCCAAATCCCAAATCGAGCGAATCGCCGCGACGGATCGAGAAAAGGAAGCGGCTTTGTTCCAAAAATCAGAGCTTTCTTCCGTTTGGGAGAGATCGGGAGAGGGGGTGTTCACATGAGAAGACGAGCGCCGCGGCGGCGCCGAGGAAGCCGAAGAAGGGCGCCGTCTCATCGCCGCTGAACGTCGACGGCATCTTGCTCTGCCTCCTCCTCCTGTTCTTCTCCGGCGACTCCGAGCTCGAGCTCTGCCTTCTGCTTGGGTTGAATTGAGAGAGAGAGAGAGAGAGAGATTAATAGGTGGATGGGATTGGGAATTGGGATGATGGATGGATCTCTCGTCTCGCGACTGGTTTTTGTTTTGTTTTTTCGCTTCCCGATCTGATCTGATCCCCTCGCGGAAGATCTCTAGAAGCGAGGGCGACGGCCGACGGACGCCACGCTTTTCCGTTTCGCACCTTGGGTTTTGCGCATATTTCCAGCTTGAGAAAATTACAGTATTTAGAGCCCGAACTGAAATTGTGTTGTTTGGATTAGGGGTGGGCATAAAAATCCCGATACCGAATTACCGTACCGTACCGTACCGTACCGAACCGAATATACTGAAAATTACGGTATTTTCGGTATACGGTATTTGCGTCGGTATCTGTTTTTAGAAACTTCGGTATTATGGTATCAGTACGGTATTTGATTCTGGAATACCGAAATACCATTTATACCGTGCTGTGAGCCTGTGACCATCGAGCAATGGGCCAACACACAGCCACGGATACGGCCCAATAGCCCATCCACCCATACATCTGTCATGCCCGGCGCCCCAACCTCACTTTCACCTAGCCGCAGCGCCCGCCACACACAAACCCTAAGCATCCTCGGAGCGGCGTCCCCTCCCCCGGTGCGGCATCCCCGGCACGGCGAGCCCCGGGGCGGCGTCCCCTCCCCCGCACGGCGAGCCCCGGCAGGGCATCCCCACTCCCCAGCACGGTGAGCCCCGGCGCGGCGTTCCCCACACAGCAAGCCTCGGAGCGACGTCCCCTCCCTCGGCCCGGCATCCCCCGCACGGCGAGCCCTAGCGCGGTGTCCCCCAGCGCGGCTTCCCTGGGAATGGACTCTCCCGGCGACGGCGACGGCATCCCTCGGCAACGGCGTCCCCCGACACGGACTCCCCTTACCGTAGGTAACTAGCTAATTGTTTTTTTGCTTGATCTACCGAAAATACCGAAATACCGTACCGAATTAATTCGGTATTTTTGGTATCGGTAGCTATTTTTCTAGGCGTAATTTCAGCATCCATTTTATGAATACCGAACTTTTTGAATACCGTAAATACCGAACCGAATATACCGAAAATACCGAACGCCCGCCCCTAGTTTGGATTCTACCATGGAGAAAATTACACTGTCAGTGAGCCTCCTACACACACCGCCTACACCTGGCCAAATGGGCCGGTCCGTCTGAACCGAACCGAGCCGACGTGTACTGTTCACGAACCAGGTCGGCTCGGTTCAGTGAATCGAACCGAATCTGGGCCGGCACCTCGACCCGTCGTCCCGGCCCGGTTCGGTTCGGTTCGCTACTGTAATGTATTTATTTAATTCAATATAAGTATTTCTATATATATTTTCATATGATAATTAATATATTTATTGAATTTATAATGTATATTTGTGAAATATAATGGTTTTCTTTAATCTATAAATATAATTTTAAATAAAATAAACCAACCCAATAAAACCGGGCCACCCTAGTTCGGTTCGGATCACTGTGCGAACTGCATCTGGGCCGAGACCGTGGTCCATTAGCCCGGTTCGTATAATAACCCCGTTGGCTAACTCTGCACCCAGCCGCACTATCGCAATTTCCTCCGTATGTTATCCAACGCTCGAGACATCGAGATCGAGAGATGAAGAAGAGATGAGAAAGATGGAGAGGATGCAAAAGTTGGAGGGCCGGGGGTGACACTTGGGGAGAAGTCTTGTTGGGACGAGGACTTACGGAGGTCTATACAATCGTTATGGGAAAATAATGAGTAGGCTAAATGCATCTTCTATGGAACCATGTCAACTAGCTATAAGGAGTCCATCTTATAATTTTGCCTATGTAGATGAGAGAAGAGAGATAAAGACTAGATGTTAACGGGATTTTAACCCACACGCCACTCAATTCGCACGCCTCATCTCCTGTGCCATTACTTTCGCGAGCCTAATCCGCCGCGCCACCGGGGTTGCGAATTCCTTACCTCAATGCCATTATGCTCATATTCCAGCTTTATTAATTGTTTTCTAATCTTTTTGCTTCTTTTAAATTGTGACTTGACACGTTTGCCCCTTCTCTACCGTGGCTAAGCCCAACCGCGGGAAGATTGCTTGGCGGATCGGCGGCCAGGGGACGTGACGCCCAGCGCTGCGAGGCCGATTGCGGCAGGGAGCTCGTCGGCACCATAAGCTCGCCGGTGCCCGACTGCGACGGCGGCGAGCCGCCTCTGCTGTAGGGGACAGAGGACGAAAGGGAGGGCGCATTGCCCTGGGGGCTCTACTGGATGCCGCTCTGGGGCACTGCGTCCACGCCGTTGGCTGCTCATCGCGGCTACCTGCCGCGCCGCCTTTCCTCGTCGTACCCAGCTCCCCGTCGCCTCCAGGCCTCCGCGCTCCACCCTCTCCATGCTGCGCCGCCGAAAAACCCTAGCTACTAGCAGGGCTGGCTTGTGCTCTGCTCTGTTCTTGCAATCAGGTTGGGTGAAGCCAGCAAAACAGAGCAGGGGCAAATCGGTCAGGGCACATAAGAAAAATAAGGAGAAAGAATAGAAAAGGATTAATAATGCTGAAAAGAAATATAAATGAGTAAATACGAGCATAATGACACTGAGGTAAGGAATTTGCAACCCCGGTGGCGCGGTGGATCAGGCTCCCGAAAGTAATGGCATAGGAGACGAGGCATACGAATTGAGTGTCGTGTGGGTTAAAATCCCGATGTTAACTAATAGCCAGTGTATAGCGGATTACAATGTGCAATGCATCTATTACTTTTATGGGACCATATAGTAATTTAATAGTCGATGCTATACCTAATGTAACACCATATCCCAAATTCGCTTAGAGCCTAGTCCACCTATGGGGCCGGCCCACGCATTCATAGCACCTACTTGGATTTTTGGCCTCGCTTCGTCTAAAAAGGTTTGCCCGAGGTGCTATGTTTGGCTCTAATAGGCATTATATGCTACTACAACTCTGTATCAACTAACAATATGGGCCTAATCTCACCATCACATCCACATGGGCCTCACAATACATCGGGCCGGAGTATTACACTCACCCACCCTTAATAGGTGGACGCCCTTGTCAGCACACCGCCGAAGCAGCAAAAGTTCAAGGCAAATGTCTAGGACCCCCTCGGTATACGGCCGTGCGTCTAGTGCCGTGTGATCACTCTGGGTCCACACAAGCCATGCGCAATATGTTCACGCAACTAAGCCCACACGATCTGCCGCATAGCGAGAGTTGATGTTCTGATACCATTTGTAACACCCTGTCCTAAATTCGCTTAGAGCCTAGCCCATATACGGGGCTGGGCAACACATTCGTAGCACCTATTTGCACTTTCGTCTTCACTTCGTCCAAAAAGGTTAACCCGAGGTGCCGTGTTTGACTCCAATAGACATTATATTCTACTACAACTCCGTCTCAACTAGCAATATGAAACTAATACCACTATCACATTCACATGGGCCTCACAACACATCGGACCGGAGTATTACAGCCAATCCATTGAAGATATATATATAGCTATTTATAGATAACATGTAACTTCGTTATAGCCCGTAGTTGGGTGCTTGGGTAGACCATTGGAGATGCCCAGGTGAGAAAACCTATGACAATCTTTTATGGAAACAATTTTTTAGAAACCTGATTGTTAAGTTAACCCTATTCATTCATCGTATCCTTGCTTGACACTTCTTAGAAAAGGTTCTGTTCACATAAACCTTGATACACAAGACAGATGTTTTTGAGTGGTTTCGGTGTTTTCTCAAATTCAAATTTATCCAAATTTTAACTGTTTTTAACATCCTTCAAGCAGTTTTGCAGTTTTCCCGTGATCGAGAATTTGAAAAAAAAAGAGTAAAATGCACCGGAGGTCCATTAACTTATAGCGTGGTGTCACTTAGGTCCATCAACTTCCAAACTGCAGTTTTGGGTCCATTAACTCTTTAAGTTGTTCACTGCAGGTCCGTACCCCCTCGTTTTATATTTAGATCCGACGTGGCATGAATAACTTAAAGAGTTAATGGACCTGCAGTAAACAACTTAAAAGAGTTAATGGACCTGCAGTAAACAACTTAAAAGAGTTAATGGACCTGCAGTGAACAACTTAAAGCGTGGGGTCCATGCCACGTCGGATCTAAACATAAAACGAAGGGGTACGGGCCTACAGTGAACAACTTAAAGAGTTAATGGACCCAAAACTGCAGTTTGAAAGTTGATGGACCTAAGTGACACCACGCTTTTCCTTTTTCCCTTCGAAAAATAACTCAATCAAAATCCAATTATCTACTCTACAAGAACGAAATGCTTAAGTTAATGGACCTCCGGTGCATTTTACTCAAAAAAAAAAAGAGTTATATGAACCCAGCTGCGAGTAAACCAAATCTACAAATTTCCTTCTAACATGAAATCAAATCATGGGGGCAAATACAAATAAACCGAATCCTCCACGCCAATCTTTATAGTGCCAAACAATTAATTATTCCATCTAAGTACCATATATATGCTTTGCCCCTAGGCCTTGGCCCTGGCTCCATTAATTAAGAACAAAGAAAATGACTGCACAGACACTTTTTTTTTTTTTTTGAGAAACTGCACAAACACAATTGATCACTAGGTTTCTACACTCGATCGATGGATGATAGAACGACGACGACGATGCTAGCCAAGGCATCCTTGCACTCTTCAGTGTTTCTTGAGGAGATCGTAGTACACCATGGGCTTCCCGCAGTTCTTCTTGCCGCACGCCTCCTGCAACCGAAATCGATCGATCATCACTTGGGCAGAACGGATGAATGATCCATCAATTTCTTCAGAGATGCATCATGGATGCTGCGTTCCGAGATGATGCGATGCAATGGCGACGTCGACGTCGGCGGCGGCGGCGGCGTACGTACCTGGACGGCGTAGGCTAGGCGCAGCAGCGTCGCCTCCGACCACGGCCGGCCGACGAGCTGCAGGCCGACGGGGAGCCCTCCGCCGTCGTGCCCAACCTGCAAGTTCAGTAGCTCGTCAGGTTGGACTGAGACAACCTCGTTCTTTTGAGCTTAAACAAAAATTAAAAGCTCACGATGAAAATTTTGCAAATTTTTTTTTGAAATTTTAAATAGTTATTCCTAGAGTTTCTAAACTATCTTTTTAATAATAATTTCTATATATATGTACCATGACAGTGATTGCCGGCAAGCCGAGGAAGTTCCCCGCTATGGAGTACCTCACCAGCGCAGCTTCGGTGGGTTCATCAGTTCCATGAACAAGAGCACGATCGAGTCAGCTGCTTGATCTAAAATTTTTGCGTGGGATCAATGAGATGTTGATTCTTGAGATTACCTCCGTTTATGTAGTCCAGCTCTCCCGTGCGCAGCGCGTCGTCTTGCAGCGTGTATGCGGTCACCCTGCAGTCATTTGTAAAGCAGTTTCAACAAAGATCAACTCTTTTTTAAAAGCAAATTTTAACCAAAATCTTCGAGCTCTGTTCATCGAAAGGAGATAGCATAGAGTCGAGCAGATATGAGGGGAAAAAATATACAGTATTTCAACAAACACAAGCCGCCACAGTCCCATTTAAAAACGAGGATGTGAAAAAAAAAAATCAAAAACACAATCTGTCGCGGCCTAACCCACACAATGGTCGCCGTCACCATCACCGCTATCCTCCCCAACTCCAATGCCTCTTCTCCATCTCTCATCTCTCTCCCTTCCTTGTCCCTCTTCCCCACTAATCCCCATCTCCACTCTCTGTGGTGGTCTCATCCGATGAGTGGGCAAGCTTTTTGATAGCACGATCCATCGAGCCAGGGTTTAGGGCTCATCAGGTTTGGAGAAGAAAAGGGGTAGCAGTGGTGAATCCCCACCTTCGCATGAAACATTACAAATGTCCATATGAAATTTGGTTTTATATGATGAACTTTGTGTTTGTTCTCATAAATTTCTATTTTAATGGAACTTTTGTGTAGTTCTCGTGGTAGCCAAATTTCATCGCGAGGTAGACAAATTTTACTGGTTCTTTCATCAAGTTTTATAGTATATTTTGCAAGTACCATTTGTACTTTTTGCATATTTCATTAGTTGTTAACCAAGTGTTAATGTGCTTTTAAGGTTCATTAGCACTTATTAAAGGTTCGGTTTTTTTTTCCAAAGTTCATTAGGCCACCTTCAATGCAAGGTGCTTAGAGCTAGGTGCTTAAGGTGACACATCACTAAGCACCCATATAAAAACTCTTCCTTCCAATGCATCAGAGCTTCCAGAGGTGATTATAAACTATAACTGTCTTGTTAGCACCTGGACCAGGCGCTTTAATCTCCAATGGCCGGTGCCTAGCGTAACAGGAAAAACACAATCAACCAGGAGCCATCATCGCTGCCCCAAGGAAGCATCAAGGCAAGCAGCTGTAGGAAAAAGGTCGCAAGCATCGGGTAGCAATCGATGCCAACCTATAGGCATTTTCTCTCTCCTCTAAGCACCTGTATTTGCTGATGTGGCAAAAAAAACATGGTTTTTTTCTCTAAGCACCTACTTAAGAACTTGCATTGGAGATGGCCTTAGTAGCTTTCCCAAGTTTCAGTAATTCTTTTACAAGGTTTATCATGGGTTTGTTCATGTTTCACGTGTATATTTGTCGAGATTCATCAGTATGTTTCACAAAGTTTCACTATTATTTCTTCTAGGCTTCATGTTGATGTCATGCTAACATCAACCATCGATTTCTGGCGTCCGCCAAAAATAATTATAGGATGCTTAAATTATTACCCTGTCGTTGGTGTGACAATGGCATCAGCTGTCTCGAAGATCTTTTCATGGAAGTACATCTGACGTCTCCTGCAAACAAGTGTTATAGTACCCTGAGGCCTGAGCTATGTGATTATTCACGGATAAAGTGTTCTAGTGATGATCCCTGGATTACAATCTGACAGATGAATTGGGTAGCTCACCGAAGCCGCTGCGAGTTCAGGTAAGCTCTGCTGCTGAAGGATCCGTAGGCGCTCAGCGCGATCCTCACGTCCCAGCCAATTTCAGACTTCTTCCTACCATGATCGATCAGTTCAAGTAACAATACTCAAATGTTCATTGCATTAAACTAGGCATGGCAAATCTAATTAAGTTAGTTGCTTACAGTTTGTGGAGATAATTCGATAGCGAGGCCGTGCACTCTGAACCCATCGTCACGTAATGCGCCAGGCGCATCTCTTCGATCTCAGGAATGGTCACATCCACAGTCTTGCAGGGAGGGATTAAGTGGCAGAAAACAAATCATGAGTTTCCTTTTTATTAGTCAGAGCATTGGATATGTGAGCATGAACTGTCGTTGAGTTCTTGACAAATGTGTTTTTTATGTTCTTCTTCTTCATTCAGAATCAGATGAAATGCAGAGTTGATCTTACCTTCCAACCGTACTGCACATGAAGCATGTGAAGGGCGTTGTCGCAGCAGTTCCTGATGTCCTCAGAACTGTCATTGAACCACTGCTCCCTCGCAAACATAAGCCAGTATAATTAGAGAAATATAATGTTCAGTTCAGGCATGGTGTTAAAAAAAGATGCCCTTGCTGCATGGGACTGACCTTTGCATATTTTGCTAGCCTTGTGGTAGGCATGGGGTGGGTAGATGTCAGCAAAGGCAGGTTCAATTCAGGCTGCAAAAAGGAACAAGTTGTGTTGCAAGTTTGAAGGTCATCAATCTCACTGAACATTGAAATGCATAAGATCGGAACTTGGTTTGCAAGTCATTTGCTGGAGGTCCTTGCTTGCTACCACGTTCTACTGCAAACATGGCTGAAGATTAAACACTGAACGTCGACTATGGCTCGGTCGTCTGACCAGTCGCAATTTCAGTAAACAATAGAATTTCCATTTAGGGCCTGCTTGGATAACCGGTTTTTTGCCCGAAAACGGCCTGTATTCGGGCCCGATTGTTTTTTCACCGGATCTATAAAAGAGCTGCTTGGATGGGCCAGTATTTGATTGCCATTACACCCGGATTGGCCCAATGCACCCGGAAAAAAAAAATCCCCATCCTTGGGTTGAGAAAAAAAGACTAATATCGGGACCTCCCTCCTGAGTCCCGTCTCCTCGCTCGCTCGTCTTGTCTCTCCCGATGTCTAACCCTAGCAGCGGCTGCGGCGGCTCCAGCGGCGGCGACGGCGTGGGAAGGCAGGCGCGTGAGGGAGGGCAGATGGCGGCGGCGGCTCGCACGGGCGCGGCGGCGGCGGTGCCTTGGGGCTCGATGGTGGCCGCCTCGCCACGCTCCTCTCCTCTAGACGGCGTGGACCGCGACGATGGTGGCGCGAGAGGCTCGACGGCGACGCGGAGGGCTGACTGTATACATCTTGCGCATAGAGGATGGGATTTTATTCCATTATCTAAACAATAAAAGTATAGATCAACCGGTCTTGTGCCCCCGTAAGTCAATCCTTGGGACGATTATGTGTATGTGGGGGGTGTGTGTGGGGTGGGGGGGGGGGGGGGCGCCTTCACCCACCTCACCGCTACTGTCGCCCTTCCCCTCCTTGAGGCGGTATTGGCGCCCCCTCCCCTTTTGTCCCTCCTGCCTTGACCCTTTCCCTCCCTTTTCTCCCTCCCTCTTTGTGTGGCTCTGTTGTTGTGGTGGCATGTTGGGATTTCTGGCAGAAAGTTGCTGATTTTTATGAGTTAGCAGGTCCAACGATGGTAAGGTCGGTCGGTGTCGGGTGGGCGGTTCGGGTGGCAGAGCTACAGACTACGGGGCAGGTGGGCTTCATCTCCTGGCTAGGCCCTTAGACCTTTCTTGTCATCTAGCTCGCCTCTCTAGCAGCCTCCCGCCTATGGGTTGGCGCTCATTGGCGGGATCTAGTGGTGATGACAGGATTCGATAACGCGACTAAAGAATCAATATGTTACCTAGAGGGGGTGAATAGGTGTTAAAAAATTACAACCCAAAACTACGCGGAAGCTTATGATTCCAGACAGTCTGATCCCAAAAACTGGATAGTTCGATGGTTGCTAGAGTATCCGATGTAAAACATCGGATAGTCCGAGCAGAGTTAAGATTGAATCTCGAGATCTTTTCACAAATTTGAGTTACCACTTACACCAGAAGCCAATCCGCAACACAGATAAAAGCAATAGCAGTCGAAGGTGCTATTCAACCACAAAGACAAGTTCAAATCGAAGTACATCAAACTAGTGTGTAAGAAAAGGGGGAAACCAAAAGGGGAAGAGGAGACGCGTCAATGTTTGTTCCCGAAGTTTGGATTCTTGAGGGGATCGTACGTCTCTGTTGAGGTAGACTCGGTCACATTTAAGTATGGATCTCTCTCAACCCTTTCCCTCACCGATGTCGCACCAAGGTCCCCCATCTTCACTCCTTGATTCCTTCCCTTCGGGAGGTGTAATCGGCCTTCACAATCTTTCTCGGCATTCCCAAAAAAAGGTTTAGTGCCTCAAGACAACACGTAGCCATGTAGAAGTCTTCAACCTCCAAGAGTAACCTACCCGGCCAACTGCTTGGGCCACAGTGCTGACGTCGTTTAGGTGTTGTTTCTCTCTTTGGTGGCACTAGAGTTTGTGTCCCCTCCCCCATCGGGTGAAACCCTAAGTTACCAACAAGCGATGGTGCATGGTGATTTCATCGTTGCTATCTTGTTGAAGAAGTCGTTGTGGTCCTCTCTCCATTGTGGGTCACTAGTTGGACTGTCTTTGTGTTGGAAGTTGTTTTAACATTTTTGAAGTGGCGGCGTGTTGTGGTGCGGTCCATTGCTCTAGGCTGTATGCTTGCCAACTAAGCTAGGAGGTCGGCTTTAGGCCAAGGTGGTAGCGTTTGTGCCACAATTGTAGGTAAGGTGGTCGGTTTAGTCCTAGGTGTGAACATTCGAGTTGCGGTTTGTAGATGAGGTGATCGACTTTAGGCCGTTTAGCATTATTGCGATTGTGTCTTGATGCCCTGCAGTGATTTATTTTTTACTTTTCTTCTAATTCCTTTGAATGAATTGGCAGTGCTATGCTCGTTGGTTTCAAACAAATCGAGTTGAAATGCAAGAAAGAGAAAAAACGAGTTGGAGCTTTCTACCTGCAAATGGCTCGGCCGGGACTGATCAACAATAGCTGCATACCTGAAGGATCAACAAGATCAGATTGCATAAACAGATGTCAGCTGCAGTAGGATCAAACTCTAGCCTCTCAAAGATCAAACAAAAGTGAGCAAAGCATGCAGGCTGGCACTACTGACGCGACAACTGCATCCTCGACGGTGGCCGCCAAGATCCCCGGCATCCCGACTGTCCAGTTCAGGGGGAGAAGCCTGCGATCAGAAGCAGCAAATTACATATATATTGTCGTATATATGTCTCGTTAATTTCGTTTAGCCAATGATGAACGTACATGCACGGATTAATTCATGAGAGAATATCATATAGCGGCGGCAATGGAGGCCGGCCGGCGGCGAGGTAGGTGCGCACGTACGTACCCGGAGTTGGAGAGGCGGCCGGCGGTGGGCTTGAAGCCGACGACGCCGCAGAGCGCGGCCGGCATGCGTACGGATCCTGACCAAGACAAAGAGCACAGATTAATGCATGCATGCATGCATGCACAAGGAGGGAGATGAAGTGGTTGTATGTGTGTGAGAGCAGAGCAATAATATTGTACCGCCGCCGTCGGCGCCGAGGGCGACGGGCAGGAGGCCGGCGCAGACCGCGGCGGCGGAGCCGCCCGACGAGCCCCCCGCCACCTTGTCGACGTCGTACGGGTTCCTCGTCGACCTGCACCGAGCCAGGTGCAAACGTCAGCTCGATTTCCAGCTATATATCCCCCTCCTCTCCATGCATGATCCATATCCCTCAAATATAATTCATTCGAATTTTTAAAACTAGACTTTAAAAAAATTCTTTCCACCCGGCAACTCCTCCGTCTACCACTATAGTATTTTAATTAGAGAGTCAACTAGAGATGTTTTTTGTGACCAATTACAAAGATATAAAGGTTGATCACAAGCTGCTGGGCACGTAGGGTGTTTTTGGTTGATTGGTTCATTACTCTCACTTGCCTTGCCGTGCGCTGGTACGCCCTCGAATTTGACCGTCATTTGGTTCGTACCCACTAAAAGACGCGACATGAAAAGCAAGGGTTCATCGTGACAGTATCTACATGAAAATTTCACCACCTTAAAACACGAATCAAATCAAGCACCCCGAGAAGGCCCACCTTCGTGCCGTTGCATCGTCACGACGAGCAAGTTAAGACGGCCATCCAAACACGCCCATATATACAGCCACACAGGATGCATTAATGGCGGTGCCCACAGTGGGGAATCAGCTTGAAGAAGCTAGCATATAGGCTAGGCCGGCTGTGCGTGCATGGGAGTGCGTGGTACGTACCCGTGGTGGGGGTTGATGCCGCTGGTGCCGGCGCCAAGCTCGTGCATGTTGGTCTTGCCGGCGACCACCGCACCGCACGCCCGCAGCTGCGCCACGCACGCCGCGTCCGCCGTGCACGCCCTCGCCGCCGCCAGCCACCTCGTCCCCCCTGCATGCATGCACGCGCTCGATATCAATCATTTTCGATAATGAAAATTAATCCAGCCTCTACATCCGAAGATGTATATGGCAAACAAAAGTCACACAGTCCTCAACAAAAGAATATTACAGTACCAACACCTAAATGATTCTCAATAAAAGAAGACTGAAATAATGCAAAGATAAAAATGATCATGCATTACAAAGTCTATTATTTAATTTCCATCCGTGATTGGCAAAACAAGGCAAGGCCACCTCTTCCAAAGATCGGCAAGCTTGGACGAAACACCCCGCTCATCTTCCTTTTGTAACAATCATACCATCAGTTCCATGATTCCATCGTTACCATTCTCTTTTACAAAAAAAAAAATTCTAAGAAAAGAACATACATACCATTACAATGGTATAGAAAATATATAATTGGAGCGCCTCCAACCCAAACGACTGCGCTTTGATTTTCATCTATTAAAGAGTATTTAAGCCCTTGAAGTACTTGAAAGGTCTGTTTCAAATTGTCCAGGAACAAATGTTTTTTTAACAGGATCTGATTATGCGTTAGTAAATAGTAAGATGAAGAAAAATTCGATATACTAGGTACAATAGAGGCTAAGGGCCCAAAAATATCTCTTTTTTAAGGAATTTTAAGGAAAAGGGTTATGTATAGTATTTATACTTAATGCTCTCCAATTCTATCAGAAATCCTATAAGAATTTGTTAGGAGTAAATTCCTTGAACTTATTCATCCATAGCCTTAAGGAAGAATCTTTTTTTGACTCTGCACATGTGCGTGCGTTGCTCGGGCCCACTCGTCGGCGAGCGCACGGCGAGGCGCAGTCGCCTGGGTCCTAGCAAACCCGATATATAATATGAAGTAGAAAATTTTTGTTCCGCCGGTCAGTGAGTCGGTGACCATCGCGTTGGGGAGGGGGTGGTCATCGCCGCTTGGGAGGAAGGAGGAAGAAAAAGAACTTGATTATTTTTTAAAAAAAATGAGGTGTATTTTGTAGAATACCATGTGAGACAGGGTGGTATAGCTGCTCTAAAAAAATAAACTGTAAAAAACCAATGGCATGTATTTCGGTAAATATAGATTGTGTGCAAGCATGGGCACGTACGTGCATGCGCATGCAGCAGCAACGACCCTTTAGCTTGTGTGACTTTTAATTTGTACCGTACGTCTCCCGACATATATGTTTGTACAGCGAGACACATGCAGTGTTATCGACGATCTTTACGGTATGTCTGATAAGTCCTATTTACCACACCAACATGCAGGAGTATGACAGTATGCTAACTCTATTAGTATCTACCACACCAACATGAACTTAGCACGAATCTTAGAGCACATCAGATGAGCTAGCATTGGTCTTATTCAAGTATTCAACACTCACTCTGACATACTCCTATATGACAACATGCTAGCTCTATCTACCTCGCAAACACAAAATTTAGCACAAATCTTAGAGCACATTTGATAAGCGGACACGAGCAAACGATCCTTAAACGACGATAGTACGTATGACGCAGTAGTGATCTCGTCTAGGATCAGTGTTCTTACCGGTGGTTGGGTACGGCAGGCAGTCGATCTCGTCCTTCACGGCCACCAGCACCCCATCCATGATGGAGAGAGGCGCCCCTGCAAGCAGCCACACAGCCACGTACTCATCAGAAGTTCAGAACCCCAAGAAGAAGAAGAAGAAGAAGAAGAAGAAGAAGAAGAAGAAGACAACAAGCAAGAGAGCAGTAGTACATCGTGCTGCAATTCTGCATGCATGCATGCATGATGCAGCACGAAGCGATGCAATGCGGTTTAAAAGTCTCTGCGCCTTCAATCCTACAGATCATCAGCAGGAACCCTAGGCAAGAACAGAAAGGCATCTGCTTAACTCGCCCTGATTGCAGCCACATGTGGAGCCATCAATGGCCGGCTCCTCTTCAGAGACCAGGACCATGCAGATGCTGTATCCCCATGGAATGTTTAAGAGTGTACTACTCCCCCTTAATGTGCAGGAGTTAATGCAACGGAACAGAGAGATGGAAAGGCAATCAAAGACATTTTTTTTTGGGTGAGAATGTGAGATTCATGTCCTCATCTCTGTCTGAATCTGTTGCTTCTTGTCAGCTCCCGGCTTAGCTTCTGCGAGACAATTGTCTTTTTTTTTGAGAAATTAAAAACTTCGACATGATTTTTTTTTCTGACAACATTGACTGAAGGCATGAAATCTAGAGTGTCACGAAGCAAAATTTTCCTTTCTTTGGAGCAAAACCGCAATTATTCCTCAGGAAGAATAACTAACTGTCGGGGTTATTCAACCGAGTTGAGGTTTTTTCCGACGTTAATAATTAACCGACAGAAAGAACTTTCCCTGACAGTTTGAACATTCTGCAGTATCTGCTGTGCCTCTTCCGTCCTTCCTCTCCTGTGGAAGAGATCAGATCATTAGAGGAGACGGCTCAGAGACCCACAGCCTCTGTCACCGTCTCTCTGTAAAGGATCTGAAGATACTGTTCACCTCGCCGGTACGCTTGTCCACTTCCAACCCTGCAATGGCAGCAAGGCCACACTGTTCATCGTGCAGTGCTGGGCCTGGCCGAGTAATGCAGAGGTAAGATTTGTGCAGGGTGTTGATGGCTGTCAGTTTCTTCAGGATCTGAAGAATTTCTTCAGGGAGATCAATGGCGATGACGGCGAGACAGGGTGGAGCTGGCTGGCTGAGGAGGAGTGAAGCGAGTGCTCGCTGCTGATTTCTGAGTACCTCTCCATCGTTGAACACTGATGGCATAATTCATTCTCGCAATGATTCGTTGAGTTCATCGATTTGCTTCGTTTTTAGATCATCTCCAACGTATCTCTTCGGATTCGGAGGCTATTTTTTCTTCACGAAAAGAGTTTGGTCACTCGAGATGCTCTAACATAATTTCTTTGCGGTTCTATTTGAAAGAAATTTTTTCGTGCATTCTCTTTGGAAGTAAATTCTCTCTTCATTTCCCTTCACGAATTTATTCGAAGAGATGTTGTAGATGGTGGAGAATGAGACCATCTCCAACGGATGCTCTTTAGGGGCTATTTTCCCTTCGCAAAGAAATTCTAGTTTCTTAAGATGCTCCAACATAATTTTTTGTGGTTCTCTTAAGAAGTTTCTTTTTCATTCATTCACTTCAGAATGAAATTCTCTCTCCGTTTTGTTCGTAAATTCCTTCGAAGGGAAGGGATACCGTTGAAGATGGTAGGAAATGAAGGAAAAAAAATACAAAAAGGGAATGGGGGAGAAAAAGTGGTTGGAGATGGTCCGAAGGAAAAAAAAATTTAAAACATAAATGGAATAAAAATAAAATGATTGGAGATGGTCCTACGGTGCGGCAGTACAAGCACCATGTGGTGGATTAATGGAGGAGCCGGGATCGATTGGTCTTTACCTTGCTGGTATCTGAGGGTGGACTCCTCGGCTTGCCTGATGACGTCCTCGGGATCGCAGCTGATGAAGAAGGCCATGTTGAGGTCAGGGCCCGAGCACTCCTTCACTGCAGCCAGGAACCTCCTCGCCACCTGCGAAAAAAAGACAGCTTCTTGCTCCATCATGTGACAATCTGGATTGCATCCAACATTCTGATTGTCATGTCACCAGGAACACAAGTGAAACCTCCCCAAGAATTGCATGATGAGTCAAAACCATACCATGGAATGCATGTAATTTTACAACTTTACAGTGGCATGTATACAACTGGCATGGTGTCTCGTGTTTGATGTGGGCTCCTTTTATTACCTCATATATTTGATATGAATTTCTTTTAAATTGTTGATGTTTTATTATTGTACATTTCAATCTAAGCCGTTATAATTCGTACCCACAGTAACCGACGGTGTAAACCTCCTTTTTTCTCTCTCTCCAACTAATGTGGCATTTCCCCGTATTTTAGAATTAATTGGATGAATCCATTTAACTCTGCTTTATAATAATAAATAAATAATGGACAGATAATAGAAGATAACGGCAATGGTGAGAAATCTTTACCATGATAGGAGTCGTCTCCCCCGAGCTGTAGGCCTTCGCGAAATCCCGTATCGTCCAGCGCTTGAGGCCCGGCGATGATGGATCGGCGACGGCGAGCGTCGACTCCAGGCGGGCAGGGAGGCAGCCGGCAGCCGCCTGAACACGCTCCGCCGGCGACAACTCGGGCTTCATCAGGCTCACATTCTGTTCAGGGACGTCTGCAGCAACGGCTTGTGTTAACTCCAATGTGAATTCCTCTCTTCTTTTGGCTGAATGCCAAGAGTTTTTGGGATGATCAGAGGTAGGAGACAGGGAGAACCTTGCCAGGTGTGGGCTGCAGTGAACAGTGGTGGCTCCGGGATCTCAGCATCCGAGACGAGCTGCAATGGCGATGTGTTTCAATAATTTGGCTAGCCAGGAGAAGAGATAGTTGGAGAAAGATTTCCAAGAACATGCAAGAACACTGCCGTTGCAGCAATCTGCTCAAGAACATCTAGTACTTATTGGTTTAGCTGTAATTAGTAATTGCTACTGACTTCTACATGACTACATAACACCTATGATTAGAATAACACTTTTACTGATTATCATATGATCGAGACTTATGTCCTGTTCTTTTGAGCTGATTTGTGACTTGCTTTTTAAAGCGTTAGAACCCACGTTCAAAACAATGAAAAAACGGACCGAAAAACTCAAAACATATTTCTTTTTAAAACGTAGATAAGTTGTTAAGCTGTTAAACCGTTAAGCTGATAAGCTAAAAAGAACTAGACCTTATTAAGTTCCAGTCGATTTAACCCTTAGAATAAAGTGCTCATCTGCAAATCTGAACGTGAATAAGAAGAACAAGAGTTCTTCAGATGCAGGAAGCTCTGGTGACCTTATTGACGAGATTGTCTCTCTTGAGGACGTCGAGCACGACCGAGCCGACGATCGGCATCTCCAGAACCCACGCGAGGATCTTCACCAGAAGCCCGGCAACCCGAGGAGCTGCAAAGATACAAGAGAAGCGATCGAGAACAGGTAGGGAAGAACAGGAAGCAAAGTTCTATGACTTGATTACAACAACTGAATCCTGAATGCCAAGCTCTGGAGCATGAACAGAGCAGCAAGCTAGGGACAGTCGATCGATCAGGGGACCTTTGACGTCGGGACTGATGTAGGTTTCGTCGCTGTTGGGGCCGAGATTGATCTCCGACGCCGGCCTGTACACCTTGGGAGCCGAGCAGAAGAGACCCATGGATGAGCGAGAGCGTGCGAAGAGGAATCTGTGGGAGGTCTCAGCTTCTGAAGGTGTAGGTAGGCAATGCTTTGTGCTTATATATATGTAATCGTTTTTGCTAATCAGCCGACGGCCGATTCCTAGAGAAGTTTTAGTCGATTTTTTCTACATATTTAGATGTTCTTGCTGTATTTTTTATATGTCCTATAAAGATATCCGATCTATGGCCGAGAAAATCAATTGAGAGAAATAGTTCTTAGTCATCTGATGTTAAGCTAGTCCCGTATGTAATATATAAGAGTCAAGAAAGCTAGCTTGGAGGAGTGATAGAGAATGGGATGTATGTGACAAGTGTACAATACTAATTAGAGAAAGAGAGAGAGAGTTTTTTTTTAAAGATAATAGGCAAGTTGCCTAATTCATTCAAAAGTAGGAAGAGATGAGTACAAAGTTCTAAGCCTAAAGCTTAGATCCCCAACAATTTGGAAACGACAATAGAAGGACACCCAATGCATATACTAGGTCATATCAGCAGTAATGGCGAAAACTACATCTGCAGGCCACCGATCAACACTCCGAAAGATTCGGTTGTTTCTTTCCATCCAAATATGCCAGCAAATCAGTATTATGACGCCATCCTCCGTCCGTCTGTCCGAAGCTCCCCCTCGTAGCGAATCCCACCAATCGCCCAAGGACTGTATGTGGGCAACCGTAACGGTTGAAGAAGACAGACAATGTTGCATTAGGTGCCAAATCTGCCTAACAAAAGGGCATTCCCACAGCAAATGTTTATGGGATTCCGGGCAAGCATTACAAAGGGCACATGACTACCTACAAGGCCATCCTCGACGCAACAGATGATCCGCAGTCATCAGCCTATTTTGGATCGCAGTCCAGAAAAAGAAGCGGCACTTTGGCTGGACCTTCACTCTCCATATCCTCTTATAATCGTGGTCCCGGAAAGATCCTGCTAATTGCATTCTATAAGCAGACTTGGCACTGTAGGTTCTGTCGCCTGTTGGATTCCAAAGAACCCTGTCCTTCTCAAGTGGCGCTAACATCACGTCCTGTACAACCTTCCATAGTCGAACGAACTGCAAGATCTGCTGCGTAGTGGAGATCCTCGCTAATGGTTTCATCCAAGAGCCATTCACCATAGCATCCTGCACGGAAAGGTGCACTCCCTTGGCTAAGGCGCTACATAACGGCGCAAGGTCTTTTGGAGCTCGCCCATGAAGCCACGGAGAGGTCCAAAAGTCAGCACGAGACCCGTCACCTAACTTTAGCTCAGTGGCCGCCCTGAAGAGGGCGATTTCCGCCGCCGTGGAATCCAGTTTCAATCCAAGCCAAGGCTTTTCAACCGCGTTCCAGTCGTACCAAAGCCACCTAAGTCTCAATGCTCTCCCAAAGCAGTCGATATCAATAACTCCTAAGCCTCCCAATTCTTTCGGTCTACAGACCTTGGCCCAGCTCACCAAACAGTGACCACCATGGCAAACCTGCTCACCCATCCAAAGAAAGGCACGCCTAATCTTATCAATTTGCTGGATGGCCCATTTGTCCAACCTGAAAACCATGAGTGGATAGACCAACATGGAAGATAGGACCGAATTAATGAGCACCAGACGAACTGCTTTTGAGAGAAGGTTGGCCTTCCATTTTCCTAACATGCGCCTGACCTTCTCAATCATTGGAGCCACATCAACCTTCTTGATCTTGGAAGGCCTCAGAGGCAGGCCTAGGTAGCTGCAAGGGAAATTTCGCACCTGAGCTGGTATCTCCTGCGGGATCCATTCCTTCATCTGGTCTGTGCACCTAATGGGATATATCTCGCTCTTCGACCAGTTTACTGCCATTCCTGATGCGCCATGAAAGATGTGAAGAATGGTACGGAGCACCTGAACCTCTTCCCTTGTCGGCGTAATGAGAGCCATGACATCATCGGCATACAGAGATGCACGCAACCTGAAAACATTATGGGGCACTGCTTGAAGTAGCCCACGCTCCTCCACCAACTGTACGAGCCTAGAGAGAGGTTCCATGGCAAGAATGAAGAAAAAGGGGGACAATGGATCGCCCTGCCGTAGGCCTCGTCTATGATGAAAAGACCTACCAGGACAACCATTAAGAATCACCTGTGAAGAGGAAGACCCCAGGATGATGGACACCCAGTCTCGCCAACGTTGTCCGAAACCTAGCTGCTGGAGGAGCTCTAAGAGGAATTCTTAGCTAATAGAGTCAAAAGCTTTCTCCACATCGAGTTTTACAAGCAGTGCCGGCATCTTTTTCTTATGTAGGTTTGCCACACTTTCCTTGACCCAAAGGAAGTTATCCTGGATTGAGCGCCCCTTAACGAAGGCAGACTGGTTTGGGGAGACCAGCTCATGAAGGCGCAAGGATAGCCTATTTGCCAGTAGCTTTGAGAAGATCTTTCCAAAACTGTGAGATAGGCTAATTGGCCTGAAGGAGGCTGCCGACAGTGTGCCTTGGGTCTTTGGTATTACGGCAATATGGGCGACATTGAGAGGTTGGAAACCTGCTGCATTACCTGTCCAAAGTTCCTGCAAAGCTGCCATTAGGTCTGCTTTAATGATTTGCCAGCAGGACCTGTAGAAAACTCCTATGAATCCATCAGGCCCCGGGGCCTTATCAGCTGGCATCTGAGAGATGACTCCAAAGACTTCTTCTTCTTCGAAAGGGAGCTCGAGCTCTTGCAATGATAATCTTTGCAATTGTAAGGTCTCCCATCTGAAACTATAGTCCCACCCTGTGTTCACCTAGAAGGCCTTTAAAGTGGGAATACAAGCTCTCCTCAATCTCAGCAGCCGAGGAGAGCAGACCCTATTGTGATTGCAACCTCGTGATCCTGCTACACCGCTTGGCAGAGTTTACTTTTGAATGAAAGAATTTGGTATTGGCATCCCCTTCCTTGATGTATTTAGCCCGCGACTGCTGTCGGAGTCTCAATCTCATGATAGCTGAAAGGCCTAAGATTCAGTTCTTTAAATTTCTGTGTAACCTCTCCTCCTGCTGAGTTAGGCTTCTAGATTCGGCTGCAATATCAAGGCGTGGGATGACCTCATAAGCAACAGCGAGCTGCAATTTTGCCCCCCTAGCAATCTGCTACTCCATGCCCTTAGGGCCTTAGCTGTCCGTTGTAATTTGGTGGCTAGAACGAGGAGACGACCATGAATCTAGGTATCCTGGTCCCAAGCTCCCTTCACTGTCTAAAAATATCTTGGTAGTTTTGGCCAAAAGCTCTCAAATCGAAAACCGAAGTACCTACGCCTTGGTAGGGTAGGTAGGAGAAGAAGTGGTGTGTGATCAGAGATTAATGAGGAAAGTGGTAATAGCTCCCACTCTGGAAGGATGAGATCCCATTTAATCGAGGTGAAGAACCTGTCAATCCTTGTTAGTATCTGATTATTACCGCGGCCAGTACCTGCCCAAGTGAATTTTTCCCCTTCAAATCCAGCTCCTTTAGTTCTAGATCATCTATTGTCTGGTTAAAGGTTCTCATGAGCGGGGCGTTTAAGTTGGCTCGAGAGTTTTTTTCTGACGGCGTCCTTATCATGTTGAAGTCCCCTAAGAGTAGCCACTGCGGTCTAGCCAGCTGTTTGGCCTGTGATAACTCCTGTAAGTAAACAATTTTGGCGGTCAGTAAAAATCAGTCTTCTCAATGTATATCTCCTTTCTTCAAAGTTTTTGCGATTGATATATTTAAAATTTAATGCTTGCACCATGTACTTGAGCGGGGAGTTTGAATTGACGATATTTCGCACCCTTAGCGTCAACGGTGATCATAAGTACTAATGCAAGTTGCACGTGTGCTTCAGCAATAAACATCATATAAAACATGTTTTAAATTACGAAAATAAAATCAAGAAAAAAATGCAGCTGATTATCTAGTCGATCTGGTGCATGCTGTGGACGTCGGCCACGCGGAACATGCGCAATTGTTACCTAATTCCGTTCGTAAAAACGTGATTTACTCCTATTTGCAGCTGGATCGAACAGTCTGCAGCTATACCATTCATGCGTACCGTCGGCAAGTTTCTCTCTTCCGTTTTTTCATTTAGATAAATAGACTACTTGTACGCTCAACTCTTTTCTAGCTTAGAAAAGCCAGATTAGCAGAAATGGTGTGATTAAAAACTGTCTCACCAATGCTGGATTAGCTGTGCAAGTCTGCAACAGCAATTGCACTTGCAGAAAAGAGTGGCAATGAGAAACTGAAACTGACGGCACAGATACAAGTGACCATCACTTCCTGTAAATGTACACTGATCTACCATCAGGTGAAATCTGGCAACATCGTCCCAGGACCAGGAACAGTTAAATTACCTATGCACAATCTTTTCATCAGGTTTCTTCACTTCCTTATTTTGCTCCTGCAAGCAAGGGAGGTGAAACCGCCGGAAAACACTGATACCTCAGGCCGGGGCGGGGACTGAACCAAATGGATGGGCGAGAAGCAGCTCCCATTGCTCTTTGGAGGATCCAAATCATACAATCCATCAGCAAGATCTGCAGACAGCAGCTCTGCATCACCATCTCTGATGTCCAGATTGTCCTTGGGTTCCACCTTGTCAGCCTCGGCTGCCACACAATCGAGATCAGTAAGTGACTTCAGCTGACGACCGAGATTGGCGATTGTCTTCTGGCACTCTGCAAGCTTCCCCGCAGCACTGGCGAGCTCTTTCTCCTGTGAAGAGGACAATAGCTGTAAAGCAGGACCTTCTCAACAGTCAACAGTGATTAGACCCTATGCCCAAAACTAAGACAGGTGTGGAAAGCCTTGAGCTTGAGGTGTGCTTAGAGCCTTGACTAGTAGTCTAGGACCAAACAAATATTGATCAATGTTTTTCCGAAAGTATAGGATGCTAGCCAAAAGTACTACAACAATCAGGTGTGGTTTGGGGTGACAATATGTCCAAACTAAATGTGGTAGACAAAAATAAAGAGTTTACCTGCTTCACCTTTATGTCTCCGTTTGTGTTGGCAAGTCGCCAAAGCTTCGCCTCCCGGCTGTCCCTTGACAGCTGAGCCTCCAACTTTCGGCATTTTGCTTCATATTCTTCTGACCGCAGCTTCTCCTGCTCTATCTTCCCTTGTAGCAAGCTCACCTTGTTTGCCAGTTTTGTGATTTCCAGATTTGCTACTTCAAGTTGACTCTCCATCGCTTTTCTCCCTGATACTGCATCCTCTGCCTTGGCAGTGAACTCGACCAACAATGCGGTCTGCTCCTTAAGCCTCAATTCCAATGACACAACCTTCTCCTGGAGCTTCATGGTCTCCTGGTGTGCAGACTCAAGCTCAGACTCCAAAACCTTTCTGATGCCCTCCACTGCCTCTAGCTGCATCTTTATTTCTGATGAATATGCCTTCTCCTTTGTTGCATCACGCTCCAGTGCATTCACCGTTCCTTGCAGATTTCTGTTTTCTGAGTCCACTTTGAGGAGCTGAGTCTCTAATGATTCTTTTGCAGACTCCGCCAGAAGTGCTCTATCTGATTCAAGCTTCATGGCATCTATGTGTGCCACAAGCTCTTTGTGAGATGCCTTCTCTTTTTGCACCTCGCTCTCCAGTGTTTCCGTAACCCCTTTCAGTTTCCCAATTTCTGAGTGTGCAGACTGCAGCTGTGCCTCTAATGATTCTTTAGCTGCTTCTGCCATGTCTGCATCCGCTTTTCGCTGCACAGACAGAGTTCTTTCTGCGTCAATCTTCTCTTCCAGGGATGCCACTGCCTTGCGAAGATTTTCTACCTCTACAGAAGTTGATTCTAACTGCAACTCCAATTCTTTCTTATTTGCACTTTTTTCCAGTGAAGCCACCATCGCCTGAAGCTTCTCAACTTCAGCCAACTTTGTCTCCAATTGCAATGTCAACGATTTCTTCTCATCTTTTAGTTGTTCAGCTTGTCCCAAAGCAGCATCTCTGGACTCATTTGCCAAGTCCAACTGCATTTGCAAATCTACTAACTTGCTGTTGGCTGCCATCAGGGCATCACGTGATGCGACAAGCTGATTTCTAGCATCTGCAAGAGCCAGCTCAAGCTCCATTTTCTCACCATCAATCTTTTCAATTTTTGCTTGTAAATCCATCACCTGGCAATGGAGTGCTTCACTTTCTATTTTTGTGGAGTTATCTCTAGTCACAGCCTGCTCAGAATCAGTTTCTGCTTCAAAGCTAGAGCTCACATGGTCTACTTCAGGCAATGAGGCCAGCTTTTCCATCTCAAGGAAATCATCCATCAGATCAATCTCAACAGGATTGTTAACAATATCCCTTGTGCTGGAACTTCCATTCTTGAACTGATCGAGTTCAGCTATAAGAGCTGAGGCCCAGGAATCAGGATTTCTCATTTCATTGTCAACAGCTAGCATGCGCTCCCCACTATCAAACTGGCTGTCAGTCAGAGATTCCATGCAAGAGGTGTTTGGCATAGGCTTAGAATCATTTGTCAAAGAAGTCCTGCGTGCCAGATGGCGTAACCTACGGCACTCTGCCTCAACTCTTGTAACCTTTTTCACACTTTCCAAATGCTGTTTGCTTGCTGTCTCTGCTGCTTGATTGCTGAGGTCTCTTTCTAGCATGAGTATCTTCAGGTCCTTGGACAGTGTAACGAGCTCAAGCTTAAGTTGCTTGTTTTCTTTCTGTGCTGACTGAAGTTTTTCCTGCAAATCATGCTGGAGAGCCACAGCGGTGGCTTCTAATTTTGTGGCTTCCAGCTGCTGCTTTAGCTCAGTGATATGGTTCTGGAGCTCAGACTTCTGAGACTCAAATTCCTGGGACTTCTTAGCAACTGCATCACGGATGTTCTCCTCTTGTTCTTCTCGTGCCTGGCGGAGCTGCCTGACGCATTCCTTGATGGCACCATCTAGGTGGCTGACTTGATCTTCCAGAGAGCCATTCTTCTGAGATGAAGCTTCGAGTAGCCGCTTTAGGGTACTAACCTCAAGTTCAGCTTGTTCCCAGCCTGCAAATAGGTCGTAAAGAACAATGTGATAAAATTTCTGTACTATGTTAGAATAAATAAAAAACTTCTCCTCATACCAACTTTGCCTAAAGAACATGCAAAAGACATTAATCAGATGAATTTCCTTTTTCCACATTCTTTCATTGCCACACATATGAAACTGATTCTGAAGAACAAAAGTAGCAGCTGAATAACTCGAAAGCATGGATCACTCAAATGTAAATCATGAAATCATATTTAAAAGAAAACATTACCTGCAACAGCCTCTTCTGCAACTTTTGTGTGCTGCTTCACCAAGTCCTCTTTAGAGCTGATAGTCAAAAGAGCAGCAGAAAGCTGCTCGCTCAAACTCTTCAGAGATTCCTGCACACTGTCACCATTGGCATTTGTAGAGACCTCTATCTGTGGTGGTTGGCTATGTTGTGGGGAAGAACCACTCAAAATAGTTGCCAACACTAGCTTCTCATTCAAAGATTTTGTTGCTTCAGTTTCTTGGGTCACATCATCTCTAATTCTTGAGCAAATTTCAGGTGATTGGCTATGATTTGGGGAAGAACCATTGGAGATAGGTTTGACATCCTGGTTTAGTTAAAAGCAAACCAAATGAGCATGTTTCTTGCAAAGCATTCATCAAAGAATTAAATATCCCACAGAGAGAATGAGATCTAATCATCATACCAGATCATTCATTCCTTCCTCCTCCCTCATCCCGCTCCTTTAGAGAATGTGAGCTAGACGCCTGGACAACTGTAGCTCTCTCAAACCACAGTACGGGAAATCAAGCTTGTGACCTGTTACATAATAACCACAGTTTTAACACTGAGGTACCACAATTCTGAACAAACTCTACATATTTTCCTGTAACCTCTGGAGAACCCTATGTACAGCATATACTAGAAGAATCTGGAATTCATTCAGGATGGCTTAATTCAATCATATAGTAGCGAGCATCATTAGCTTAATTCATGGCCACAAAAATGAAAAAGTAACATAAGATGGTCTTCTTTGTGTACTGTGTATATCTAACTCCAGGACCAAAACTAGAGAAACACGTGCATGGATATATCAATTTGAGAATTAGTCATCCAATACAAACTTCACATGAATAAGGCACTACAGGATACAAATCAGAGATTGCATGACCGTTAAATGCCATATCCATTAACTAGTTACATACCAAATCAAGATTACCACTCCTTGAATAGCATACCCATGATTAATTCAGTTAAAATGCTAACTGTATTTCTGAATGGAATAGAAGTACTTGAACTTCCATACAAACACTGAAACACCACAAGCGATTCAAATATTTAGTGCAATTAGGTACTGTCAATTTAGTTTATCACTCTGAGAAAAACTAAATTAGGTACTGAGATGCAATTAGGTACTGGAAGCAACACCAAAGCTGGCGCAGGCCCAAGCAAAAGCACATTGACAAGCATGAAGAAAAAGTGTGGGTCAACTATACTTAAGTACCTAGCTCACACAAAACTAAGTCAAATATTAGAAAAATCCTGAAGTGTGGCCAATCTATTGTTACTGTTAGAAGTTAGAACATCATGTATAATGCTTAAGAACATTAAACTCTTCTCAACTACCACCCTTTTTTGTCCTAATCAGGAAAATGGGTTCAATAAAGAGGCCACTAGAAAAAAATCATGGAACTTTTCTATCTTGCATAATGCATCGTAAAATCAACTGACTGTACCTTAAAAGAAAGTTACATAGTTCTCTTCTAACACCATATAAACAGGATGTATCACGCGCAGATCCAACTATTGCAGTGTAGCCATGTAGCATACAATAAACATTGTTATTAGCATGCTACTTGGATGTATGATTTGTAATAATTATCATGTCCCACTGGTATTATATCAAATTGCATATCTGAATGTTCCATAAATCAGTCCAGGGCAGCAAAAATTACATCTTGCTTAGACATGTGAATGGTCACTCATCTGTTTGAAACTGATGTGCCAGGTCTGAAAAGAAAACCTGAACTATCACCAGTTCATGAACCTTTTTTATGAGTTGCTGTGTAGAGCATACAGAAATTAAGGCATGGATTCCCTTCAAATAAAAATCTAGCGTAGAGTAGAACCTGATCATCAAAATAATCTTCCAGCATGATGAAACCAACCAGAGATCTCACTCTCACCAGGGCTCCTGGCAGATGACTTGTGCCCCGATAGCGAACTCCCGCAATACATCTCACAACCACCAGTTCGCTCTAATCATCACCAACTGTTCCCTTTGTTTTTAGGGCCACCATCAGAAGAGCAGGGTTCAGTTATCAACACTGAAACAGAAGGCAATGGAGAAAAATCTGCTCAATACCCACCTCATTGCAGATTACCAGCGTAAATAATCGTTCGAAAGCAACATCAGTAAATTTCAAGGATGCGATTAACAAAATCTTAGCAAATGAACTAGACTGCTGACACAAGATCTGACTCTAATGCAATTACCAATAAGTAAAATTCGGCCACAATACTTTCCTTTTGAAAAAGGCTTAGCAAAAACTTCTAAACAAAGATAGCAATCAACACGAAATATAATCAAACGTTCAGTAGGATCCAAGAGGCTGAGAGATGCCACAGACAAACACGCCGCAAAGCACGCCAATGCCAGAATTCATCCAACACAAATCAAAATCCGAAAGCCCAAGGCACCCTAAATATGCAAATTCTTTTCTAGGAGAATAATGAGGACACCAAACCTTTGCTAGAATCCTAGAGCCAGCTCCTAAACCCCCTAAATCCAATCTCACATCATCTAAAAACCTCAAAGATGCAGGAGATAACAAAAAGATTTGAGCCAACACCAACGCATTAAATCCAACCAAGAAATCGAAATCACTTAACACGAAAAAATGACTAAAAAATAACCCAAAACAAAGAAACCTCCGCCTGAGAGAGAGGAAGGGAGACACAGCAAGATTGCAAAAACGCGATCAAATCCGCGCGCTCACCCATTACCAAAACTCATCAAAATCCCATCCTGGGGACAGAATGCAGAGCACAACCCTAACAAACAGCGCCAGGAAGAACGAAGAGGAGAACATCTCCACAAAATCCCACGGAAAATTTAAAAAAAAAAAATCAAGAAAGGCAGCGCACAGGCAAGCAGGAGATGGGGGAAAACGGGGGTTCATTAATACCTGCGACCACAATTAAAACCGTCGCATGGAGAATGGCAAGCCATCGCAAGAACCATGTGAACAAGGGAACAAACAACCAAGTTTCCTTCTTTTTTTTCACTTCTTTCCTCTTGTTTTTTTGTGTTCTTTTTGTTTCACTCCTTTTCCTCTTCGATTGGCGGAGGGGAGAGAGAGCAAGAACAGCACTCACATTGCTCGCCCACCCCCCACGCCACGCACGAACCCAGCAAGCACAGATCGAAGCTCACGCGCAGAGAGCGAGAGAGAGAAGCCGGAGAGGTGAAACTGTGAAAGGAGGAGGAGGCTTACTGTACCAGACAAGCACCGCCATGTGGGGGAGGATCGAGAAAAGCCTCGGCTTTTGACGCGGGGAGCCTCGAGAGCGTAGAAATCGCCGCAAGAATCCAAAAAATCTCCTCTTTTCCTCTTCTTTTCTTCACCAACTCGGCCCCATTGGCTTCTTCTTTCTCCTCGCCTCGGTACTTCTCTTTCCCGCCCACGCAGCTCAAATCAGCAGGGAGGCCGCACCGCCCTACAGCACTCTCACTGCAGTGGTTCTTGGCTCCTTGCCTCCTCTCCCCCCTACAGCACGATGATGAGTGGCCTCTCTTCTGCTACCTCTTCACTGCAGTGGCTGAGTAGTAGCAATGCAGTGCTGCAAGTGTTTCCTCACTATAACTACTACCGGCTACTGCCATCACCCAAGTTCCTGTTTTTTAAGTGTGCTCAACAATTGAAATGACTAAATTTTAAGAGCTTGTCGAGGTAGTTTCGAGATTTAAATTTATTTCATTTTACTTGATTTTTAAAACGTTATGTTCAAAACAGCGAAAAAAACTCAAAACATATGTTTTTTCAAAACGTAGATAAGTCGTTAAAGCGATAAACTGAAAAGAACTTGGCGTCTTGGCCTAACACCGATGTTGTTCTACTGGTTTGTTTACTTGGAGTTAAAATGACGGATCGATCAATCGAGGGGAGGAGAACGATGCACCATTGCAATTGCAACATGCGATGGCAGATTTGCAGAGGCAGCAAGCGAGTATATTTGTTTGTGGAGCACGCTTGCTGCACCTGGGCGGGTTCAGATTTATTTTTCTTTTGTTTCTCCCGATACGGTGGGGCCCATGGAGCGTGGGGACCAGGACTGGGGAGGTGGGCCCACCTGCAGGGCATCGGGACCGAGGAGTGCATCTCCATTCTCCGGTGCTGCCCTCTGTACAAAAAAGTTCTTTTTTTTTTCCTCGCGACATGTACCTCGCGATGAAACGGGTTCAGAGCATTTACATATTTTGATCCAACGTGAATTCAAACACCCATAGTGCGGAAGGAAATTTGATGGCACCCGATGCCACACGAGCTTTGTGGCATTCAATTTTGTGCCTATATCTCTCCTCTTCTCTCTCTATCTCCTCCCCTTTCTATCTCATCTCACTCCTCTCGCCCTATCTCTCTTCGGGTGCCACCATGGCATCCGGTGTCATATAATTTCTATCCCCCATAATACCGAATGCGAATTTGAACGAGGACAGCGTCGAATACAAATACGAATAATATCTTTTTTTTACGGTTATCGACCGTCGGTTAGTCAGCTTGATAGGGAGTGGTTTTGTGTAGCCACTATGGGTGGAAACGAGCCGAGTTCGAGCGAGCCAGGCTCGGCTCGCTTCGTTATCGAACCGAGGCTCGTTGGAAGCTTGCGAGCTGCAGCCAGGGAAAATATTAGTTTCCCAACCTTTTAAGATATTAACCATTGTAAAATATAAGTTAGCATTGTACATATGAGTATTAAAATAACTTATATGTATACATATGTGGGTTTTGGGCTATTTTATAGGCCTTTTGGCAATAGGATTTGTTATTTTTTAATGGTTAAAAGATAGAATAAATAGCAATAGCATGGAAACAAGCCAAAGTGAGCCGAGCCCGAGTGAGCCACCCTCTCGCTCGGCTCGGCTCGGTTCGCTAATGGCCACGAGCTGAAAATGAGGCTCTGCTTGTGCTCATTTACAAACGAGCCGAGCACGAGTTGAGCTATTACCGAGCCGAGCCCGAGCAGCTTCACGAGCTTCGAGCTAAAGTTCCAGCCCTAATAGCCACCAGGTTTTAGGGCATGTTTAATGGTGACTTGATTTGATGTCCAAAAAATTTATCTAATATTGTAATAATACGACAAAGTTTAAAATATAAGAGCGAAATATAGGAGAAGCATAGTACTCCCTCCATTGTTTTTTAGTGGGCACGCTTTAACTTGGCATGTTCTTCTAAACTGTACTTTGCCCTTTGATTTCTCTTACCCTATGCTATTTATAATAACAAAATTATTATAATCAAAAGGTACTTTTAAATACGAATTCAGCGGTACCATTTTTATCACAAAACTCATATACTATTAGATAAATTATTGAACACAGACTATATAAAACAAGAATCTTGAAATATTAATAATTAAAAAATAAACTAATATAAATGAGATAATTACATATGGATCATAGGATTAAACATGATGCCCTGGTTAATCAGGCTCTCTATTGGCACACATCTCAGAGGTCACAGCACCGGAAAAATTGGTGAAATAATCTACTTTAAATTTAAAATTAATAAAATAACACACAGTATAAGAAAATACCCCAACTGGCACCTGGCCCCGCCGCCCCGAGTGGCGGCCGCCACGCCGCACGGCGGGAGCTCTGCTCCCGCCACACCGCACGGCGGGAGCTCTGCTCCCGCCACCGGGCACGGCGGGGATAGCGCGGAGGCGACACGTGGCGGGGCGGCGCGGGCGGGCGGGCGCGGCGCGGGCGGTCGGGCGACGTGGCGCGGTCGGGCGGGCGCGGCGCGGGCGGCCGGGCGACGTGGCGGCTCCAGCGAGCTCCCGCCACGCCGCACGGCGGGAGCAGGCCGGTACTTCTCTTTCCCGCCCACGCAGCTCAAATCAGCAGGGAGGCCGCACCACCTACAGCACTCTCACTGCAGTGGTTCTTGGCTCCTTGCCTCCTCTCCCCCCTACAGCACGATGATGAGTGGCCTCTCTTCTGCTAGCTCTTCGCTGCAGTGGCTGAGTAGTAGCAATGCAGTGCTGCTGCAAGTGTTTCCTCACTAAGAGCAACTCCAGCAGCTCCTATATATTTCTCCTCTAAAACACTATTAGCGTCTCCTCTATCCATCCCTCTAAAATTCCTTTAGAACTTACACTACCCTCTAAAAGATTCCTTCCCTCCAACAGCCCCTCTATATCTGCTACAGTGATTTCCAGGAGCTCCTGGAGTTGCTCTAACTACTACTGGCTACTGCCATTACCCAAGGTCCTGTTTTTTAGGCCGATCTAAAGAGCGAAACGATTGAAATAACTAAATTTTAAAAGCTTATTGAGGTAGTCTCGACATTCGAATCCATTTCATTTTACTTATTTTTTAAAACGTTAGGGTCCATGTTCAAAACAGCGAAAAAAACTCATAACATATATTTTTTTAAAACGTAGATAAGTCGTTAAACTAATAAGCTGAAAAGAACTCGGCCTAACACCGATGTTGTTCTACTGGTTTGGTTACTTGGAGTTAAAATGACGGATCGATCAATCGAGGGGAGGAGAACGATGCAGCATTGCAATTGCAACATGCGATGGCAGATTTGCAGATGCAGCAAGCGAGTATTTTTGTTTGTCGAGCACGCTTGCTGCACCTGGGCGGGTTCAGATTTATTTTTCTTTTGTTTCTCCCGATACGGTGGGGCCCATGGAGCGTGGGGACCAGGACTGGGGAGGTGGGCCCACCTGCAGAGCATCGGGACCGAGGAGTGCATCTCCGGTGCTGCTCTTTTTTTTTCCTCGCGACCTGTACCTCAGGATGAAACGGGTCCAGAGCATTTATATATTTTGATCCAACGTGAATTCAAACACCCATAGTACCGCATGCGAATTTGAACGAGGATAGCGTCGAATACAAATACGAATAATATCTTCTTCTTTTTTGACAGTTATCGACCGTTGGTTAGCCAGCTTGATAGGGAGTGGTTTTGTAGGGGTGGAAACGAGCCGAGTTCGAGCGAGCCAGCCTCCGGTTCGGCTTGGCTCGTTGGAAGCTCACGAGCTGCAGCCAGGGAAAATATTAGTTTCCCAATCTTTTAAGACATTAACCATTGCAAAATATAAGTTAGCATTGTACATATGAGTATCAAAATAACTTGTGTACACATATGTGAGTTTTGGGCTATTTTATAGTCCTTTGGCAGTAGGATTTGTTATTTTTTTAATGGTTAAAAGATGAAATAAATAGTAATAGCATGGAAACGAGTCAAAACGAGCCGAGCCCGAGTGAGCCACCCTCTCGCCCGGCTCGGCTCGCTAATGGCCACGAGCTAGAAATGAGGCTCGACTTGTGCTCATTTACAAACGAACTGAGCACGAATTGAGCTTTTACCGAGCCGAGCCCGAGCAGCTCGTGAGCTTCGAGTTAAAGTTCCAGCCCTAGTAGCCACCAGGTTTTAGGGCATGTTTAATGGTGAATTGATCTGATGTCCAAAAAAGCTATCTAATATTGTAATAATGCAGCAAAGATTAAAAATATAAGAGCGAAATATAGGAGAAGCATACAACTCCCTCCATTGTTTTCTATTAGGCGCGCTTTGGCTTGGCATGATCTTCTAAACTATACCGTGACCTTTGATTTCTCTTACTGTACGCTATTTATAATAACAAAATTATTATAATCAAAAAGTACTTTTAAATACGAATTCAGCGGTACCATTTTTATCACAAAACTCATATACTATTAGATAAACTATTGAACACAGACTATAAAACTAGAATCTTGAAATATTAATAATTAAAAAATAAACTAATATAAATGAGATAATTACAGAAAAATCATAGGGTTAAACATGATGCCCTGGTTAATCAGGCTCTCTATTGGCACACATCTCAGAGGTCACAGCACCTGAGCAGCAGCGAGGGCGACATGCAGTGACGCACCTCCAGACTGACATGCACGTCCATGCACTAGCTGACATCTGAACATGAACACCGGCACAACACTCACTGGCAATTGACTAGCAGGCACAAGCGCACGACACATATATAATGTGCTCAAAATGGCTTCGATTTATTTGACTAAAATATTAATTTTATCTTTTTAATCTAGCTTTTTTCTACCATGAAATCACCTAAAAAAATTCTTGGCAATAATATAAACAAATGGACCAACTTTAAAAGACAAATCTAACGAATTTTTAAAGTCTAGCCTAACATTCAGCTCACTTCAATTCAGTCAGCTCATCCATTCAACTCAGCCATCTTTGAACATGCTTGTAGGCTCCAGGAGGCATGGCGAGGTGACAGATAACGTTATATTGTAATTTAAAAATTGGGGAACAAAAAGAGGTTTGGAAGAACAAAATAATTTAATTAAAATTGACTCCAAGAGCTTTGGGGAGAAACACTAAAACGCTTAAAAATGGCTCAAAAATGACAAATCATTTGAATCGTAAAAATTAACAAATTCGAAGTTGCATATTTAAATGATTGTAAGTTGTAAAGAAGTTAACTGGTGTGTTTGTTGGTAGCAAGAAAACCCTGTACATACATGTTTCAAAATTCAAATTTTGTTTGAACCCAAAGAACCAAGGTACCCTCAATCGGTGGTAGTTTTTCGTAGTTTCAGCAAAAAGGGAGAAAATTATAAAGGAAATTTGGAAGTTTCAAAAGGTGAGAATGGTTTTCGACTAAGGTTTCTAGAAAAATATAGCGAAATCCTCAAGAAGCTAGGGAAAATCTTCAACAATATCGGCCGAAGTAACTCTCCTTACAAAACCAATTGAAATACTTAAAATAAAAAAATCAAGCAAAATTCTTGAAAAAATTGAGTGGTCATAATAAAAAATAACAATTTGAAATTTTAACTTGTTGTTTACGCTACTCTTGCCCATGGGCATGACCGAGTTCAGTGTGCGTTTGGTTGGAGGGAAGAAAGATAGGGAAAGAGAAAGTTAAGATTTGGAGAAGTTAATTCACTTGTTTGGTCGAGGAAAAGCAGAAAGAGGGAAGGGGAATTACTCCTATCACTTAAATGGAGGAAAGTTTCTTGTCGAGAGATTCTTCTCACATACTTTCCTCTCTTGTTTCCTATCAATTGCCATACTGTCATCAGAGATCGAACTGCTCCATGTAAACCGTTTGCCAAGCAGTTATGAGTTATGACTTGTACAGCAAAAGCGATCGACTCCCAATTAATCCAAAAGTTTTGTGGAAAGAAATTGTTAGGGATATAGTACGTACCTGCTATTTCACTTTATTAAGCAACTGCTTGAATAGGTTTAACTGGTGACCTGGATTATCCTTAATTTGCCTGCTCAAAAATAAATAAGGTGGCCGAAAGACCATATATCTATCATCTACATTTTTCTGGGATTAAAAGCCCACAATCTTTTCGTCTCCAACGATAATCATAGAAGATTTTCTTCCTATTAATGTGAAAATCAAAGTAATTAATTCCTATATAGTACTACATATTTATTTAAAATTCGTGTGTTTGAAACGTGGTTTAAACAGAGGTCAAGATGTAGCCACTTTATGCACCCCTATATTATGAGTCTGACGTAAATTTGATAATGTTTATCTCCTGACTTCAAGTATTTCGAGAAGCGACGAAATCGCGTAAAAATTCAAAATGTTTTAAACAACAATAAATTAAGGAAACTAAACCCCATAAAGAACGAGCTGCAGCTCCATTCTTAAGATAAAAAAGTGCCCACATGATGAAATTTGCAGATGATGGTATCATCATACCAATCTGATAAACTGCCTTCCAAGCTAAGTACAGAACCACATCCGCCGATGAAGATTAAAAGAATTGATCATGAGATTCCACACTAGCTAGCTGCCATATCACTTGGCCATGACACAAAAACAAATCAATGGAATCGAACAAAGTGATGAGACAAGCTAGAGCTAGGCCATAGATTATTAGACGAAAGAGAGAAGCTTCACTTGCATTGCATGCAACCCATATGGGAGGTAGACTCCTCACCTCCATTGATCTTTCATATGCATCTTGTCAAATTATGATAGGATCATGCACCAAACTCGCATCATGGCCCCAATTGTCATTTGTCAACGCCCATCACACGCTAAAAGGATGGGAGGCCCCTCTAATGGCGACCCCAAAACCCATTGGAAAGAGAGATAAAAGGAGGGATTAAGGAACAGATAAAGCCATGCATGCATAAAGGTGACATGTATATGCTCCTATGAGCTTTGCGAATTGCAAGGTGAGGTGATCGAGCACCTTAAAATCGAGTGCTTAGCGGTTTTTGTTCGTCCTGTTCTTCGTCTGAAAACAAATTAAAGGTGTTCTTGTCTTTTGTTCATGCCGAGTGTGTCGGTCAATCCGAACTCTCTTGGTTAGTCGGTACTCGTCAATTAATTAATTAATATGTTTTATTTGATTTATTTGTTTATCTAATTTATATTTTAACTTTAAGTACTTTTTTAGATAAAATCAATATTCGGATGCGTTTCATTTGACTTGTGTTTTAGAGCTCTTAAAAAAGTCCTTGATATAGAAATAAAGACGATTCAAAATAAATCAAATTATTTATAAATGATAAATAAAAAGAAAAATAAATCTAATACGTCAAATAAGCTGTTGAGAGCACGCATTAGTCTCTCGTTGATGCAATTCACGCGCGTGTGTGAAATAATGACAATTTTTATATAAGAAACGACATGGCTCTCTCTTTCCTTATTAATTGTCATTCACGTCAGCAATCCATCAAACATGACAGCGACATGATTGCAATGGAGTGCCCTTATACATTTGTAATTTTCCCTAACAACGATGAAACTAGAACAATCTAAGCCCATTAGAGGTTTGTCATTAAATAAACACTAACTTAAGCATTGTTATTAAATATATTTGTTGTTAATCACCAAAATCACACAAGGGTTAGCTTAAACCTACATCATCCAATGGCAACACAAGATCTATATGTCAGATCTATTGTCCAACCATCGAGTGATAGGTGTCAACATAAAACTATATCGCAACGGTTGATTATTAGTGCAACCATCTCCACCCATTTGTCAGACACCTATCGCTAACTGTGGGGCGATCATCACCCCGCAGCAGCACTAGTTTTGCAATAACAAAACATAATGATAGAAAATAATAAAATTCGAGTTTTACCTGCACTGCTCTTTTTTTAATGTCTCTTTGTACCGGTTGCGTACATACGTTCTCTTTTGACAAGCGTATACACGTTGCATCGTTTGGGAAAGAAGAGAGTTGAATACATGAAATCCATGCTTCGCATCGACGTTTCTTCCCAGTACTCCCTCGGTCACATCTCTCTCACACACACTATTGGTATTTGCGCCCCTCTCTCTTTTTTCTTTTTTCTTTTTGGTTCCGTTTGGAAGCTAAAAGTAGCTTGTGCCATACTCCTCTTCATGTTACATCATTTTAACAAAGAAAATCCTTGATCTTTGCCTCCGTCCTTTTTCCTTTTTCTGCTCTCGAGGAAGGACCTACTTTTTCTGATCGTTCAATGTGAGATCAACTTTTAATGGAGGAGAGAGAGGCAAAGAGGTGAGAGGGGGCGAGATGACACGTAGGTCCTACATTAAAAATAAAAAAAAATGCCACGTAGACGCTGACATGAAAATGCACATCACCAAAACAACCTAAAAAGCCAGTATATGCATCTGATTGCAACGGTTTCGCAAGTTTGGATACCTAATAAGCGGTTTCGATACTTAAGGATTTATGTGTACAGGTGGAACAAGTTTAGGGACTAATGTTGCAATTTTCTCTATTATAAAAATACTCAAAGACGAGTATACACATAGTTTTCATCTAATCAATCCAAATTAGTTAAAAAAATATTTTTTGAGCTATAGTTTTTAAACTTTGATTTACAAGCATTTCAAACAACAAATATCTGTCATCAGAGAGAGTATGTATTTTGTACTCGTGGCTCGCACCAACACCAGAAGGGTTGGCTCCACGTCTCATTGCAAAAAAGCATCACCAAGCAATACGTAGGTATGATCTTGAGTTCCTTGTATCTTTGTTTCTCGAGGCAAAAAAAAAAGAGAGAGTTAGTTTTAGGTTACGCTATTGTGCTTTTTCCCTCTATGGCATGACTATGATAATCATATTTTATGTTATTGTAGATTAATTGATACAATATTTTGAAGATCAAAGGTATGCATGGACTCATAACTGAATTTTTAGGATTTAGGTCTTACAGGATTTTTTTTACCTTTTTTCTGAACGGATGAACCTTCGGAATAAACGAATGAGCTCGTAAGAGTTTATTCTATATTTTTATGGGAAATTTTGGAGATATATAGCATAACAAGAGGTTAGGCAATAAATAAATAAATAAATATTCCCTTCGTGCCTTCCTAAAACCATGCAAGTGAAAAAACCACGTAAGTACTGACATCACGTTTAAACCAATGAAAAAGCTGTAATAATTTATTAAAACATTCACAGATGTAGATGAGGGGCATGCTTTATATTTTTTTTACAAAACTTTAAGCCAAATTCAGTCACAAATGTAATAAGTAAATAAACAACATTTCACCTCAAGTTGTTCAAACCATACTTATCCAGTTGATATCACGCAAATATAATTATTATCTCGAAGTATTGTAGAGCTACATAACATATATATCGTCCCAGGAATAAGATTTTTTTTTCTTCAAGATTTTCAAAAAAAATCCATGCCTTACTTCGCGGGTTTTCAAATACTTCCAATATTCAGTACTCCGCGTTTACATGTGCCTTATTTTCAAAAAAAAAAAAGTGTAATGCATTCTTTTAAGTAAAAAAAAATTAATGCAGCTCAAGTGCATCCCAGTGACTGCATACGCATACGTTAAACAATAACAAGATCCAAATACTGCATGTCTGCGTCTAATAAGTGTCCGATCTTTCTCTTCTTCTGTACCAACATGCAACATGTACTCTAGTACGATCGATACTGTCATCTCACTTTTGTTACAAATTAAAAGAAGGCAGAAGGTACATCCATTATCAGTCAATCGATCCATCAATGATACTAGATTAAGGCAATGATTAACCGGTGGGAAAAATAGCTTCATTGCATCGAGAGGGAGTGGGAGGCAAGTACTTATCCGTAGGCACTTTGATGTGAGTAAAAACGATGTGCTAACACCTCCTCTCGCATGAGAAAAAGACTTGCGTAAAGTTTATCAAATGCAAATTGTTGGAGGGCCTGTTCCCTATTTGTTTCATCTATGGCTAGACGACCGAAAAGCTAAACTTCGGGAGTTCCAAAAAGTATCAAGGTGAAACATTGTTTAATTTAAGCTTTGAGAGGCCTGGAAATCGTCGTCTAAATCTCGACAAATGGTAATGAGTCAAAAAGAATACTATAATAGCTTGGAGCTTTCAAGTTTCAATAGTAAATAAATGTTCACAAAACGAAGCACTCAGGTCCTCTTTGATTTATGATTTGGTTTGATTTTATCCATCTGAGTCAAAATTTATCATTTTGTACGAACCATTCAGTGTAACATTTTGTATATTCTTTTGAGACTTTGCGGTTTTTTCTAAAAAATCTCAAAACTATTTTTTAGACTTTTTATTTTTCTTTTTCAAGGCCCTTAATTTTTTTTGTCTCAACCAAACTGAATTAAACTGAACAGCGAATCAAAGCGGACTCGGTGAGTCACCTACTTTCACTTTCTATCTTGTACCCCACTAGGCATGCATTGCCAAGGCCCAGGTGACGAGGGGACAGTAAAAGAGAACGGAGCATACAGCATTCATTCAGCCACAGACATCGCACGTACTGCTCGTGTGCCTGACAGGTGGGGACCGCACAGGCGGCACCAATCGCTCCCAGCAAGCAGGGCATCCGGATCGTCTAACATTGCATAGCAATGTTACCGTCTAAAATTCGCTCCATCTGGACCGTTTATACTGCAACCAATGGTCGCGGATTGAGCATCTCCCTCCCTCCTCATGTGGTCCATCTGTTTTGCGCCAACACTCCATCTTCTTTTACCCCTCGCCTTTTACCGCCAAAATAGCAAGCGCATCCACCTTTCTTACTACTCCTGACACTACTACAGACCAAAACAAACATGGGCAAGAGACTTTTCTCCCGTGAGTGTCTTCTTCACCATGAAGCATCATTTTTCCTGTTCTGATCTGCATGCACCAAGAAAACAAAGATCAACCTCTAATGGGAAATGACTATGGGAACAACGATGAATCAGCAACCAAATCTGCCAGTATTTTTTGTCTTATGGATTTGGCCAAATTATGCCACAAGAACTATCCTGCTTAATTTCTAGTTTTTTTTTTCAAGAAGAACCGAAACCAAGTCCATTTTTTAGAATAAGAAGTACGCAATATGAAACCCAAACTTCAGAGCTGAGAAAGAGATACTACTGCTGTCAATCTGAACTGAAACTAAACCATTCTTGATTAAAGTGATGACTTCAAATTAACCAAGCATTAAGCAACTGACAAGTCTAAATTTGCCAAGTTGAAGGAGATTTTACTAGTGAATCATTATTATGAGACACATGTTTGGAGAAATTAACACTTGATCTATATACAAACTAACCTGGATCAAATACCCCAATGCTGGAGATAACATGGCCAGCATCAGGCTCCCGTCCGAGGACCTTGACGTGCACCGTCCGTTGCTGCCGGTTGCCCTACGAGCGGCTACCGCAGTCGCCGTCGCCGGCTGGCGTACCAGCACCCGCTGTCCTGGGTGCGGCTGCATACGAGCGCCCGCTGCTGTTGCCACACCGGCGACCATCGTATTAGCGCGCCCCGGTGCGTCGCCGCCGCTGTATGCGCTCGCCCCGCCGTTGTCGTCGTCGTTGCCGCCCACTACGAGTGCCCCCGCCGCCGCCGCCCGTAGCTGGCTCTTCTGCCGATATTACGATCCCAACCCTTGCTAGGCACAATCTCATAGGATCAAGTAGCCATTAGAGGAGATACATGGGGATTAGGGGAAGAAGAACAGCAAGAGCAGGAGCTAGAATAAGAACAGCAGAAAGGGATTTGGGGATCGAAAGTGGATTGGGGATTTTTTTTGGATTGGGAACGAGATGTCGAGAACGATCGAGAGCGTATCTGTAAGCAGCGTTTCTTTTGACTGCAAATGGGCCTCATCATTCTATCGTAATAACTTCGTATAGCATACATTATACGAAGTTATACGAGAAACCGGAGTTGGGAGGAGCGTAGCCGAGGGGAGGCTGGTTACAGGGGGATTGGAGGTGACCGAGGGTGGAGGCCGGCGGCGGTAGGCTGAAGGCGGACAATGGGGATGAAATGCATCGGAGGGAGAGATGAGAAGGGGAAGGAATTTATTCACTTACATGTGGGCCCTTACCACGTTATATGTATGTCAAATGACACATCACCGCCACATGGGCAAAACCACTGTCAAAACCACCTTCAGGGGGTTATCTGCACCTTTTTCTGGTTTCGTGAGGTATAATACCTGATTTTGTAATTCAAGGGGTTAAGCAGACGGAGCCCCATATATAGTTCATGGTGTAATATAGACTCTTTCCTTTCTTATATTATGGAAATTTTTCGGTTTCGTAATAACTTCGTATAGCATACATTATACGAAGTTATACGAAGACGTATAGCCGTACCGAAGTTGGCTTGGGCGTATAGCTGTGCCATAGACTTGATCGCTCGAGGAGCGGGCGTAGGCGCGTAGCCATGCCGGGCGCTTGCTGAGCTATAGATTTGGACGGTCGAGGCGCGGGCGTAAGCGTGTAGCTGTGCTAGGAGCTCGCCGAACCGTAGTTGTTGCTCATTGCGC